>JAAGEH010000018.1:15791076-15840745 GCA_011751065.1 Lasiurus cinereus | reverse complement strand
TATCTTTCTCTCTAAAAATCAGTAACAATATTTTTTTTAAAGTGTTCACAGCTTTTAGATGGTCAGCTTTCTGAAGAGTGACATAGACCCACAATCCCGCCCCTATTATTAGCGACCCTCCAAGGTTTTCAGGAGCCTTTAGTAAGAAGCCCCCAAGAGAGCGGTCTCGGGGTTACCCACTGGGTGAAGCTTCAGACCTTGAGCCCTACCTGCTGATGTGTGTGCTGCGGAGCCACTTTCCCCTCCCCATCTGTAAAGCAAGTGGTTTTAGAAGATGCTCAGACAATATCAAAGGTCCTTTCTGCCTTAACTTTCTGAGTGCTTTCTGAAATAAAATACATGACCATAACCAGGCACATTTTCAGCACTTTCTCCATGCCAGGGATTGTACTAAGCACTTTACTTACATTGCTTCACTTATACCTTAATAATACCAATACCCACAGGTAGATAGTCTTAATATTTACAGATGAGGAAAGTGACCATTAGAGGGCTTGAGCAGTGGCAATCTCCCTCGATCGACCTTTGTGTACCCAATCCAGCTCCTGCACGGACTTTAAATCATTTTATAAAACTGCAGTGTGATGAATAACCTCAGTTTGCGAATTCTGGTGGCCTCATTATTGGCCAGGGTCTGTCTGCATTCGGTTTTCCCCAGCGAAGTTTGTGTGCTTACCAAAATTAATTGTGTTTGTTCCCAAACTTGTTTATGCCAGTTACACTTGTCACTGCAATGATGAAATTGAATAAGAATAGCAAATTAAGCCAATAAAATAGAATTATAAAAACACTATTTCAATAACTCAGGAGGATGTTTTCAAAAGATAAGGCAAATTATACACACATAAAAATATTGTTGACTGAAACATAGGCATAAGGGATATGAGTAAACAATTTAGGGGACCAAAATTCCAAAATTCGAGAAGTTTATATGCATATTGTTTCTCCCCAAATGCAAGACATTCATACACTGGTGGGGGAAGGTCCCTCAACCCAGCCTGCGCCCACTCACAGTCTGATCTTTAGCGATGCTGCAGAGGCAGGAGAGGCTCCTACCACCACCAGCTGTGAGCCCACTGGCGAGCCCAGCTTCTGGCTAGGCAGCACTCCCCCTGTTGGAGCGCACTGACCACCAGGGGGCAGTTCTTGCGTTGAGCATCTTCCCCCTGGTGATCAGTGCATGTCATAGCAACTGGTCGTTCCGCCATTTGGTCAGTTTACCTATTAGCTTTCTATTATGTAAGATATATATATATAATTTCTCATGTCTTTAAGTTCTGTTTGTTTTAAAGAGAATCAATGAAAAGTATTGTTAAAAAATGCATTACAAAAGGAGGTTTGCAATAAAGGTACATGGTCCTACAACTGCAGGTATCACACATTAAAATAAACAAAAGAACCAAACTGTCCAATATATGTGAATTCCTGAGTTAAATTTAAATACAATGTTTATGGTATATAAATCATCCCAGGGGAAGGGTGTCACAATAGATTCCTAAGCATTTTACCTAAATGGAATCATACAGTATATACTCTTTTTCCCTCAGGCTCCTTTCATTTCAGTGTCATTGTTTTGAGATTTATCCATGTTGTTGCCAGTATCCACAGTTTGTTCTTTTTTATTGCTGGGTAGTATTCTACTATACAGATATTCCTTTTTTTTCTTTTTTTTTCATCCATTGTCCTGTTGATGAACATGAGGGTTGTTTCCATTTTGGGCTATAACAAAATAAAGGTGCTACAAACACTCATGAACAAGTCTTCCTGAAACATGTTTTCAATTTTTCCCAGGTAAATACAGAGGTGGAATGGCTGGGTCATTTGATAGATGTTTTTGTGAAGCTACCACCTGATTTCCAGTGTCAGTGTATGAGAGTTCATTACTTCACATCTTTGCTAGCAATTGGTATCGTCTTTTTTTAAATGTTAGTCCTTCTAACAGGTGTGTAGTGGTAATGCATTGTGCTTTTAATTTGGCATTTCCCTAATGACCAATGATGTATTCATTTGTCTTATTTTGGGGTGGTAGTGAAATCTCTTCAAATATTTTGCCCAGTTTTTAAGCAGATAGTTTATTCTCTTATGAATTCTCTTTACACTTTTGTCAAATATCAATTGACCATATATGTAAGTGTGGATCTACTTCTGGTCCCTCATCTTGCTGTTGATCAACTTACCCATTTCTGTGCCAACTGTAGGCATCTATTTTTTTAACTAACTTTTTAAATTTACTGACCAATTCATGTCTGGGTTTGGCAGGAGAGTTTTACTGCATTCTAGTGGTTAAGAAACTTGATGCAACAGGAAAGGCAGGAAGACAAGGGAGGAAAGAGTGATGGCCAGGTACAGAAAAGAGAAAGCAAAAGTATCACACAGGAAAAGGATTAGAAAAAGTAGGCACTTTTTTTTAAAAATGGCATTTCCCAACTCTGACATCACCAAAGACCACCCCCCCCACCTAATATGACCCTCACCAGTTTTGAAAGATTATGTCTATAAAATAAATAGCATTAGGTCATAATTCATTTGTGCTCTCATATATTATTCATCAAAGGCCTATCTACTGCCAGTGTTTCTGAGCAGTATAACAAGGCTGCTTTAACTCCTGCCAAAAATAAACTGACCTTTTAGATATCCTGTGCAGTCTCGTGGTGGGCAATGTTATGTGATCTCTATTAAGCTTCTTGAAATATTCACAACAGCCCCCACGACTCCCACCATCCACTCCTGCCCAACCCACTCTCTCTTTAGAACCATGGGAGATAAAACCTGAGCTCAGGGACTTCACCCGACTTTTCCTCCTTCATCGACCATTTGCTGTGTCATCAGAACTTCAGAAAAATATAGGAATTGTTAATGTGATGAAAATAATAGTAAGATGTAAAGCACTGATTGCCAATCCGTAGTTCAGGAAGAACTCGGAATATCACTAATCATTAGCCCAAAAGATAGCCCCTAAAAACCATGAAAAAAAATTATCTAAGAGAAACCTGTAACCAGCACTTTTTCCCCCTAAGGTTGTGTGGAATTTCAAATAAACACTAATCAGGCTTAACAAGTCAAAAAAGTCTGGGATACCAGCTCATCAGGCAAGATAGTAAAAGAAACTGAAAATGAAACACTCCAACCTATTTGAAAAAGTAAAAAAAAAAAAAAAAAAAAGGAAAACCCTGTACAAATTAGGTAGATTAATGCTATCAAATATGATGGCTTGACATGTCTGAATCTAAAAACATCTCAAAGTCAGATCCCAAGGTGAATAAAATGGATTCTTAATGTAGACTGTTAAAATGTCACCTTGCAGTCACAGTTCTCAAACAATGATCTTAACAAAAGGGAAGAGATGTCAACAAATTAATGCGTGAAAAAGGATAGAGGGCACAATTATTGATTTCAAATATTATTTTGCTTTTAGTTGTTTTGTTGTTTTTCTTAAAAATAAGGGTTGCTTTCAAATGTGCATGCCACCCTTATGCAGGGGCCGCAGCAAGCATTCTCAAAATTACTTTCATTTTAGCACCTGTGCTGCTATAACTTTTAAGTTTATTGCCTTGTCAAAACAAGCCCAAAGTCATCTCTCAATTGAAAACAATGTACCCATTTTGATCTCATTTTGAGGAAGGACTAGGAGGGGAAATCCAGACTTAATTCCCAGCTAGCCATTAACTATATGAACTTTTTAGATTTAAGTTCTCTGGGCCTGTTCTTCTCTAAAATGAGTTTGTTAATGAAATTTAACAAGCATATATTATTCCGAATACAACAAAAACCATGGTCGTTGCTCTAAATTCTGGCATCTCTAAATTCTGGGACAATTATGGCTATGACTTTCCCACTATTAGGTTTATGAGGAATGTAATTAGGTTGTTCTAAATTTGATTTTAAGACATGATCTACATGTTCAATCAGGTGTATCAGACCCAGTTGGCATGGGGTCCATCACCAGAAAATGGTGCTGTGGTGGCCGATCCCATTTGAACCCTGACAAATGTAGTCAATGTTGTTATACTGAATTCCATGAGACAAAGTGCTTTGTCAATTTTCATTTTTGCTCTCCCTGAGGCATACCAATAGCAGATCAAGCTTATATAAAGTAATTATCACAATGCTACAGGCTGTCATTAGAAGAAAAGTATGCCTTAAAAATATATTATTTCTACTGTACAGTAGCACTGTATAGCACTTTACTATCTTCAAAGATATTTCACATTTATTAGATAAGGTTTATCTCAGGTATGGAGAGCTGAGAGAACATGACACAAACCAAAGCTCAAGGTAAGCTTTTTTTCTTCCAAAATTTAACTCCTTATTACTAAAACAGTGCAGTCTGCATAATTAGCGATCTAATTGCTGCCAAATTTAAGTCAAAACAATATTAGCAATATTTTTAAGAAATGAAACTACTAACAACAAATCAGATTTTACTTCCATTGAACTTAATTCTTAATTACTGTTTAACTTTGTTTTTTCTCTCTACTACAGTGAGAATTATACTTCTCTTGCAACTGCAAGGGAATTTTGTTGGCATAAATTATACTAGCAGAAATCGCAATATCCTAAGTCCATGAACGCTTAAATGAAACAAAATGCATGCCTCAGATGTTGGAAGCAAGTAAGTGGTAAGACAGGCTTTGAATTCACTGGCAGACTGGGCTCTTTCCTCACCCACATTTCCATATCTCATCCTGTGTTCTAATGATTGTGTGCATTTCAACCCATTGGCTGAGAATATCTGAAATGAAGGGCAACAACATGGATGAACCTAGATGTTATTGTGGAAGTGAAAGAAGTCAGCCAGAGAAAGACAAATAACATATGATTTCACTTACATGTAGAATCTAAAACACACACATACACACACAACAATAACAACAACAACAACAACAACAACAAATGAATAAAGAATATGAAACAGATCATAGATACAGATATAAGGCTAAAGGTTGCAAAGGGGATGAGGGTAGGGGGCGCTCTGAAAACAAACCAAAACTTTCTGAGCATATATCTAGGCTTTAAAATGTACTTGCTGAATGTTATTGAATGTTTCAGTAACGTCAGGGATCAAAAAAGAAGTGAGGAGTCAACGACATTTGAAAGATAAACTACACTTGATCAAAGTGCATAAAGTCAGCAAGAAGTTTAATTACAATTCAGTTTCCATTTTCTTATCATGAAAAAGCATATGACCAAATCTTTTCATTTCGAAAAAATGTTACAGACCTAGGAACCAAGGAAAACATCTGCAGAATAGGATTACCTATCTATTCAAAGAATTCCCTATAACCAGAACAGTAATTTTAGTTTATGCAGAGGGAATCTACTGTTACACAGAATGCTTATTTTGTTGCAAAGGGAGTTTACCATGTTGTGACAAACCACTTTCAAATAGCATAAAAAGCTCAGTTTTTATTGGCCGCCATAGTGACTGCAAAATGGTTACCTGAATGGTGAACAAAACCTCGGAAAGCCTCCTGTTAACAATTCCAAGCTCAAAAAATAAAGTGACACAGTGTAAGTTTCTAAAGCTTTATTATTTTTATTACATACATTTCACAAACAGAAACCTTCTACCATCACACACAATTCCATAACCAAATGTTTCAATTTTGTCAACTTTCTTGAACTATTTACACTGTCTTCCCTCCATAAAAGTGCAATCCAAGACATCTTGACAAGAAATCTTAAACAACAAGAATACATTTTAGCTAGTTTTAAAGATGTCCATCCATTATGTTTTCTTTCTATTACCTGGAAGGGTAATAAAGTCAACAGGACCTGGAGATGAGCTGAGTTAGGCAGCATCAGGCTATAGGAACCAAATCTCCAACTAAAATTACTCAACAGCTACTACCATGAGACTAATGAAAAAAGCAAGCTAGAGTTACTGACCTGGCACAGGAGAACAGAGGGCAAGTTAAGAAGTGGTCTTAGAGGACAAAACGAAAGAATTCTGCAGGTTAGTTTTGGTGGTCTAGTCAGTTATGTATCAGTTTATCCAGTAGTTTTAAGGTTTAAACAACGACTACTATTCTTTTCTGATTAATTAACTTCCCCAAAACAGATATGAAAATACTTTTTACTCTGAAAATGAACTTTAAAAAAAAACAACTATAAAATAAAGACTGGGGAAAGCTCTTTCTTTATTAGAATGGAATAACTGACCCCACTCCCGTTTCATAAATGTCTCTTTTCAGAGGCAACCAGAAGAAAGTGGAGAACTGAGCTGGTCTGAAGAGAAAATGATGAAACCATCAGAAATAGTTTTCTCACTAAACTAAAGTAGATAATTGTACAAGATATATAACTCTTAAGTGATGAAAAAGTTAGAGCAGATGACAAATTGCTTTGAAATTATAAGTCACTATGAGTGATTCAGTCTATTCATCAGGAAAAAACAGAAGATGGATCTCTTGGGTGACGAATATCTTTTAATATCCAAACCACAACGAAAATAGTCATCTTTTTGACATATTCCAATTTCCTTCAAAGTTACTCAGAGCAAAGTAGTTTGAGAAAGCATGGGGGAAATATTAAGGTCAGCAGGTTTCCAAAATAAGTTTTATTCTCTATATTATTGTATAATTAATTATATTTTATTCTCAAATCAACAAAATTTTCCATTTTAGACAGGAATGCACACAATGCCTTGAAAGCCAAAGATATCCTCCAATAGGACACCTATCTATGCCTCTCCTTTTGTGTGACTGCAGCACCCACAGGATCCTAACTTTTTCATCAAAATAAAGGTCAAAAGCAAGTTTTTCCTAATTATGTCATACTTATTTTTTAGGGAGTAGAAAACAATCTAAAGAGAAAATAATGAATGCAGTAGACACTGTGCTCAGAGCAGTTTTAGAGTGAGGAACTTGCTTAATGCAATCTATACATAAACATTAAGCTTGAGAACAGATTTCTCTATAAAAATTTAGGTGGGTTAAAGAACAGCATTACAAATACTTTACTATTCATTTTAAATTCAGAGGTAAAAGCCAAATGGTGCTTGAAAGACAAGAGAAATTCTTGTACTTGGGTATATGAGAAAATCAACAGGGAAACAGTTAACCCACAATTACAGCTGTGTATTACAGAAAAAATTTGCAAAGGTTATGTCCTATAGACCTGTTTCAGTTGCATCAAATGCTCTCAGACTAACGATGAATTTTTCTGCTTATTAGCACTGAGCAGTTCCCCCACTGTGAAACACTTCTCAGATCATCAAACACCAAACCAGATGTGGTAAACTAAATTACAATCATCCAAACGGAAAGATGGAGACTATTAACATGTGGGCTCTTTTTAAGGCTGCGTTGTTTCAAACAAAACATCAAATGTTCCATGTAGAAGAACTGAAGCTCACTGGCAATAAAGCCTGAACACTTCTGAGAGAAAAAACAACTGTTTATCTGAGGGGAGAAAATGGTATAAACCAAGTGAGTAATATAAATACCCATTGAACTCCAAATCTGGTTACCCATAAAATAATTTACTTTAAGCTTTCAATTAGCATATCATTGTTATGCAATAATATTCCAATCCTATAAGGGCATAGGATGTATATCTAATTAAATCACCAATATCTAATGAACAGAAAGCTGTATGTTGAAAGCCCAATGCACTAACAAGATAAAGACATACTAACAGAGTATCATCTTTTTTTCACCATTGGTAAGGTATCATAGAGATCTTCCAAATGATCTATTTTCAAAGATATTGTTACCCTTAAATTCAGTGATTTTTCCAAAATGAAGTACACTTAAAACAGAAATGTTAAAAGTATTCTTTTCCTCATACCCTCACAAATAATGTTTTCCTTTCCTTTCTAGAACCAAATTTTTGATTTTGGAAACTCAGCATTAAATGGGTAAAACGTCGCTGTCAGCAATTTGGTGGAAGAGAAATGTGGCCATGAGTGGTTCCGGCTCACCAGTGAGGTCTGTGTCTGTGAGATTTACCTGTAAGAACGGTCTGGCATGAAATGGCACTTCAACAATGCAACCTTCTATAACAGTGCTGCTCAAATCATGTTATTATTCATGGATTCTCCTTGGGAGCTAATGTGACCAAATTCAAATAACAGTTTTCTACCTTTTTGCCCCCTTAAATCTGTGTGCATCAAATTCATTTAGTATATTCTCACTGCTATAGGTCAGCTTACCTAAAAATATGTGCAATACCAATAGCTCTCATTTCTCATAATTTGGATATTATTTTCAGTATGAAAACTCTCTACAAAACTAGAAGAGTGATGGAAATAGCCCTCGTGTTAACTTTCAAATCATCTGTCAATGAGTGTAAACTGCACGTCAAAGTGCACTGCAGAAGCTACACAGGAGGGACTGACACATCGTCAGCTCCAGGCACAGACTTATATTACCTGTCGCATGTGTTCTCACGGCCCAGAAAAGATTGAAAGCGGGTCCTTAAATGGTTGACTCCCAAGTCCTACCAAACTCTTGGTTTAGAATCACCCAATTCCTTTCTTAAACTCAGCCCATCCTCCTCACCACCTTAAAAGCCGCACAAGAGACTCTTTGTGAAAGGGAACCAATACCCCAACTCATCACAGGACTGCCCACTGAGCTCTGGCCAGGACCACAGACCGACACTCGGGAGTGAGGGGAGGGCAGGGGCAGCCCATTTTAGTGACCAGGTACACAAAGGAACTTTGCTTTAAGTTAGAAAAGAAATTAACATCACAGAATGTTTCCCTAGAAAATATATGTAATAAAGTAATAGTGTCGATAAAAGAGCTATTACCAAAGCAAAGCTTTCATCAATAAGCTTCCAGAACTTTAAAGGAGGAAAATGGCTTCACAAAATGGTAGTCCAGGTTGCCGCAGTGTGGACACTGCTGGACGTTGCTGTACTCGGAGAAGTATTGCATCCCGATCCGCACGTCGATCACGGGCTTCCCGCAGTGCTTACAGTTCAGCCGGGCCTGGGGGGGAGCGGGGGGGAGAAACACAGGCACATGAGCCGCCACACCCTTCTGCCTCCCACACCTGCCCAAGTCATCTGACCCCAAAGGCAAGACTGTTACAGCTGCGAGACTGACCTGGAGTTTAGTGCCTTATCCTTTCTATTACCAAAAATATGATAGGCAAAGCATGAGATAAGCATAAGACCTACGTGTATTTAGGTATTCATTAGTCTGAAAGAGTAACTCTGATTTCTCTCCCCGTATGTCCACCGCTATAAGAAAATGTAAATTTGCACTGCCCTAAATTTCTCCATTAAAGTCTCCAACAACAGGACATGCTTTCTTCCCCCACAATTTCAAAGAGTGGCTGAGGCTGATTTTCCCCACCCAAAACCGCATAAACGTCTTAGGAGATTCTAAGTTTATTTTTAAAATTCATATACACGTTTCAGTCTACTCCTGGCTATATTTGCATTTTCTCTGTATAAAAATAAAATTTCCCTAAAACGCTAAAGTAAAAGAGACAACCCAGGAGGCAGTGCTGTATTTATCCTGAGGCTTCCGGAACCCACCAGGCATAGTCTATCTTCAATTCACGCCCAAGCCTCTCTAACAGCACATACTAGAGGTTTTCACCAAGAGGCCTTAAGTGAATAAGCAGAAATGATAAATACAATAGGCTTTCAATTTAGATTCATTCCAAAAATGTAATAGAAAAGTATAACCTCATTTTGTCCCTGAAACACTCCTGGTGAGAGGGGTAGAATTCTGTGAATTTTTAGATGAAACTGAGGTACGCAGGGGTAAAGTGGCACACCCAAGACCATACAGTTAGGTAGCAGAAAGGCTGAGCTTTGAACCCAAGCAGCTTAAATCATAGCCCATGCTCTGAGCCACTATGTGGACTACCTTTCTCCCTTTTAACTGACCAATCTCTTGGAGCAACAGTAAATATGGGTGAGATTCCGGGCACATCTTTCTTTATTTTGTTATTCCTTCCTAATAACTAATCGTTGCTTATGTTTGGCTCAAAGTCTGACTGAAACACTTTCCTTGATTCCTTAGTCACGTCTAACACCTACACCTTCACAGTGACTACACATTCACAGTGACTACAGTTACTTGATTTTTTAAAAGTCAAACAGCAATCAAATGTGTTTTCCATTTCAGTAGGCGGGGGGGGGGGGAGGAAAATAAAAGTCTGGGCTTAAATTGTTTTAAGGGAGAAAGATACAATAAATCCCGCAGGTTGGGTGTGCAGAAGGCCATCCTGCTTTTCTACAAGGAAAGGAAACAATCCCATTGCCTGTCAGTGGCGCACTAGAAAGAGCGCCAGCCCGGGAGGTGCGGGTTTTATTCTTCGCTGTGACACACTTGTGTAAAACCGTCTTTCCCAGGCCTCCATTGTAAGTGGAAAACAAGGAGGCTGGACGAGATCCCCCAGGTCCTTCCAGTGACCACTGCTATGAATTACAGGCCCAACCATGCTTTTATTTCCTTGTTTCTCTAAAGAACAGAGAATCAAGGTGTTTCTCTCTGGGGTGTGTGTGTGTGTGTGTGTGTGTGTGTGTGTGTGTGAAGAAAGAGGAGCCGCTTCCTTTTGTTTCTCTAACCTCGTAGGCTGGCATTAAGGCACAGTACGTATTGTAAAATGCTACCGTGAATAACTGATAGACTGTAATATCTCATTTCTAAGGGCAAGTTTTAAACAGAATAAAATAGCATAAAAGTAGTCAATTGTGGAATTAAATGACAAGCTATCGATGGACATTTAGGTCTCTCATGGCCCCATTTCACCGTTAAGATCACTAGCATAGAAAAAGTACAGGTTAAGTATCGACTCTACCAACATTTTAATTCAACGGACACAGGGTATCTTCTGAATAAACTGCGAATAGTCGGGATATTCTCTTCACAAAAATCAAAGCATGCTAATGATGCAAAACTATATAGTACAATAATAAAGTGTTTATCACTTTACGAAAAGCCAGGCGTGGCCACTGAGGAGTGGAAGAAAATATCTCTCCGACCCATGAAGATCAAGGAATTATACAAGAGCTTGTTTTTTCCAAGCACTTGGAAATAAACCAAGGTATTTCCAAAGATTTTGTTATCTCCTGTGTTTCTACGGACTTATTTAATGTTTTCACATGTTACTATTTCCCCATTTTGCTGGTGACAGCTAAATGCCAGATGCTCTCTGAGCAGTGCTAACTGCCTCTTTCATGTCAACCTCAAACACCTTACAAGGCAGGCAGGTCCTGGGTAACAGTACTGGTCTCACAGGAAGGAAACCAAAAGGAAATCCTGTCTATTACCAAAAGTGAAGCTTTCTTCTTCCTTTTAAATGAAACTCTGCTTATTAGACACATAGTACATGTTAAGTATATAAAACATTAGAAAATGTAAACAAAAAGAAAACTAAAGAACCGCTCAGCATCCCACATCCAGAAACCAGACGATAACTGGATTGCAGATTCCTTTTTATATTCATTTTTGACCAATGGGAACATTTATAATCCTTAGAATTGTTTAACTTAAAATACTGAAAACATTTCCCACATACTTAATCACTACTCTGCAATATCCCTTTCCGTGACTGCATAGTCCAGTGACCGCTGCAGCACACTGCAGCAAATCCACCACCACTGCTGGACCTTGGGGGAAGTCTCAAATGCTCACTACTAAAGCACCTTCCCCGGGCCATCCGCCTCCACACTGTAACGGCAATGCTGATGCTATCTCCTCCGTGTTCACCTGGGGACAGAAGCTGATGTCACCAGTGCCCATTCTGTGGGGGTCAATACCAACCTGACAGCACGGAGAGGCGGCCAGGATGTCGTAGGTGTACATGGTGCCCAGCTGGTGCCAGCTGCCGTCCCACCGCGACTTACACTTGATGCAGATTATCTTGTGAACCCCTTCCAGGCAGTCCACGCACACCGCGTACAGGTGCATGAGTCTCCCTGTGCACAGAGACACAATGCTGAGGTGGCCATCAAGGAATTCCCCTTTTGTCTTCAAAGGGGGTTAAAAATTGGTGCATCTATCAATTATAAGCAAACATTTTATCATTTGGGTAAATATAAACAGCAAAATAGATATCACATGACCCCGAAGTTGTCCTTTTACAATAATGATAAATTCCAACTACAGTGGTACCTCGAGATACGAGTGCCCTAACATTCGAGAATTTTGAGATACGAGCCGTTGAGCGAGTGATTTTTGCTTTGAAATACAAGCAACATTTGAGATAGGAGTAATTGCAGGGATCGGCCGGCTGCACACAACCCACCAGTTTATCGCAACTCGAGCATCTCATAGTTTCCCATGCCTCAAGGTTACGGAACAAATTAAACTTGTATCTGGAGGTACCACTGTATTGTCACTGGAGCATGTACTTTAAGTTCAATATTTAAGTTTAAACATTGCTTCAATTCACCTTTCAAAAAAATGCTGCCAGATTGCCAATACAGACATCCAAACTCAAAGGACCAAGCCTCCGATACTCAGAACCAGCCTGTCGCCACCAGGACTTTCTGCATAGAAGCCTACATGTGGCACACAGAGACTGGACTGGCAACACTGGTCTGTATTCATGGGCTCTCTCATCCATTAACAAGTCCCATGATAAAGTCAAAAGTCTGTCCTGGCACTGGGAGCCCAGAATTACACCACAGCCAAAATTGCTATGTTAACTGTCCTTGTCCCCAAAATTACTCAGCCATCCACCACATCTAATTTAGGAACCAAAATTATATCTTACTTGTAAGTGGTATTATAAAATGAGTTCAATGTCTTGTTATTTACTGGGCTCTTAAAAGTCACATCCCCATTCCTCCATTAGTTATTAACACCTGAAAAACAATGCCACCCAGTTTATATGGAAGGCTTAGGTTAGGGTTCAATCATTGGGAGTCAGAATGTACAGGATCTGCTGGAGTGGTGAGTTAATAGCAATAATGCTGCTCTCTGTGTGGGGATCGGGACGTTCCATTGTGCTAGAAACTACCATCAGGAGTATACCAGCTTCAAAGTAGCTTCTTATTCAAAACTAGAGGCCTAGTGCATGAAAATTCATGTACTGGGCGGCTCTCTCAGACCAGCCTGCCCCCTCTCACAGTCCGGGAGCCCTCAGGGATGTCCTACTGGGAGCAAGCCCAAGCCATAGGCTAGCCTCCCTCTTCGGGAGGCGACTGGGCAATCAGGGAAGGCAAAGCCCCCACCACACCGCAGCTGCCTGCGCTTGTAGCCACCGCAGCCCTCGCAGTGGCAGCCACCACACCACTCGCAGCTTGTCACCATCTGATGCTTGCCTGAGCCTTAGGCAACTGCTGCGGTTTTGTCCGGAAGGATGTTTGGAAGACATCTACTCTCATTAGCATATTACCCTTTTATTAGTATAGATGTGCTGTTTGCTGTCTTCAGCCAGTCCATGGTCCATCACTTCTCGGTGCTAAGGACCAGCGTGCTCCTTAAATTGGAGAAGGGTGTACAATTCTTCAGAGACATCTTTTACAGCATTTTGTCTTCTCTATGAGAACTAAGTCCTACTCATCCTTGTAGGCTGAGTCAAGTATAGTGCCTGAAATGTGGGAAGCACTCCACAATTATATGTTGAGTGAATGGATGGGGCTTATCAACAGTCAAAGACAATATAATATAACCTTGGGAGCCTCCGTGTCAAATATAGGAAGGAGTGACCTTCTGGCAATTCTGTCCAGGGCACTGAAAATAAAAGGTCACACATACCATCCCCACTCAGAGTGGCCCGGGGACATTTCAGGATGTTAATTCAAGCATCCAAATCAAGATACTAGATAACATTTCATTCCTAGTTTCCCTCCTGGACTTACTGTAATTCTCAACTATTCAGACATGTAGGCAGCTGCTAGGAAGGTTCGGGGCAGGGACAGACAAAGGTCAGGTGTTGGTAGCCATGACCCTAATGATGAGGTTGACGGCGAGTTTTGCTGAGGGCTTACCAAGGGTGTGTGGCACTGTGCTATGAGGCTACCTGAAGCACTGCACTTAACCCTCACAGCAACACTATAAAGAAGCTATTATTGTTATTCCCATTCAGAGAGGAGGAAGTGAAACTGAGAGAGTTTGAGTAGCTTGCCCACGTTCATAAAGATAATGAGCAGCAAAGTCCAGACTTCAGTTCATATCTGCCTGACTCTTAACCTCTAGACAAATTCCTGGTGTGGACTGAGCCTCTAGATTTATTTCAGTTACTATTACACATTGTCCTAGAAACAGAGAAGTTTACATTTCTGAACTCTAGGGTTGCGAGATCAAGCAGAAAGTGGAGATTACTGAGAGAACAGTCACCTGTGGTTCTAAATGGAAAAGAAGTACAATAAAAATTTCCTCATTAGATCAATCTTAATAAATATTCAAGTAAAAACAAAAATACCTAATCAGAGGAAGTCAGTGAGTGGAGGCTGGAGCGGGAGGCTGGGGAGGGCAGTTGAGGGGTAGAGGACATGAAGAGGGGGTGACCATCCATACAGGCAGCACTGAAAATAAGTTATTTCAGCAGTGTATAATCAGCAGCAGCCGGGAATCTGTGGCCTGAAACGTGGCCTTTCTATTGGAGTTGAAAAATGCCATGAGGAATACATGGCCGGGAATCTGATGGCAGAAATGATTTACACTAGTTTGCTATAAAAAGGACTGCAAGGACTTCTTCAATAATAACACTGGCACATGTCAAGGCCTCATAAAGAACATGACAGAGATCTTTATTATAGATCGAAAGTGCATCTACAACCTGTTCTCCATCTATACTACTCATTTTCCACTCTAGAACCTCTGCTCAACCAAATGGTTCTCTCCAGCTTTCTCACTGCCTAATCTTTTTTAAACCACCATTCCTTTGCATATTGCTTTCTCTCCTTAGCAACAAATACCTGGTGTGGCTAGAAACTCTACTTCAAATTAATCCACCTTTTGATATATATATGCCTTCACATTGCCTCTCACTACGCAGGCCAAAGGGGCCCATTGTTTCTTGGAAATTACAGGACCCTTAATGTACATAATATCCAGATGTTACTAGGTCCCCTTGTAGCACTAGACTACAGCCATAGGCCTGGGAATTAGTTATATTTTTATAAAAACATTATACATCCTAAGGTTATAAACCAATAAAAGGTAAGGACCAAGAGTACCCAGCTCATGAAATTCATAAGTTTGATTGGCTGATGAATGAATTAAATGAAAAGAATTTGTCCATCATGAATGGAAAAAGAACACTACTACTCTCATGTACCCTCCACCCTTGTACCCTCATTCATCTTCATAAAAAAAATTTCCAGCCTACAAATGGAGACTAAAGGTGTTTCAACTTACTACCCTCTAAAATTATCCCCAAAAAGTATGAAGAACAAGAAAAACACAAAACTCCACCTTCTGTGAAACTAAGAGGTATCTCAAACCTAAACCAGACTATGAGGTCAGAAGTTGGATGGAGGAGATGTAAATGGTTTACCTTCAAACTGGACAGCGAGCACAGGGAAAGGGGGAAGAAGTGCTGAAAGGGAACGAGTGAGGTATTCAAGTAATCAATAGGCTATACAGCTTTTTCCATCAAGAAGCAGAATCTATTTCAACATCCCCTGAACCTGGGCTAGTCTGACAACTTGTTTTGATGAACAAAATGTAATGTTACTCAGGTCCACGTTTAACTTTCGCCCTCCTGGGAAAGCCGTTACACTGGGAGGTGAAAGGCGTTACAGAACAGGGATGAGCAATTCCAGCTGAGGCTCCCGAGGCCAACTAGCCTGCCAACTGTTAGAGGTGTGGGAGAAGCCATCCTAACCAAACAATCTGTAGAACTGTGAGAAACCCTAAATCACCATCGTTTTAAACCACTAAGTTTTGGAGTGGTTTGCTTATAACTAAGGCCAAACGATACACTGGATTAGGTGAAACTCTAAAAAATGCCTGAAAACAATCCCTGCACCTTTAACTCCTTACCCCACTGAGAAGGAAAAGAAATTGCATCCATGAAACAAGAACAGAATACTATTAAAAAGAGCTCTTAGAAATTATAAATATGAGAACAAAATCTTTAAACTTAGTAAAATATACAGGAATATAAAGTTAAGGGAATTTTCCAGAAAGCAGAATTAAAATAAAGAGATGGGCAATAGGGCCAAAATATATATAATAAAGAGAAACCAAAAGTAATTTTCCCAAACTTAAGATCATAAGTATATAAAGTCATGAAAATACCCTGTCCAATGTATGAAAAATAGAAAGACCCATATAATGGTGAAACTGCAGAATGTTAGGGAGAAAGAGAAAAATCTTAAAACCCTCAGGGAAATAAAGGAAAAAGAGTAATATTAAACAATATTAGACTTCTCAATAGCAACACTGGAAGACAGGAGACAGTGAAGAAATGCCTTAGAAATTCCAAGGGAAAAACAATCATATCTTGGAAAATTATAACCAGCCAAACAGCAATTGTGAAGATAGACTCAAGATATTATTAGACTTTCAAAGTCCTAAAACATCTATTTACATGCTCCCTTTCTCAGAAAGCTCAAGGGGATGTTTAGCAAATTGAGGGAATAAACCAAGGAAAAAGAAAATGTGGAGTCCAAGAAACAGAAGATAAAAAATAAGAAAGAATTCAAGAAATTCCTAGGAGGGCAACTATGTAGTATAACAGGTACAGAGTACACAAGGACAGACAGGAGCAAGAAGATGAAAGATTCCATGAGGGAAATTTTTTAGAAAAAAAGTCCATAAAATGTCAGAGGTATGTGGAAATTTTCGAAAGGCAATTTGCATTGCTGCTGGAGAATGAGAATAACCAGCCAAAGATTCAAAAAAGGCTAAGCAAATGGAACATGAAGCAAGTATTAACTTCAACAAAAACAAGAGGTATTTCTATATAGGAAATAGAAGTACCTATACTTCTTGGCTCAATACTAAATATTTCTATACTAATGGTTTAAAAAAAACATTGAGGATTATCCAAGAATCCTATATAATAAAACCCTAATATGCAAATCGACCTAACAGTATAATGACCGTTCACTATGATGCACACTAACCACCAGGGGGCCGATGCTCAATGCAGGAGTTGCCCCCTGGTGGTCAGCGTGCTCCCACAGGGGGCACGCTGCTCAGTAAGAAGCCATGCTCACAGCTTCCGAGAGCAGCAGCGGGAGCGGAAGCCTCTCCTGCTTCTGCGGCAGTGCTAAGGACTTCGACTGCCAGATTAAACCATCAGTTGGACATCCCCCGAAGTCTTCTGGACTGCAAGAGAGTGCAGGCCCAGTTGAGGGACCTTCCTGAGTGCACAAATTTCATGCACCAGGCCTCTAGTTGTGATATATTATCCTGAGAGAAAGGGGAAGATCATGAAAGCATAGTCATCCACCGTAAGAGTCCATAGGTAGTATCTAAAATTGGGAGAATGAAGATAACAGTTTTGAAATATGATGGTAAAAACCTGAAGAATCACTTAAGATTTAAAAGTCTCTGAGAACTCTGATAGCATGCATTGGTAGGAAGAAGACAGGTGGGAATGTCATTTTCATTACAGGCCTTTTTACACACTTTTAAAGGTATAAAGACATGTGACATGCATCCAATCCTTACAAAAATTCAAGTGTAACATGCATTGACCGACTGCTAACCTCTGCCATTCAACATACGGTTGAAATGTCACTGTCTTTTTATGTCATCCACAGCATTAATAAGCTCCCACCCTTCACCACCCCAGGTAATATATGAGTCTCCAATAATCCTCCACATTCCTTTTGTTGCTATCAAGAAAGTCTCATCTTTCATAATGTCAAGATTAATTCAAATAATCTAAAAACACCCTGACCCTCTCTGACTCCTATTTCCATATGATTAAAAGGATCAAAGAGAATACATAGCTTGCTGGGCACATTAACACAGGTTTCAAGGCAACTATTTTACAATGAGTGACATTTTGATGCAATTTCTTCTCTAAGTTTCCTCTCAATTATGAAAAACTATACACCAGGAATCCTCTCTTCAAATTGCAATAGAACAAACACAGGAAATTACCCACCAGGACAACTGTGCTAGGGGCACAGTGACATTGGAGTAAGCACACCTCCACCACCTCCACCACCTCCCTGGCAAAGAGGAAATATTCACATGTGCCCTAGCCCCTGACTAGAACAGGAAAGCACCATCAGTTAACACTGAGCCAGAACAGAGGTGGCCCTTCTTGTTTGCTTCCCAGCTCTCCACAAACAGAAAGCAGGCAAGGTGAATGAACACCTGTACCTTGAAGGTGACAAGGAACATCATATTCGATCTCATCGTGTCGCGATGGGCTTAGGAACAGAGTTCCGTCCACCAGTGGGAACTGTTCGAACACCGGGAGTGCCCGGTGGCACAGAGCACAGTTTACAACGTTTCTGTGGCTGGCACTGAGGGCCGCAAGAATGAACTTGCGCAGATCCTCGCCCTGGCCCATTTGGGCATCGTCTTCCATCCGCACATGGAAGGTGTTCAACTTATGCCTGGGAATGTGGGTGAGGAGCTCAGAGAGGTCCAGCCGCCGCAGGAACTGCACGGGAGTGTCAAAGTGGCCGCCCCTGTGAACTGATAGCCCAGCCGGACTGTAGTCAAAGTGGGCGTTTCGGAACACGTGGCCCCCGGCCATGGCCTTTTTGTGAGGCTCAAGATGGATGGCGTTCTTTAAGAATTCCCCAAGGTATCTGGAGGAGCGGGGGCCGCTGAAGTGCACAGGGGAGAGGATGGAGTAGCCGGTGGGTGGGGACTGGCCGGGGGAGCCACAGGGGGAGCGACCCCCATAGGCCCCAGCACTGACCGCCTTCTCTTGGGAGTTCTGCCGGTCCATGGAATGCCGGCGGGGCAGGTCATGGTTCAGGCCTTTCTGGGGCTTGTTCGGGGGCCTGCACTTTTTAGCCTCCTCCACCACCTCGCCGGGAGGCCTCCCTGTGTTCTTCTCCGACCCTGACTTCTTCTTCTTCTCGTCCTGCATCCGCTTCACCTGGTACCAGTCCGTGTCCTTCTTTAAGTGGCCCTGTCCACAGCGGCAAGAGCAGAAGCGGAAGGCCAGGTCGTAGCCCTTCTTGGTCCACATGTTCTGGCGGCACTGCTTCTCGTTCCAGCTGCGGGCCCGGCCGATGCAGTTGAACTGGACCAGGATGCTGCTCTCCCACTCATAGAAGCACTGCAGGTGCATCCAGCTGCTGTGGGGGCAGTGCTCGTTGTTGCACACCACCTTCTGGTAGTCGTCCTTCTCCAGGTCCACCGGCCTCCCGAAGCTGCAGATCAGGGGCGTGGCACAAGGGGCTTCTGGGGAGAAACACAAAAGGAGAGACATTCAGCCCACAGGACGAGGGTTCCCAGCTGACACCAGGTCAGAGATCAAATCTCGCAGTAGCCCATTCATGCCAAAGGTACAATTTTTCTGGTGTTAGATTTCCATCAAGATTTCTGGAGATTGGAGTTCCACTGGGTTCCTGCTATTTCAACGTCCATGATGTTTTCAACAGGTCCCTTTGAAGGCTCGTTCTGCTCCCAGTTGGGAACCACTGAGCTTGATCACCAAAGTTCCACATGCCATGCTTGGGTAAGAGTTATCTGTTGTAGCTGAGAAGCTAAATGAGGACTGTGAGCCATAGAGTCCCTCAGGTGTTGTTTTAGAAATCTCACCCTGAGTGGGACATGAGACTGGAAGCAGGGAGGCCAGAGGAAGGGGACAGGGCGTGCAGTAACCCAGGTGAGAAATGACAGGGGTCTAGGCTAGACAGAAGATGACTCATAGTGTTGAAGATGAGCAAATACTAATGGACGGTGAGGGACAGGTTTGGAAGAAGACTTGGGGCTGGCTTGGTCTGGGCCTGCTGAATTGGAAGAGCCTGTGCACCACCAAGATGGAGAAAGATGTGAGTGGAGCTCAAGAGAGCTGGAGCTGTGGATATAGAGGTGGAGCCACGCAACCAGCCAGGGAGGTGTAATCCCTGGAATGTGAAGAGTGGAAAAGAATCCTGGGAAGCGACATGAAAAGGCTAGAGAAGAGTTCTCCACAGAGACTGGTCAGGAATGAACTGAGAATTCACTGGACAAGTCAGGAGAGAATTCTATCAAGGCAGTTGGAAAAGGTGTAAGAACAGGGGACTTGGACCGTCTCAGGGTGCCAGGTAAGATCAATGTTTCTCACTCTGCACTACACTGGACATTTTGGGCTGGACAATTCTTTGTTGTGGGCATGTCCTGTGCACTGCTGATGTTTAGCAGCACCCCTGCTAGATGCTAGTCACACCAGCCCTTCAATGGTGACACCCCAAAAGGTCTCTAGTCGTTGCCAGATATCCCCTGGGAGCAAAATCACCCCCGGTGGGAACTGCTGGGTAAGGAAAGACGGAGAGGTCCTCCCCAGGATGAACACTGACACCTTAGAAAGGACAGTTCCGGTGGGATGATGGGGGACAGGTGCAGTAAAAAAGCAGCTGCAGTACAGCTGACCCTCCAGAAAGGCCTTAACCACAAGTATAATTGTAGAAGGAAGGAAAGAGAATGGGCAGGGTACACAAAGGCTGAGGCATAAGCACGTTCCTCAACTGGGGCAATGAATGCCAAAAACTCATGGCAGCTTGAAGATGCATGAGAGGGAGCAAGCTACTCAATAACCTCCCAACCTCACCACTGCCTAGTGAATTACAAATACTATTTATCCCACCAATCATCCCCTTCAGTGTGGGATTCCAGGACCTCAGCACAACGGCCCTAACCAACTTGTTTCCATCCATGCCTGTGACCACCGTGGCCTCCCCATCTACCTCCTAGAAATCCACAATCCTTAATCTTCATTAGTCCAAATCCCATTCCCCTAGTGTAGCAATTCACGGTATGGGCTCTGCAACCAGATTGCCTGAGCTGGAATCCCAACAGCACCACTAATGAGCTGTGAGCTCACGGAAAAGTTACTTAACTTTTCTTTGTGTCAGTTTTCTGTGTAAAAATGCATGTACCTTACTTATATGTTGATCATAAAGATGAAATATACCACAGGTGGTCCTTAGAGCAGGGCCTGGCACAAATAAACCTCATCCCCTGCTTACCAATCTTCAAGGTCCTCCTCTAGACACCAGTGTCACCAGGATGTCCCCCTTCCCCTACATCCTGACCAACACAGTCTGGTCTGAACCTTCCTTGAGTCCTCATTCTGGTCCCCACCAGGTGATGACTCTGGAGAGGACATCTCTGACTCGCCTTTGTGTTCCTGGTACCACTGGCCTTGCCATACATCCGGTGCCGAATACAGTTGCATTAAAATGACACTGGCACATGAAAACCTATGTGACAAGCAAAGCACAGGAAGAGAGATCTGCAATCCTAGACAAAGAGAAAAGACCTGAATGTACAGACAAGAAATAGGAGAGTGGTTTGCAAACTGAGTAAATTAACTAGTCTCCAGGTCAATGACCTTTAGTGTCATTTAAAATGTTAATGAGTCAATTAAACAAAGTTCAGTTGCTTTTATCTTCAGTCCTTCAGAGTAAGAGACTTAAAGAGATGTCTCTGAAATAGAATGGCAGTAATCGAAGTGACATTAACCCAAGACTAATGAAATCAAATTTTAAAAGGCCCTAACTATACTTTGCATTCATAATATCCAAAATTTAAATGTTGAGACTGCCTTGATATTTCTTTAAAAGGTATTTTCATACACACACACACAAAAAAAAGGTTGACTAATAAAGGGGGAAAATCCTATTTATATCTTTCCCAAAAAGCTGCAAATGTATCACTAAACTGATACTGAGCACTTCCTATGTACCAGGTCTTAGAAGCAGGAAAGATGGCAAATCCTACTGAGAACTCTAATAGAAGTATATGCCTGGATCACAGGAGGCAGAGCTCCAAGTCCCTGTCCCTATAGCTTGGACTGTGATCACCACAGCAATCCTCACCTGCTTTCTACCCTCCAAGACACACAATGAAGAGTCCCCCCCCCAACCTGCCAGCCTGCTTGTTTACAGCTCAGCCACTTTGATGTGGCCTTGTGGCTAGACCTCAAAAACAACGACAAAGCCAAGGGCTTGTTTAATACCAAATATTATGAGCAACAGACACCTCCCCCTGTTACACACCTCCAGGCTAAGGACACGGCTCCTCCTCGGATTAGGTGAGTCACAGGGTGGGCCTTGGGAACAGTAGAGAACTCCTGACAAGGCTTCTAAATCTCACACAGCCTTCCGAGAGGCAGGCTGGCCTCTACCCTCAAAGACACGGTTTCCTTTGAGGTTTGGTTCTTAACTCCCTACCTGGTTCCCCTCCCCTCCCCCTGTCTATACTGCAGAGGCATCTAGAAGGTGCCTAGTTGTGATGCAAATAATACAGTAAGTGATAAATAATAATACAAGGTTAAACTCTGTTTCATGTACTCAAAACTGTAAGCCTACTTTTGCCTACTCCTGTCTATGTGGAAACACACTATAAACTGTAAAGTTGCATAAAAACCTTTCTATGCTATCTTCAGTATAACTTTATACCTGTATACATAGCTCCCCAACGAAATGCAAATAGCTCCAATATATTTCTACTTTTTCTATCTAATGTTTTAGAGACGCAATAGGTGTTTAGAAAGTCAATAAATAAATGAATAATGCCAAGCCTTTTTTAAAATTTCCTAAATAACCAAAACATATAGGAAAAGACTTTGGAACTGTAAGAAACAGCGGGGTAGCATTCAAAATGACACATGAGATATTAGCAGTATTGCCGAAACATTGGATTGCTTCCTGAAAGTTGTCTCTAAGTTTACAAAACCCCCAGCTCTTAAGAATAGCTGACCCATAAATGGAATACAGATTGATATGATACAACTAAACCTTTAATGGGAGGAGAGGGAAGAAGGGAATCCCACATTGGCAAGGGCTTGTGCCACATAGATCCCTTGGGACATTAGTCTAAGCTGTGATAGACAAGCAATATGGGAAAATGTTCCTTTATGCAGTGTCATCAGTTTTTAAAAATGTATATAAGTCCTCAGTGCCAGTTTTTATAGCTTCATCACCAAATATTCAGTATTCAGCATCTTATTGTCTCTGCCTAAGTGAAAACAATCAGGGCTCACCTCATCCTGGGCAACAATCTCAAACAGTTTAAAGTCTGGACAACAGAATGACTAAGCTGAGGTCAGGAGGGCAAAGTCTGTCACTCTCCTTCGCCTTCACATCCTCTAGCTCTGCCCCCACCTATTAAAAAGGGAGTATCTGACAGTAATCATTTATACTGGCTGCCCAACAAACACGATCCCTATGACAAACCTTTTCACACCAACAGGTTCCTGTAAACCAGGCCATCTTCAGCTTTTTACCCATGAAATTAAATGTTTCACCCCTCTTAAAACAGTTGTAAGCATCAGGTAGGGAATTTGATGGGGAAGAGTGGTGAGGTAGGGACTTGGTCATATTCATCCTTGTAAACCCACTACTGTGAAAATCATATTAGTGTTTCATAAATATCTTGTGGGAGAAAAATATATGGCCCACTCAGATTCAGTACTCCAGGGGACCAATGCCGGAGAGGACAGCCTGACTAGGTCAAGATGAGCTCTCAACGGATCTTCTACACTCAACCCTGAAATGCTTTTTGGGGCAGAGCCTGGCCCTCATCCTCACTTCCTCAAACTTAACCTAATCGATCCCATCCTCCTTTGGTAGCCAATTACCAAATGCAAATATTAGGGGTTCTGATCACCTATTTTATTACATGCATCTTTGCCATACCTTAATTCCTGTTAAGATATTAAGATACATATCTGGGAACACATCTCCTTGCTTGCTGAACAAGTTCTGCTCAGGGTATAAAGTTTGACAAGAGGAACTTCACCTCTAGCTTCCAGAGAGGCCACAGAGCTTGGGCACTAAGGACACAGACTCTGGAGCCAGCCAACCTGGATCTGACTCTCAGCTCTGCAACTTAAGTTCTTCTCAGATTTTGGCAAGTCAACCTTCCTATTCTTCTGTTGTCTAATGTGTAAAAGGCAGGAAGAACAGTATCTACCTCAAAGGGTCCCCGTGAGGATTAAAGGAGTTAAGGCCGTTTGAACAGTGCTGCCATATAATAAGCAATTATTAAAAGCCCTATCATCTAATGTGAAAACCAAATGATGTTGAATGCATTTAGAGTAAAGCTACAATCAGGAAGTGACCATCCTAACTCCACACATAAATAGGTGCAAGAAATACATTTCTTCCCCACAACAAGCATGCACAAAACAATTCAATAAGTATTCATTGATACGTTTTAAAGAAAGAGAAGCAGAATTCTCTTCTTCTAACTCCTGAAAGATGTTCTCCTCAATGTCAGACAAATAAGTACATTGTTATATGTATTTTTCAACCTACATGATCTTTTCCAAGCCTAGGTAACAGGAATTCATAAAGCATGGCTGTATTTGATTCATGGGACATGTTCCTGAAAAACTTAACATAATTCAAGACATTATCCCAAGGTCTGGGGTAAAGTATGGGGAAGGCATCCTCAGAACACATAAATCTGCAGTCGCCTTGCTGTCTGGTGCTTTACTGATGCTTGTATTAGCAGCATTAGTTCTAATAGTTCCCAGTTGCATCTCATAAACTGACAGCATGGCATATCATACTGATTTTCAGCACCAGTATGAGTACACTTGGATATTTTGAAAGTTATAATAATGATCTAAATTATAACAGTTCATTTTAAAATAACACAAATGTCACCAAAATCTTTGAAGTTCTAAATAAAAAAGAACAACAAAAACAAGTGTTCACATACTGCCAAGGGTTAGTAGGTTTTTCCCCTAAGAAAAAGTGATGCCACTGGGTAATGGAGCATTTTTATAATTCAGTCGGCCTGACAGCTTTGAAAATATGCGATGGCTTAATGCATAATTTGGAGAAATGTGTCCGTTGAAATTATGCACATAATGTGAAGCTTCTATTAATATTATTTATGTCATTAGTTAAAATTTGCATAATTCAATTTGCAAAAAATGGGCTCACACTGTACTAGGAAATAAATTAGTAGGCCGCATTTTCTCTTGTTGAAGCCCGATCTTAAGGGTGCGGGATCAGGGAGAACTCACCGCACCCCAGCATTCCATGGATTGCATGCACTCCCCCTGAAGAAAAGGTAGGTGCAGCGGCTCTCCGAACCAAATCACAATCTCCTTCATGGGAACAAAACTTCACATATATCCTATTTCTAAAGATTAAAAAAAAAAAAAACAAACACCAAAAACCCATGTCATCCTTCAGTACTATTTTCTAATTTTAAAAGATTTTTTTTTGCTTCCTCTGAAACACTACAAAACTTGATTTGTTACCCTTGTCAACGTCGTCCCCTCTGCCAGCAAAAATATTCAAAATGTGGCCATAATAAAAACTTCTAAATCATATTTTTATATGTGATCCCTATTTATCACCTGAGTTACAGCACAGCATTCCCAAAACGTCAGCCTGCTTCCTCTCTCTTGGTGGGCCCCAATGGAACCTGGAGACCAAAGGCCATGGTGGAGTGGGCCCCTCCCCTTACCTCTGATTCCCAATGGCCTCAGCTCAAAAGACAAATGACTTTACCTCCTCTTAGTCTGTCCAACAGGTAAAACATATGGCTGCATGGTTAGCTGGCAACATGGGTCATGTGCAGACCAGGTCACAGAATACAAGCCCATAATTCACTACTATTCAATACTTTCCAAAAGCTCTACTGAGGGAAACAAGTTTTAAGAAACATTTCATAGATGTGTCCACACTCCTCCAGATCAGATTCAAGTGGGAGTCTGAGCTCTCCACCACTATTCTACCCAAGCGGAGAAGTTTGGCCTGCAGTGTGTCTTATTAAACCAGGACAAGGTTTTTTGTCATAAAATGTAAATCCAAATGCCCTTTAGGTGTATCAAGTACTCTGACCACCCTGCCCCCGAGCTCCACTCATGTGTTTGTTTATGTGCCAGGACCACAGAGGTACTAGGGTATGTGACTCCTGTGCTAGGAAAACTGTCCCTCAGTGAAGCCAAGTGCCACAGAGCTGGTTACCAGGATCACAATGATCCATTTCCTTTCCTGGACAGACTGCTTTGCATGACGCGAGCAAACCCAATAAATTTGTCTTATTTATGAAAGGCACATCACTCAGTATTTTACAATGTCTTAGAAATGGCTAAGTGACGGGTGTTGCTTTTTTAATCAGATGGACAATGCAGAACATACCACTGCTTCTGTTTGCCTCGTCCCTCTGTGTGCTAGAAATCTGAAAGCCACATCTGTGACCTACCTCTTGTATTGACTCAGGACATCCATTTGTTTTCCTAATAATATTGTCTCTATTACTAATATTCTCACATTTATTATTTATCTTATAGCATTACATGTATTTTTGAAAGCCACTTTATTTTTAGAAGAAGGAAGATACAAATGATCAAAACAAAAATCCATTTGCCATCTCTTCCCATAACTTTCAAATCAGTTTTGCCTACTACACATGAACCTGTACTTGACATGTACCTAAGTTCTCCTCTCCCTCTTCACTTTCCAAAGTCTGTAGAGAAGGGTGAGAGATGTGAAAGGGAAGGCCAATGCTGACCCACAGGTGCCAGGAGCCCCACAAGCACAGCACCTTTCCTGAATAGCTACCCTCTCTGCCACACCCCGTGCTGGCTCCTCAGAGAAGCACCTGTGGCACAAGCATGACAGCACGTGAGAGCTCCTGGTCCCGAAGGCGCTCCCCTCACCCATCCCACACCTCTCACCATCTGCCCTCGGCTCAGGTCCCTCAGCTTCACTCTGCCATTCATTCCTGGGCCTCCACTTATTTCCATTTCACCTGCTTTCTCTCTCAGACACATCTTAGTCTGGCTCCTGTCACTCAGTGCTCTGCCATCCACTGAGTCCCCCACTCCAGTACTTCTACCCCACCAGGTCCATGTAGGTCCCCTCAACCCTCACCTGCTCCCAGCCTCCCTGGTGACACTAAGACATAGTGAAGTAGGCTTGGATTCTTCCCTCATCTACCCCACTTTGTCTTCTTCCAAGGGGTCCCCTCTGCTTGGCTCTAAGTTATCTTCCTCCCTCACCTATCAAATCCAAGAGTCCATTTCCAAAAAATATGAAAAGCAGAGTACCATATTTACCTGTGAGACTAGATCTATGGGGAGAAGCAGAAGAAAAAGCAATGAATGGAGAAATGGCAAGTAACAAAGATGTGACCACATAATCTGAACCTGCTGCTGGATCATACCACTATTGACAACTGCAGAGTCCAACGGACCCTGTCTTCTTAGGATGGCTACTTAGGAAATGTCAATGTAACAACCTAGAAATATAAATGAAAACCACAATGCGATATCACCTTCCACCTGTCAGAGTGGCTGTCATCAATAAGTCAACAAACAAGCGCTGGAGAGGATGTGGAGAAAAGGAAGCCCTCATGCTCTGTAGGTGGGAATGCAGATTGGTGCAGCCACTATGAAAAATGAAACTCCCTATGGCCTAGAAATTCCACTTCTGAATATACATCTCAAGAAACCCAAAACATTAATTCGAAAGAATATATGCACCCCCTATGTTCATTGCAGTTTGATTTACAATAGCCAAGATATAGTAGCAACCTAAGTACCCCATCAATAGATGTGAAAAGCTGTGGTACATATAATAGAATGTTACTCAGCCATAAAAAGGAGATGAAATCTTACCATATGTATCAGCATGGATGGACCTAGAGGGCATTACGCTAAGTAAAATAAGTCAAACAGAGAAAGACAAATGCCATATGATTTCACTTGTATGTGGAATCTAAAAAGCAAAATAAATGAACAAAGAAAACAGACTCAGACATACAGAGAGCAGAATGATGGGTTATCAGAGAAGAAGGGGTCTGGGGAACTGGGGATTAAGCACAAATTGGTAGTTATAAAATAGGCGCAAGGATATAAAGTACAGCACAGAGAACATGGTTCATAATAACTATGTATGGTGCCAGATGGGCACTGGAAATATTGAGAACACTTATAAACTATGTTATTCTCTAACTGCTATGCTGTACACCTGAAACTAATACAAATTAATATTCAATGCAATTGAAAAGTAAAGTTTTTTTATTTTTTGAAAAGAAATGTCAATGTAACAACTTAATAGTGAGAATAACAGACTATTCTTATCTGGGCTTTATTAATGGCATTAGTAATTATAATAATAGTTAACTTGTTTTAACCAGTTAATTGCCACGATATTTTGAATTTAATTTAAAAAGGTCTGCCAGCTTGCACTTAGACACTTATAGCGTACAAATGGTTAAATACAAAAAAAGTCTTATTAATTGGTAAATTAATCCTATAATGTAGTCATATATAAGAATTACAAGAAAATAATATAATTCTTAAATATAAGAATTAGGAAAATTATATATGTATACTCATATATAAAAACTGTAAGAAAAATAAGTTTATAACAGATGTCAATTGAAATAAGGCACACATATTCATTTATGTACATGAGGTTATTGTCTATGAATAACTAGATATAGCCTTATCCATGAAACTTTATACACATGTACATCTGTACATATTATGCACTACTCTAGCTGCAATATTATTCCCACGGTGAACGAAGAAAACCCTTGCATTTTACTTTCATTTGCTTTAATGCAGAAAATCCAAAATGCTCTTTCATAGGAAAATTGATTATTATCTTCTTATACTTTCTGCAAACAGATAACTATGAAACAAAAAGAAAAGACAAGGACTTGAATTTATTTTAAACCAAAACTAGTCCTCAAAGGTAAGTTTTGGTTTCACTAACCAGGTTAACAGTTAAATTTTAATCTCATGATCCCTTGTGAACCCGTCGTTTTTTGCCTTGATTACCTCTGCCAGTAAACTGTTTACTTTATGGGTTGCCCTTTCTCGTGTCACTCTTTGAATGTTGACTAGCTCAGTGCTACTTGGAATTCTGATCGCATTCTCTAAGACACTAGTCAGCCCTTGCTTCCCTGCTTGGCATCAATGCAAATTCAGGGCATCTTCTCCTGGCAATGACACAGGATTCTGAAGCTTGCCAGTCTAGCAGGTTTGCTTCATCTTTTTTCAAACACTGGAGTAAACAGGATGATGAAAAATATAGAAGAATATACACAAATGAGTATTTGGAAAGAGAAAATACTGAGAATATTCTATGCATAGATGTGATGACATTAGCATCTCCAGTTTCCTCTTTTCTGTTCCTGGAATGAATCAGGAAACATCAATACGGTACCTTTAGAGTCCTGAATTTCTTCCATCATCACAACTGACCATGAAAATAATAAGTTTGTGATCTGCAAATATTATAGAGTTGAGTCATATTTTTTTAACCAGCATGTGCTGATAGACTTAACACCAATTTACTAGGTATGAGAGACCAAAATCCTCTGAGTTGTTACAATAAAAAAGTTATATATGGGATAATGTGAGTAGTATTTGACTGCAGGTCACTACAGATCAGGACACCTGTGCAAAATTATTCTAGTTACGTTTTCAAAATACTTCAAAAAACTTAAACTACAAATATAAACTTCACCCATGAAACATTGCAAAGTGATCCAGTCTCTGAATAAGTCAGTTTTCTTAGCAGGTTTATTATATACTATAGGCCTGGTGCACAAGATTCGTGCACTTGTGGGGTTTCCTCAGTCCAGCCTGCGCCCTCTCACAGTCAGGGAGAACTCAGGGGATGTTTGACTGCTGGCTTAGGCCCGCTCCCTGTGGCTGCCCTTGGCCCTTGCAACCCTGGCTTCGCCCAGAAGGTCACTGGGCTGTCCAGTCTAATTCACATATTATGCTTCTATTATTATAGATTATTGATTTTTTAAAAAGCCTTTGAGTTCTTCAGGATACTAATAAACTTGTTTGGACAAATGTATGACTTTTTAAAAAAGCTATCATTTAATCAGAACCCTGTTCTAGGAGACATAACTAGGATACCAAGGTTTAGCCCTGGCCAGTGTGTCTCAGTTGTTTGGAGAATTGGCCAGGACACAGAAAGGTCGCCTTGATTCCAACCAAATCAGAGCACATACCCAGGTTGTGAGTTCGATCCCCAGTTGGGGACTGTACAGAAGACAATCAATCAATGTTTCACTCTCACATTGCTGTTTCTCTCTCCCATTCTCTGTCTCTCTCTCTCTAAAACCAATAAAAACATATCCTTGGGTGAGAATTTAAAAAAATAAAAAACAAACCAGGATTTGTCAACACTTACTACAGAAGAAACAAATACATGGGATCTGAAATCAGCCAATTATAGCCAGAAACCAATGTGAGACAATTCAAATGATGTTTTTGAATACCTGTTACATGCTGAGTGCAGAGTTTAGCATAGTGAATGGAAATGGTGGCAAAGATCATAAGCCATACTATGTTCCTATTTCCGTGTTACACTTTTTGTTGAACACTGGGCACTTTAATAACATAAGATGGCAACTCTGGAAATCAGTTCCTTCTACTCACTGGATATACTATTGGTACTATTGTTTATGTAGTAATTGAACTCGACTAATACTGAAAAGTCTGTATTATTTAACCATGGGCAACCACTGAAGTATCTACTCAGACAGCTTAATGAGAGTGCTGGATCACAGAGAACTATACAGCACTCACCCTGAAGGAAGGATAGGACCCAGAGCTCTCAGAACCAACTCAGAATCTTAAAATGGAAAAAAAGTACTCCAGATTAAATATATTGTATGTGCATGAGTGTGTGCATGTATATGTACATATATGTAACTGCAGAGAAACTGTCCAGACCATTGTTAAACTCTCCCATTTTTAAAGACTCCAAAAAAGACAGAACTTGATTTATTACCCTTGTCAACGTCCTCGCCTTGGCTATAATAAAAACTCCTAAATCATATTTTTATATGTAATCCCTACTTACCACCTGAGTTACAGCACGGCATCCCCAGAACACTGACCTGCTTCCTCTCTCTTGGTGGGCCTAAATGGTACCTGGAGACCAAAGGCCATGGTGGAGTGGACCCTCCCCAATGGCCTCAGCTCAAAAGACAAATGACTTTACCTCCTCCTTAGTCTATCCAACAGGTAAAACATATGGCTGCACGATTTAATTGGCAACATGGGTCATGTGCAGACCAGGTACCTGTCACAGAATACAAGCCATAATTCATTGCTGTTCAATACTTTCCAAAAGCTCTACTGAAGGAAACAAGTTTTAAGAAAGATTTCATAGATGATGTCCACACTCCTCTAGATCAGATTCAAGTGGGGAAGTTTGGCCTGCAGTGTGTCTTATTAAACCAGTACAAGGTTTTTTGTCATGAAATGTAAATCCAAATGCCTTTTAGGTGCATTAAGTACTCTGATCATCCAGGCCTCCATCCCAGTAAGTCTCCCACCCTGACTTCACCAAGGGGCTCTGTGCGTGTGTTGGGGCACACTTTCAGTGCTTCAATAGTTTACAACTCTGTTTCAACCATTACTTTCCTACTTCTACAGAGCCTCAAGGTCAGCCAGAAGAGAGTGTGTGCATGTCTATGTGCATATATGTAACTGCAGGATATGAGGGCCTCCTCAAGGCTTTCCTGGGTACCCACATTCGTCTTCCAAAGCACCAGGAATATATCAGAGCTTTTCAAAGCCCCTACAGATCTCACACTCACAATATAACTTAAGTTTTTGGCCCATCTCTTGTTTACCCCTACTGGTATCACTGCTGCAGGCAGTTGCCATAATAAACAATTACTGCTGATTGTTTTCAACAGACACCCAAGGATAGGACTTTTACCACTGGGTGATCTCTGAGTCTTGTCAAATAAAGCCTCTGAATGAGGCTTGGGAGCGTCCATGCAGGTCAAACAGTGACAGTTCTCTAGGTCTAGGGCTTTGGGGGAGCTCTTAACCTATTCTGCCCCCTCCGAGGACTACTATACTGTTCGTTTCAAAGCTACTGGAAGCTGGGAGGAGCGGGAATAGAGCAAGTTAACATGCACAAAAATTCACTGTTCTTTAAGAAGTCAGTCATTTCCCATGAATGAACACTCCTGGAATTATTGGTTAATTTCTAGATTGCTGAAAAAGTTATTTTGATCATTTTTGCCAGTGTTCTCATTGTCTTTATGGAGAAGCAGACTTCTAGAAGTCCTTATTCTGCCATTCCAGAAGTGCTTCTCAATATAAATTTAAGTTTATATACATTTTTAAAAGAAAAACATGATAGGATGATAAATAAAAGTCTTTCAAGCAGGACAATACTCCATCTTAGGATCAAATTCTGGGAGAAAAAAACTGAATAGAAATGAAGAAAAAAATGTAAAATTTCTCATTATTATTTTTAAAGAGCTGATAACGGTTATCAAGTTAATGTATTTGTACTCTGCTTTAATACATTTAAATGGAAATGTTTACAATTAAGTGGAAACTATACCCTCTAAATTTATGTAAATCTTTAAAAAAAACTGATGTGATGTCAAATGTGCAAGGACTCTGTGTTTTCAAATTCTTTTAGGGGATAAGAATTTACAAAAAGTCTGACCACCATCTTCAAACCGGCCTTCTGAAAATTACACTATGATTATCTCATACACACATTCAGAAACCCCCAGACTCAAGTCCCAAATCCTTTGGATCCATCCAAGGAACTCCACCATCAGGCCTCCTCCTCCCTTCCACCTGATCGCCCACCAGGCCCAGAAGCAAAACCTCTGCTACAGCAGTGATCCAACGCGGTTAGAAGAAGTGGACACAGAGTGGTTAGAAGACTAACTGCATCCCACTGGTGCCCCACACCACCATTTACTAGGTGCCTAAAAATCACTTCTTAATTAACTGGTGATTATTTTTAAACTGAAAGCTAAAGAGGCTTTTAAACAAATGTTGTCAAATATTTTGAGACACCTTCTCCTACTAAAATTTTTAAGACACGAAAGCTGATATATAAAGGAAAGTTAAAACAAAAATATTTTTTCAACGTGCTTCAATTAGCATAGGAACTATAGTAAGCTCACTTAAGCATATCTATCTTAACCTCTGATTTCGTTTATCCTCTCTTATGTTATTGTAATGTAAGACTGCTCCAAAATGGGTAGCAAGTTGAGTACATAGTGATTACAATCGGTTAAATATGTTTTTATGCTTAGAGTAGGATTTAAACACAAGACAAACCACTCTATCCAAATAAACATGGAAGCTTCACATTGAAAGGAAAAAAAAAAAGCCCTTCAATTATATTTAACAACTTGGGCTTTTAACACTCACTCAATATATTTAGTTTATTCTCACCCACTCTTTCCTTACTTCCAATTAAAACTCACACGCCTACCAAGCCTCAAATTCAAACTAAGCAGAAAGCTATGTTTCTATTTTACCTAATTTTTATTCCCATTCTGGCCTCAATACTCTGATAACAATATATCAATATTGATATATAAATGTATCATTGTGGACTATAGAGTAGGAATTCATATTTTCCTTAATTAACAGAGACCATTTCAGGACCCAAAATAACATGGACTCAAAATAAACCTAATTTAGGCTGAAAATCAGGATGAAGATAATGTTTATTATTCCTGAATGTTTCTTAAAAATACTGAAATTCCACAAGCAGAAATAAGGCAATCCCTTGGTTCAGATTCCACAAACTCTTCCTGAGCCACTTCCAGGTGACCCTTTAGTGGTCTGCCCAAGGTCATTCAACTAAGTAAGTTTATTCAAAATGTTCAATACCATATGAATCCTCAGAATTACTTATAAACTAGATATAAGGAAAACCAAGTTAAAGAAGCAAGTGCTTAAACCCAACTACAATATAAAGATTTCCTGACCTCAATCTTTACATTCTTTAAAAACAAAGATAGACAATGAGGTAAATCTACTCAAGTTAATAGAATTGCTAAACTGAAGAAAAATAAGTCATGAGCAAAGATCTATTTGTCCATCAAAAAGAATAAAGCAATTCCCTTGTAAAAAAAATATATTAAGGAAAAGCATTCTACCAGTACAGAGACTATCAAATGAACAGCACAAAAAACACTGACATTGAGAAACAAAAGTTCAGCCTGCCTTTCCTAGACCCTGTTTGGTCAACGAACTGGGTCAATGTACCAACTCCCAGGATGATTTTAAGACTACTGTACTTAAACCAATAAAAGTGCTCAGTTCATTTCCCTATCTTTGTTTTCCAGGTACCTTTACTGTACTGCTGAACTCCTTGAAAAATATACTCTTTCTGCTCCCTTGCCCTCCCTTCAAAATAAACCTGAGAAAATGGTATATAGCAATAGCAATCCCTTCCACTCTAGGAGTCACTCTGCTGGGATTAGGCAGAAAAACAAAGCTTTTGCCTGGGGGCCACACTGCAGTCCAGTGCTTCAGCAATCAAGCAAGTTACAGAATCTGTTGCAACAGGAAAAGACTTGTCAAAGGAGAAGGAGTGTCTAAGTGTGATACATACCTCAGTAAAAATGAAAACTAGACTCACAAATCAGTCATGTCTTAAGTCCTGGCCTAGCAGTGTATCATCTAAGTACACTCACACAGCATGTTTTGATATGACTTGTTTCCAAAAGAGCATCTCATAACATTTCCTACAGCAAAATTAGATCCCATTGATAATTAAGCCAGCGATATCGTGGGGTTTTTGGGGTTTGTTGTTTTGTTTTTGTTGTTAATCCTCACCAGACAATGTTTTTCCCATTGATTTTTAGAGAAATGGAAGGAAAGGAAGAAGGGAAAGTGGAGGGAGAGAGAGAAACATCCATGTGAGAGAGACACAGTGATTGGTTGCCTCCCAAATACACCCAACCAGGCTGGAACGGACAACCCAGGTACTTGCCCTTGACCAGGATCCAAACCTGAATCCCTTTGGCCTTTTGTGCGCAGGTCAACACTCTAAACACTGAGCAACAACAGCCAAAGTGCCAGTATTGTCTTTTTAACTAGATAGTCATTCCTTTCCCAATTACTAACTCTTACAGAACACAGATATAATTTTACAGTATGATCATTATCAAAGACTCAAAACTATTCATTTCTAAACTAGAGGGGAAAAGTACTATATAATACGGCAAAAATATCTAGAAATTTGGCCATAAGAGAATTTGCCATATTACATAAAATTCTATTAACATATGTACATATATACAAATGTACATATGATTATATTTCAAATGAATTCTAAATAGTATTTCCATATCTGCTAAGAGAAAAACATTTCAAATTAATTCTTTAAAAATTCTTCCTGATATGGCTCAGCAGTTGAGCACTGACCCATGAATCAGGAGATATCCAGTTCAATTCCCAGTCAGGACAGATGTCTGGGTTTTGGGCTTGATTCCCAGTTATGTGCATGTAGGAGGTAGTTAATTTATATTTCTCTCTCATAGATGCTTCCATCTCTCTATTCCTCTCCCTTCTTCCCTCTCTAAAATATATATATTTTAAAACTTCTTCCAAGTATTCCTTAGATTATATATCTCAGAGAATGTTAAAAAAATAAGTTATGAGGAAAACTGATCTATTCCAAACTAACATTTTTCAAATATGAATATCTGAAAGGTAAAGCTTACAAATTGTTTTTAATCAACCAAATCCAAGAAAAACAAAGATTCAATATAAACACATTATTTACATATATACACATGCCAAGTATCACATACCTATATAAATTACTATGAATAACTCCATAATACAGTTTGACATATTCACAATTTTGTTAACTTATTTTTTGAGGTAACCATTGGTTTATAACATGCAAGTTTCAGGTGTGCAACATTATAAATTGACATCTGCATGAACTAGAGCATGCTGCTACCGAGTCTAGTTTCCATCTGTCACCATACAATTGACCCCCTTTACTCATTTCCCCTCCCTCCGCCCGCTTCCCCTCTGGTAACCACCAATCTGTTGTATGCCTCTATAAATTAGTTTTTGTTTTTCTTTCTTCTTTGTTTCGTTTTCATTAACCTAATTTAAAATGCAAAATCTAAAAGGGAAGTAAGGAAACAAATTAAAGTCATATGTAAGCGTTTTAATGCTTTTACAATAACACTTAAACTCCCACTCTATAAGGCCCTAGTGGCAGGTAAAGAGCAGAAGGCAGAAAGGCCTCAAGTGAATCAAAACACGAACTATGTTGAGTCATGATTACAAATACTGTCAGGCATCTACTCAAAAACCATGTAGTACAATAGACCCAACGCAAGGCTCTGTTAGTGGAGTGGTTAAAAATCACAGTGGAAGCTGCTGTTATAATGAAAACTGGGTACAGAATGATTCACAGATCACAACCGAAAAATCCCCAAGTCAGCTATACTTACACTGGTAAAAGAACCCTCCCAGGGGCTTCAGCTGCCACAGTCCTTCCCTACGCTGGGGACAGAAAGGTCTTTTTCAGAAACTCCAGAAAAGCTCCACTCATTCAAGGGAGCTGGACTTACCCTGAGGCCAGCAGGCAAGCACTGAAGTCCCTGGGAAAATCCACACAGCAACAACTCCCAGACCGGAACTTAAAGAGAAACTAACGGCTCCCGAAGGAAGCTGAATGAGGGTTTGAGGAGAGCATCTGCTGCACAGTCCGGTGGGGAAAGCAGAGCTCTGCCTGGGTTCTTCCAACTGATCAGAGTGTGCATTTCATTACAGATTGGGAAGCAACCATACTGCCACGTGGCAAACTAAAAATCAAAGACCCAACCAGAAAACACTGAAAACCCCAAATCTTGACACAACTGTTTGCTTTTTCCAACATCTCTACAGTTTGTTTGTAAAGATTTAGCCACAATGTCATGTTACCCCTACCCCTTTCTAAAGATCAGTACATTTAAACTCAGAAAGGTTCCTTGGCTTCGCAAAATGCAGATCTCAAGCTATAACCGAACCTCAAATCTCACTCTGCAGAATCTCCAAATCTCAGACATCTGAAAAAACACCAGGGCTGTATGATATATGGAGTGGGAATACACTCTTGTTTCAATGGAGTGCTATGTTCTCATTTTATTAACATACAAATGTAATTTCAATCCAAATGCCAGAATGAGGAAAACTAGCACTTTCTTATGACTCGGCATTTAAGTTTGCTATCAAAAGGAGGTCACGGGCAAGTTAGCCTACAAGAGACCTCCATTTGCAGCTTGGCTGTTGAGAAGAAGTGATAAGGAAATAATGGGCCTTTATGTAAAAGTTTCAAAGTCCTTGGGACTGGCTGGAATAAAAACCTCCAGGGATTTTAGAAATGTACAGAAAGTGATAGGTGTTCAGCACAGAAGCTCAGCTGACAATGGGTCAGTAGTGGTCAGGGAAGCTGAGGGTCAAGAGGTCAGAGAGGGCGGCAGGAGTTGCAACCAGCTCTGTGAAAGAGCCTCTAAAATTAAATACAAAAAGGAAACAGATCCCCCTAAGCGTAACAGCTTTACTGGGTCCTGATGCCCAAGGGAATGCAGTCATGAATGGCATGCCATGCCCAACCACTTTTCCTACCAGCAATTTCACAGACAACTTGCCGCACTCTCCCCTATCTTCCTCTTGAAGTTCCCTCTCTCTCTGTGTGGATGTTCTGTGATCAGACAGAACTGTAACATTTCCAATGAATGAAAACACTTTAAACAGCAAAAAGACAAGCCACAAAACAGAGGAAAATGTACATCAAAAAGAATCTTAATTATACAAAGACCCATGCAGATCAGTAAGAACCCAAATATCCCATTAGTGAAATGGGCAAAAAAAAAGACAAACAGAAAAAAATGCAAATGAGCAGTATACATAAAATCCAACAGATACAAATAAAATTAACAATGGGAGGGGGGTGGTTTTCATCCATCCAAAAAGGGTTAAAATCCATGCTGAGGAGTGTGAAGAAAGGAGCTCTCCGTGCTGGGCCAGTGTTAGCATAATGAGGTTAAACCCTAAACCCTCTCTGGAGAATGGGCTGGCCAGGGAGGGGCACCAGAGCCTGAAAAACCACAGGCCTTGTGATCGGTGATCGCACTTCGAGGACTTGAGCCTAAAGAAGATCATCAGTTCTCAGCTATGAAATGTGACCCATTCAGAAGAGAAAGTGCCCATTACAAGAGCAGAAGTCCTATCATGAGAAGGGATCAGATCATGAGTACACAAGGTGTGGGCAAAGTGCTTCTTTGCTCGGGTGTTTTCTTGTTTTACAAATTTATATTTCTGTTCAAGTGTCAAAATGATAAGCATGAGAACTTTTAAAAGTAATTTAAATGGCTCTATTGCTTCCTTGGTTGTTTTATACTGAATTTAATCTGCTACTTAAAAACTACATATTTTATGCACATGTGCATGTCAGTCAAGATGAATCCAACATTAAAGAGGATACAACTGTGGCATCAGGCCACATCTCCCTGACCCACTGTGTCTTCACTGCAGAAGAGGTGGCTGTCTCGGGAGCTTGGTGTCCTCGTCCTCAAACCTAGACTGTAGACTGCTAGGTGTCACATCTGGTCTTAGTAAGCTCTCAGTAAAGGACAATGGTAGTACCAGTATCGTTCCTATGACTGGGAATGATCACTTCTTTCTTTTGATTCTATGGGTTTTGAAGCACCAACACACCTACCACCCAGGAATCTAACCTCTTTGGCTTCTATACTGCAAAACCTCCCCTGGACCTTTAAAACTAAAGGCCTAATAGAGTCGGAACATATCACTAGAGGGCTGACGTCACGGCAGTGTATAAGTGCTGCCGGATAAGAAGAGATCTGAGGAGCTGGAAACCAATTGGAAGAATTCTTGGAGCTGCCTCACGTTAGGCGTGCACGTTCTTGCGTCTACCACTGGAGGACACTTCTATTCTCAATGCCAGGCTCTCTCCATGGCTTCTGGCACACTGGATATGTTCACTAACAACCGTCACCAACCACCCCAGGCTCAGTCTCAGATTACAAACTGCACCTGCTGCCAATCAAAAATAACCAGAACTTGCTTCTGTACATTCCCCAGTTTCTTTCCATTTCTGCCCAGTCATTGAGTTTTGTCAGGCAAAATAGAAGAATGTCACTTTAATAAGAAATTGTGTTATAACAGAGTTCTACAAAAAAAATTATACTGAAATAATCATTACATTCAGGAGTGCTGATTTAGAAACCTGAAATAGATGATGATTCAATTTCAGCATCAATGTCAAAAGATTCTCCTGAGTGCTTTAACTTGAAGAGACAATGAGGTAAAGCATCAACAAACTTGGGCTTACCCTTAGGGCAAAATATACATTTTAAATTTAGCAAATATCTCCCTGACTCATATGAGCAATTTGATATCCTACTAACTTTTGTCTAAATTCATCCTCTTTATCAGCTTTATAAAGTCATATGCCTTAAGGCTCTCTATTTCTAATAAATTTCCAACAAAATGAAAAACAGAAATCCTGAACTATGATACTATCTTTTGCTATCTGACTACCTATAATTGCTGTTATAGGGGTAACATGATTTGAGTTGCAATATGTTTTGGTGGGGTACAGAGTATGCCACTGTGGCCTAAAAAACATTTTGAGCTGAAGGCATTTACGTTTCTGAAATCTTCTATCTGCCAAAAAAGAAAGACCTCTCAAAAGAGCTCAACTGTCATAAATCCCCTCCCTCGAAGCAACCAGGGAAGACGGACTCTTATCACCAGAGATAAGTCTCCACACCACACTGAAACGCATGCTGTCACAAAATTGTCATAGCTCCCAGCTATTCTCTTAGAACCACTTGTCTTTCCAAAAAGTTATTTGTTTTCCTAAAGGTGTCCTTTCTCTCTGTCCCCTTCTATTATGAGGTCATTTGTTCCCCACCCCACTTAAGTGTCCTTCTCCCCTCCCTTCCTCCTATGAAGATGGTATATAAGCCAAAAATTCTAATCCTTAGCCCCTATGAGTCACATTTTTTTTCTGTGATTAAATCTGACTTTTCTCTCTGCAATCTAGCTTTTGTCAGTTTAATTTGCAAGCCTCCAAATACTGAACCTAAAAGGATAGAGGAAAAGTTTTTCTTCTCTGACAATTTAAATCTGTGAAATACACTGTATTGTGAGTATATATGAGAAGAATACTAACTTTCTTATTGATTACAGTCTAAACAATTGCATGTTTAACATTTAACACTTCCTCTTTATGTCTTCCTCTTTTCCTCACTTTTCTTTAAACTTCCTCTTAATCTTTCTTGTTTCTAACTTTAATTTCTACAACTGTTTTCAAATATTATCCTCATAAGTATAATTTAGCAGAAATAATTTGTTTTCCCTTTCTACTTCTGATAAATCAGAACATATAATTATTAAGTAATACAAATGCTACTCGCTTTTTGTCAGTTTATAAAAACCTCTCAAGTACAATCAAGCTAAAACATCATGTTGATTAAATAAAGCAAGTAGCTATTTCACCAATTACTGGAAACTGGAAGCGTTCTGAAACACAGAATTAAAACACACATACAGTCACTTTGTACAAAACAACATCCCCCTCACCAACTCATAAGAGTTTATTGTTTTTTTAAAACTGATTTGATGATGATAAAAGCAAATTGACAAACCAAAATAATTAGTCCAACCTGGTACAGAGATATACACTTTGTACCAAAGTATGAAAAATAAACCACAGGGACAGCCCTACTCGCCCCCAGAGAAACGCCTTTCTGTGCTCCTATGCCCCAACCCCTCCCTTGGCATTTAGTTCTCTGAAGTTAACCTCAATTAGCTAACCTCCTGTGGCTCGGAAGCACAAGGATGCCGGTGCCCACAATTAAGACACACTTTGCACACAGCAGCCTTGGGAGACACTATAACCCTTGCTGTGCAAAAACAGCAGGATGTGCAATCTGCCTACTGCTTTACTGAAAAACCACAATCAAAGGTCCATGGCAGGCTGGATTGCCGATCCTTGACTAGCTTGCCAACAATCTTATGTTTATTTCCTTTTGCAGATTCCACTGACCTTGTCCCTGCTGACATACCTCAGGGGTAGCTCTGCACTGGCTACCGAACATCCAGATGTGACTGCCTGGCTCCCTCCCTTTCCATCCTTGGGTCCTACCTTGAACCAGCCACAAACTCCGGGCAGCCACCAGAACTCAATCTCTTTCCCATCTCCCTCTGATTGAAATATCCTTCCTCTGTTTTCAGAGCTAACTGCTTCTCTTCCGGCAAGACTCAGCTCAACTGTCCCTCCGCCAGGAAACACATTCTTTTTCCCACTGGGCACCCATACCACGTTATCGTGGCTCCTGTGTTTACATACATGTCTCTATCCCAGCTTCACCAAGAGCCTGTGAGGGGTGCAGATTCTGATACTCACAAGTGCAATCCAAACTTTTCCTTCCAGTCATAGAAGACAGTAATAAGCACATAATGAATGTTTGGTGAGTGGATGAGTGTATAGATGAACAAAACAATGAATAAGCAAACAAATGAACAAGTAAATTAGTGAATGAATTACTCTAACTGTTGCTTGGAGAAGAGAGGGCATTATTAAGCTCTGGCAGACCCCTAAAGAACACACAGAGCTGCTTTCCTCCTTGCAGCTACTTTTCAACTCCATGTGCTCTTTTCACTTCTCCACATCTTCACACTTACTCCAGTCCCCCACATTTAATCCAGTATTTTACCACCTCAGAAGATCCTGCCTTTATTTCATAGCTGCCCTTGTTTAGTACATGTAATGACCTACTTGCACTTGTTGCTATAAAGGTTCCCAACGATGCCAAAAACCCCAGGCCCAGTTCTTTTGTCCTTGTAATCCCAGAGCCTAACACTTGCCTGACAAATAGCAGGCACTCACCATATACTAGATGGATAAGTGACTGAATGAAGAAATGAAGATGTAACAAATCTCACACTTTGCTTTTTACTTTTTCTTTTCTTTTTTAACTAAGTGATTTGACTTTTCCAGGTAAACTATGATCAGAGAAAGATAGTGAGGAAAGAACAGATCATTTACAGTTAAATCAGTACTTGAATAAAAACCTGCATATACCAGTCCTTTTCTCTAATAATCACAGATCCTTCACCACCACCTTGTTGTCTCAGTGTCGGTTTGCAAGAGCATCACAGTTTAACAGCTTTTGTTACTGAATAAGGTTGAAAAAATTCGTAAAATTTATAAAGCTATTGTTGACGGTAACTGTATCTTTCAGGCCCTGTGCCAAGATTTTTTCACATATGTTTTTCTTAATCTTCAAAAGCACTCCAGAAGGCTGCATTTGAAAATGGAACTTGCCTCAAAGTAACATTGCTAGTAAGTTGTAGCACTTCTAAATAAGGTTTACACCCAGGTCAGTTCAAGACACATGCTTTTTGAGAAAAACTTTAAAAATGCTCAGCCTTACTTCTGAAGATTAGAATAATGGTACAAACAGGATTTCAGAGCCTATGCTTTTATCTTCACTAAGACCACCTGCCAAAATATCATTCAGCATTATTAAATATTCTGTTGAATCTGTTAACCACCAAATCACTGAAGAGCACATAAGTCCCCAAAAGAAATCAATAAAGGCTTGGAAAATCCCCCTAAGTGTGGCAGCAGCTGCTCATGGCTGTCGGTCCAACAGGGCCCACCCATTGCTAAGAGATTTTGGGGTATTAGCAATTCTCCAGCATGCCTTTAAAACAGTAAGGGATTAGCGAGGCCATAAGCAAAGGGCACTCTGACCACAGAAGGGTCAACCTGGTACAACTTTTCTATAAGGCAATCTGTCAGCATGTATTAAAAGTCATAATAATATGCATATCCTTTGACATAGCAAGTCCACAGGTAAGAATTTCTCCTAAGAAAGTAACTGGATTATGCCCAGAGATCAAACAATAGCAGAACCTAAAGATCAAACAACAGCAGAATGATCAAATGCAGACATATGATGACACATTATGTACCTCAGTTGTAGGCTCCATCGGGGTAAGTTCGAGAGGCAACCAATCGATGTGCTTCTCTCACATCAATGTTTCTCTCGGTCTCTCCCCCTCCCTTTCACTTACTCTAAAAATCAATTAAAAAATATCCTCAGGTGAGAATTAACAAGAAACAAAGGGGTGACATAGCAGTAAATCTCTGGCTCTGGTAAAATTCCCACAAAATATTGTATGTGTAAAAAAGCAGATTATTCTATATAACAAAAGCCAAGTGACAGAATAGCAAAATGACCAGAACAATCGGTCGACCAGCCACTATGACACACACTGACCACTAGGGGGCAGATGCTCAACACAGGAGCTGCCCCCTGATAGTCAGTGCGCTCCCACAGTGGGAGCACACTCAGTTGACCAGGATGCGCGACTGGTCTGAGGTGGGCCAATCCCCACAGGCCAGGCCCCCCACCAGTGCATGAGTCCCATGTACCGGGCCTCTAGTAAAATATATGATCCAAAGAATCCAAGATGGCAGCATAGGTAAACACCTACACTGCTGCCTCGCACAACAATTTCAAAACTACAACTAAAAGACAGAATGGACATCAGCCAGAACCACAGGAAAGCTGGCTGAGTGGAATGAGTGGAAGTTCTACAGCTAGAGGGAAAGAGAGGGGCTCACAGAGACCCAGAGGAGCTGCAAAAAGCTGAGGTATGGAGACGCGAACGTGGAGAGAGCGGGTGCCGGAGTGCCTGGCTGGTTTTCTCTGACAGGAGGGAGACAGAGATTCTCAAAGGCATTGAACCCCTTATCTTATGACACTAAACCCCAGATCCAGCCAAAACTCATACGGGGGGAGTTTGGACTGTGAAAAGGGAGAGGTGCACGGAAATTTAGGGGAGTCGCAAAAGATCAGAGGTCTGGTAGCACGCATGGCACTGCGCAGAGGACAGACTGCTGATTGTGCCGCTGGCTTTCACGAGTGGGCGGGAGACAGACCCTCCCAACTGTGCCACTTCTGACTCCACTAAGCCCCTGTTTCGGGTGAAACCCTGGGGACCTAGACTCCTGTGGTCCTGGAGCGCAGGAGAGCTGGAAAGGCAGCGGTCTAGAGGCACTGCGGGTGCCCTCGCACAAGGACCGCTCCAGTGATTATCCAGTCACGTGAGACTAAGGGGCCGGGGAGGGCGGGGCTGACTGGAAGGCAAGGCGGTCCCTTAAGCCCTGAGACTCCACCCATCCCAAGCTCAACAGAGGCTTCTTCGGTTTTGCAAGTCTGGTATCATAAGGCTGAATCCAACACAGAAGTTCTCCCGGCATAGTGCCAAGACAGGGGAAGGGATCACAAACAAAAGAAATGGAGGAAAAAAAACGACTGGAGATAGAGTTCAAAACCACACTTATAAGGTTTTTCAAGAATATGCTAGAAAAGATGGATAAATTTAGCGAATCCCAAGAGGAGATGAAAAACGGACCAACTAAAGACACTGACTGAAATAAAAGATATTATACAGAGTCCTAACAACAGATTAGAGGAAGGCAAAAATCAAGTCAAAAATTTGAAATATAAAGAATCAGAAAACACTCAACTGGAAAAGCAAGAAGAGAGAAGAATCCAAAAATGTGAAGATAATGTAAGGAGCCTCTGGGACAGCTTCAAGCGTACCAACATCAGAATTGTGGGGGTGCCAGAAGAAGAGAGAGCAAGATAATGAAAACCTATTTAAAGAAAAAATGACTGAAAACTGGTAAAAGAAATAGACTTACAAGTCCAGGAAGCACACAGAACCCCAAACAAAAGGAATCCAAAGAGGACCACACCAAGACACATCATAATTCAAATGCCAAGAGCAAAAGACAAAGAGAGAATATTCAAAGCAGCAAGAGAAAAACAGTTCATTACCTATAAGGGAGCACCCATACGACTGTCAGCTGATTTCTCAACAGAAACAATGCAGGCCAGACAGGAGTGGCAAGAAATATTCAATGTGATGAATAGCAAGAACCTACAACCAAGAATAATCTATCCAGCAAAGCTATCATTCAGAATTGAAGGGCAGATAAAGAGCTTCACAGAGAAGAAAAAGCTAAAGGAGTTCAGCATCTCCAAACCAGTATTATATGAAATGCTGAAAGGTACTCTTTAAGAAGAGGAAGAAGAAAAAGGTAAGAGATAAAAAATTATGAACAACAAATGCATATCTATAAACAAGTGAATCTAAAAATTAAGTGAATTAAAAATTTGATCAACAGAATAAACTGGTGAATATAATAGAATCAGGAGCACAGAAAGGGAGTGGACTGATTATTCTCAGGGGGAAAGGGGTGAGGGGTGTACAGGGAGAGACTGGACTGAAATCATACACCTATGGATGAGGTCAATGGGAGGGAGGTAAGGACAGAGGGAAGGGTGGGAGCTGGGTGGAGGGGTGCTATGGAGGGGAAAAAAGAGAAACAAATGTAATAATCTGAATAATAAAGATTTAATTTAAAATATATATATATATATGATCCTCTTTTTTCAAAAACTGTCTGTAAGACAAAAACTTTAAGGCTACAAGAACATATATCAAACGTTAACAATGGTGATCTAACTGGTGGGATTATGTGTTTGACTAGAAAGTAAAAAAGAACTTTGCCTATCCTCTCTATTTTTTTTAATTTTCTTCCTTAATGTCTACTGTGTGATGGAATGGAATGAAATGACAAAATATGAAAGGACAAAAATATCTTTAATTGAATCAATCCCTTAAAAATATTTAAAAAATTGTTCATCAAAATCAATCAGGACAGTTTTATTCCCCTAACATTTTCCTTTTGGTACCTTCAAGTCCTTTAAATTGTTCAGAGGAGGATTAAGCTGCAGAGAGTTCCCAGTTTATCTCCTGTTTTCAGTTTTTTTTACAGATAATATATATTCTTGGACTTGAAGGAAAGCTAACATCAAAGGTCTAGTTTCTAGAATTTAAGCTCAGGTCCTGCAACAAGTAAAGAGAGAAAGAATAAGGGCTGTGCATAAAACACCATTAGCAAAGCATAGAATAGTTCTTACTATAATCAACAAGTGCACAAGATGAATCTTTGATGAATTAGGCAATATTTTCTAGCAATGTGCATTACAAATGTGGATTTCAAAGATGAGATCTAAAAGTAGCAGATATTTTCAAGATCCAACAGAAGTAATTTCCAGATAAGGCAAGAAAATGTCTTCCAAAACCTCAATGGCGGTCTACATACTTTACACCCTCGATAAATATTCCTTAATTAGAAAGTATACAGAAAGCCAACACTTTTCATTTTCCTTTCAATAGATATTGGCCGAAGTAGACCAAAAACACAAATATTGTCTGTAGGTAACAGGTGGTGCTCTAAAAATCTATTTGTACACAGATATATGGAATTCAGAACACATATTCCCATCAGAACAATGTTATGATGGTTGGTAACTCCCAACCTGGCCCATGACGCCCATTTAGTCGTGAGAACCACCCCACACCTGTGTTTCAGGTGAATGGCGTTAAGGGAGGAAACCCATAACGCTAGGGCAGTGAGAGGCTCTCCTTCACTTGGAACCAAAAGCTCTCAAGTCAGTCCCTCTACACAGAGGCTCTCCAGCTAAGAGAGACCCTCTTCAGGCCAGACCCTCTTCCCTGGGGCTGCCCAGGTCCAAATAACCAGTCAGTAGGGGAAGGAAGGTTTAAAGGCCCTGTTCCCATGCCGGCAGGTTAGAGCCATCCAGCTCCAGAGCTCCATTATCACTGCATCCCAGTTCACCTCCTCCCCCTGCCCTGCTCCCCTCCGTCTGCCATTAGTAATGATGCCCAGAGCAGCTGCAGGAAACCTCCTATACATCAGTCTCCACCTCAGAGACTTGTTCCAGGACCTATGACAAACAGCTAACATTTAGTAAGCTCATTTTATAACTCAGACACTGTTTCTGAACATGCATACTTATATGTAAGTATGTAATAGGTATTACGTACATAATAGGTAAATACAGATAGGTATCTTACCGTATAAGAATGGATAGGTACTATAATCCCAGTTTAAATATGCAGAAGCTCACAGAAATCAAATGACTTATTCTAGACCACGTGGTAAGTAATCTGAGGAGCCGGAATGTAAATCTAGGTCTACCCAATACAAAGCCAATCACTATATAAACTGATTCCATTTCCTAGAAAGAGTGGTTAAATGAGTTGAGGCAGACTCAGCAGGCCAGGGGTTATGGTGGCAGTCAGGAGTGAGTGGTAAATCATGGCCATTCAGAAAACAGAAACTTTTAAAAGGACTTGGTATCCTGGCCCACTGAAAATGGGATATTATGAAATGGGAAGGTTCATATGATTTTAGGCCTGAAGCAAAAAAAATAAAAATAAAAATAAAATGGAGGTCTAATGGAACTAGAATTCCAGAATGAAACTGCATAGTCATAATCAACTGTGTGATTACTACATCCTAAAAATGATGATTGGCAAATCTTGTCTATCTACAATCAAAGTATGTGCAGACAGATGTTTACTATGTAGAAAGATAGTGCTTCCACATCTTTTGCTACAATCCCTGCAAAAAGCTTCATAAACATAAATAAACAGTATCTAAAAATGTACTAATAGCCCTGGCCTATATGGCTCAGTTGGTTGAAGTGTTGCCCAGTACACCAAAGGGTTGAGGGTTCAATTCCTTGTTAGGGCACATACCCAGGTTGTGGGCTCTATCCCCAGTTGGAGTGCATATGGAAGGCAACTGATGTTTCTCTCTCATACCGATGTTCTCTCTCTCCCTTTTTCTCCCTCTGAAATCAATGAAAATATATCATCCTGTGAGGATTAAAATAAATAAATACACAAATGTATTAATAAATTTCTTAATGGGATACAAAATCCTTACTATTAATATTCAACTTACCCAAGATGGAAAATTGCCGCAGTTCAACTTCTTCAACTACAACCAGACCAAACTTCCCTAAGCTTTCCCTACCTAATAATCTGCTTTTCTAGGATAAGTAGTTACTTATACCTATTGACAAACAGTAACTAATATTACCCTGCCCTGGTGGCCACACTGCCCAAGAAGACATGAAACCATTCTATAAAGTCTAAACAACAACGAATAAATATTATTAACTTCTAGTGAAGTCATTAAGTTTATATGCTTGCAATGCAGATCACAACTGACTCAAATAGTGAGAATAAACCTTCTAAAGTTTAATAGAATGTAATTTACTAGATCCTTGAAAAAATTGTTTGATTTGTAATATTCATAATAAAAAATATAATATAAATCACAGTTAATTTTAAAAAATTGATACTTAGAAATTCCATAACAGTCCCATTAACCCGGCTAGTATTGCTCAGTGGTTGAGCATCAACCTTTGAAGCAGGAGGTCATGCTCCAATTCCCTGTCAGGGCACAGGCACAGGTTGCCAGCTCCATCCCCAGTGGGGGAGCTGCCGATCAATGAATGATTCTTGCTCTCCTCCTTCCTCTCTGAAATCAATAAAAAATATATCTAAAAAAAATAGTCCCATTAATATCATTTTAAAACTCAAAATAATTGGGTCTTATCGGTTGATTTTGAGAGGTGGCACATACCTTTTGCCCCTTCCTTAAAAAATTCACCAATGCTACTTTTCCCACCACTACGTTGTAATGCACAGCTTTAAATGGTAAAATGAAAAGCATCTGCAATTTCCTTATTTATCCATTTTGCACACAGGTCTCAGCATCCAAGTTCAGTTATTGTCAACTGAGTTCTTTGAATGAAAGTGGATCATTCACTGAGATCTCACACCATGTCAGCACCAAGAATCTGGGATCATAAAATTCAGCTTACAGTTCTAATACAAGTTAAGTTTGTAGCTTCTCTAACCCTGATTGTGGCAGTGTTTAGCCCATTTCTTCCCTTTTCCCCCCTACTCAATTAATAAAACAAGTTCCAAATCAGAAATACGTGCTTCCCCATTGATATGCATACAGAATTGCTAAATATGACTGTTTCTGCCATTTCAGAGAGGGTTAATAGGGACATCACAACCAGACTGTTTACAAATGAGGAGATACCACCAGTCTAAGAACAAAATTTCCTTGCACCCCACAAAGTGGTCTAAATCTTTTGGACAAAGAAGAAAAGGAAATCGCTAATATGAAGCTTCCAAAAAAAGACAAAAACAGTAAAAAGGACAAAGCCACAACCACCCCCAGAATAGGAATGCAAGCTCCATGAGGACCAGGAGGCCCTCCCCCTTGATTACCACTATCTCCTTTAATACTTAACATGGCACTTAAACTGCAAAAGCTTAATACTTTTTGAATGAATGAGTGACTGCGACCATCGTTTATCACTTACTCTTTCTTGAGGAACTTGTCTAAAGCTCTTACCAACGTAACCAGCCTTTAAAACGACAAGAACTAGGGGTCTGGGGATGGAGAAAGGACATGTTGAGCCTCACAATAAGCCGCTGAGGGGGACAATATAATTAGTACACTTCTTTTTTTTTGTTTTGTTTTAATTGTACAGGCAAGGAAATCGAGGTTCGGAAAGACTGACCTTCCCCAAGATGACAAAGTTCTAAAGGGCTGAGCCAGGAGTCTGCCTTCCTCCCACCTCTGTCACATCAAAACCAAAATGAGGTTGAGAGCCAGGAAAACAACAGGACAGGGGGGAGAAGACAGTCTGGCCAAACGCTGTCGTTCCTGAACACTCAGGGAGGCGGTAAGCTGGGGAAACTTCCTCTGTCCACACCGCAGAGACCCAGCCAAGGAGGCCCGGGCTCTGTTCCCAGCCCGCCACACACTTCACTGCGGGTTTGTTCCTCCTCAGGTGCGGGTGCCCCGTCTCAAAAAGTGACTGGTGTCCATAAAGAATGGATTCAGAAACGGAAAGCTACCAGGTCAAAGCCAGAAA
>JAAGEH010000018.1:15698423-15786076 GCA_011751065.1 Lasiurus cinereus | reverse complement strand
GCCCGGCTCCCCGGAGCCGGCGCGCGGCACCCGGGCTCGCAGCCGCGCGGACGCCGCCGCCGCCGCGGGTTCGGGGCGCGAGCGAGACGCTCGCTCGGGGGGCCGGAGGGAAAAGGCGGGTCTCCGGCTTGTTTTGATTCGGCTTCGCTGACACGCTCTGGCCCCGCCCCCGCCCGTGACGTCACTGGGGACTCGGCCTGGCCGCGCCCCGCAGGTGACCTCATGGCGGACCGGCCCGCCCGCGTGACATCACGCCCCGCGCTGAGGCGGCCCCCTCCCCCTGACGTCATCCCCGCGCGCTCAGGCCCGGGCCGCCGCGGCCCCCCCCCCCCCTCCCGGGAGCCCGGGAACCGCCCTTTCTGAAATGGCCTCTGAAGGCATTCGGTGGCCTCCTGACTTTCCCGTAAAGCTTAGCACACTGTGGTTTCCGCAATAGGAACGGAAAACAAAGGATTTCAGATTTGGGATTAAGGATCCGTGAAAAAGCGTTGCCATTCAGGCACAGCCTTAGATTCACTACTTGCAGACAGAGGGTTGAATTTCTAGACAATGGGAGTGACCTGCAGGGTCCCTGAAGCCATCGCAGACCAGTGGTGATAGTCACTCAAACAGGACTCACCCTCCAAGGAGGCAACTAAATGTAGCCTGTGACCTCAAAGCAGGCCCTGCTTGGGGGGTACCCAATAAGCCTGCGGATAGGACTGAGCTGTCCTGAAAGATAGGTGGCCACGTTGTGAGCAGGCAGAGATTAGAAGGTGACACCTGGGATGAGAGGCAATGACCTAAGGGCAGGAGACCCTGGGGAAGACTTGCACATGATCTTTTTTCTGCAACTCTTTTCTAGCTTGTTGCGTATCAGCTCCTTCCCATCCCCAGGGTCCCAACTTCCTGCAGAGTGATATAGCTGAGGAGCCTTCTGAGAAGAGCTATCAGAAGTATATCCCCTTCTTTATTTCCCTCATCCATCTCTAATTATTCTGTCATTTTATATGTTTATTTTCTATCTCCTCATTCAAATGAAAGCTCCAGAGTGTAAGGAGATTTTTTTTTTCTGTCTTGAGCACCTAATGAAACAGCTAGCATATATTTGTTGAATGTATACGTTAGGTCTTTTCCCCATGAATCGTGGAGGGAAAACTATGTTAGCTGACAGTTTACAGTTTTCCCCACCTTTAATGGGATCTTTAATTAACCCAGCTTTTTAAAGGCTCTGTGACTGTTCCAGAGCATATAGAGACAGGCAGGGAAGTACAGGGAAGAGGACCCATGCTCACCAGAGCAGGGATTCTGATAGGGAACTCTAGGCATTCGTTGCAGAGTCCATAGCAGAGCCTGGAGCTGCAGCAGGAGGAGTGCTGGATACTCAGGATCAATTGTTAGTTGGATATTTTGTGCCTGTATTTTCAAGGCTATTTTCCTCCACCTGACATCCTCTAAGCACTAGGACAGCCTGGATGGAATCTATCCTTCTAACTAACTGTGGAGCCTAGAGTAAATCTTGACTCACAGTAAGTGTTCAATGAAATTTAGTTTCATGGAGAACGCTTGAAGCATTCTTCTTCTGGCTACATTTTTCTAAACCTTCAAGTCTCAGCTAAATCACTGATTCTCTAGGAAGTCTTCTCTGAAATCCCAAAGCTAGATTTGTCCCTATGTGTACCCTGAACCTTCCCCAGCAGCTTGCATGCACGCAGGTATTGAAATTGCCTATTTACTTGTCTCTTGTCTGGGCTCCCAATAGACTGCAAGTTTGCTGATGGCAAAAACTCTGTCTCAGTTGCCATTGTATCCTTGGTACCTAGCATAGCACACATGGTACACAGTAGGTATTTAATAAATGCATGACAAATACATCAATAAATAAATGGACAATGCTTTGAAGGTAGATGCAGCAGAATCTGGTGGCCACTTGAATATGAAAGATGGAGAGGGTGAAGTCAAGAAATTCTGAAAACTGGAGGAAATGATGATGGTAGTTAATTAAATGGAGAGTTGGCGGCGGGGCGGAGAAGGAGATAGCATGAGTAGGAACTGTGGACAAAGATAATGAGTTCAGACTTAGTTTAATTTCATTACTGCTTTCCCTCACTAGAAGTAGCTGAGAGATCTTAAAATATTTTGATGACTTTGGCTTTAGCCTTTCTTCTTTTGTTTTATTTGTCTTTTTTTTTTTTAAGTGGTGAGTATGAAGAAGCTTAGGTTAAGAAAACTGAGATAATTATTTTCTTGAATAAGCACATTGCTGTCATGCCATATTGGATCAGAGTAATTGTGCATGTAACCTGCAGACAGACATTCACACCAGCTGCCTCCCACCTCTACATAACTGAGACTTACGAATTGGAAACTTTCCCACAAAAATATCATAATTGGCTCATAGCTCACAAGACAGACAGTTGCTGTTCTTGTTCATTGTGTGAGCTATCCCCTTCTTGTTCAAACTGAAACAAAATCAAAAGGAGAAGGAGAAGCTGGATCACTTCTTCATGCTCAACCATGTATTCTATTTTTAGCCTTAGTCAAAAGTTCCGATTTATAAACAAGATTTAGGTGGGGTTAAAGGATTCCACTTCCTTCTTTCATACACCATGTGACATTTCACCCTTTTATCTTCCTCCTTTCCGCCCCTCCTCCATTTCTAAAGAGGGATGGGGGAAGAGAAAGAACCTACCTAAAGAGAAAGATGGAAAATGATGACAGAAAGTGCTCCCCTCAGATGCTTCCAGAAGGAAAATGTGATGAGCTATAGGCACCCAATGACACCACTATAGTCTATGTATCCACACTTAGCTTCTCTTTCTATAATTTCCCTGGTCAACTGGTGTGTTCTGAAATGAACTTCAAAAACAATTGTACCTCTACCCAAGGTTTCCTTCCCCCAGAATTTGTCACCCACTCCATCATACAGGTCTTTGCAAAATTAAATAAAACACAGTTACAAATAAGTCATCAAAGTTAAATAATTTTGCTGAAGCCGGTTTGGCTCAGTGGATAAAGTGTCAGCCTTCGGACTGAAGGGTCCCAGGTTCGATTCCAGTCAAGGGCATGTATCCTGGTTGCGGGCACATCCCCAGTAGGGGGCGTGCAAGAGGCAGCTGATCGATGTCTTTCTCATTGATGTTTCTGACTCCCTATCCCTCTCCCTTCCTCTCTAAAAAATCAATAAAATATATATTTTTTAAAGTTAAATAATTTATACCCTTGAGAAAAGAGACAAGCTAATCCTCAGGGATGGGTCAGAATAAGTGGCCATTGATCCAGTATTCTTGTTCTGTTTATTTTTTATTTTTTGCTTAACATGTGTACCTATCTTCTAAACTGTTGGGGGGTCACCTAGTCATTTGGGCCACAGTTAGCCTGATCTGCTAAAATCACTTCAGGTAAATATAGCTTGAGAAATATATGTTATCTCTATGCACACTTGTTTTCTGGAAATAGCCTCTCCTGTGCCCACAAGTATACTTTGAAAAATAGTGATAATTTTGATTATAAGTAACTTAGACTAAAGTGGAATACTTATGCAAAAATAATAGGATTTATTAAATGGCACAGATCTGTTCTGCCATTTGACGTTCCCAATAATCAATATTATTATTTTCCTCAAGTGTGTACCCTTAGGAACTTTAGTTTGACTTTTACATTATTCCCATAATTTACAAAAGCAGTTATTTTAAAAATATGAATTCTGTCCTCAGTGACCCCTGAACTTGTTGCTTACTCCAACCTCGGTATCTGCTTTGCTCATACTGCTGTCTCACTCCCCAACAACACTGTTCTGGACCCAAATAATCTAACAGGATGTATAATCTTTTTCAAGTATACTCTTTTTCAAGAAAGGTTCATCTGCATTCATTCCACTCAATACTCTCGCTTTTACTTCACACTTGCACATACTCACCACCTGGCTACAGCCATGTTTTCTAAGGTGTGGTTTTAACTAAACTTTTGGTGATTAAATTACATGAACTTAAAATAACTTTAGCAAAATTATTTATACTTAAATTGTTTCATCCCTCAATGTTAAAAAAAAAAAAAACTATTGGCATTTAGAACCAATACAACAGTATAAAACATTATGGGATCCAAGGACCTGCTTCAAGAACACCTTTTTTTAAGTGCTAAGGGTACTGCTATGCTTGTTTCTATGACCTCTGTCCAGCACGGCCAGTGGTGAACCTGAGGAGGGGCAGTGAAGGATTAATGGAAACAGGCAAGAGAATATAGTTGGGGCCAGGTGGATTACTGCACCTGGATTAGGAAACAGTGACACAGCCTGTAAGTAGAGTCTTTATTTTATAGTCAGATCACACAAAGCAAAACAAGGGAATGGTCAAAATGTTTACAATGTTCTTGCGAGTTTCAAATCTACTTAATTACATGCACCTGAGAACTCTATCAAGCTTTGTTTTGGCAGCACTTGCTGTACCTCCAGCAGCCCACATCCCTCAGCCACCTAGGACCACAGAGTCAGACTATAAGGTCAAGCTTACACCATAGCCTTTGGCTACAATTGTTCTGGATGGGCTTTGCCCTCCAAGCTGGGACTTGTATGTGGCTTTGCCACAAGAGGACCATGCCCTCTCATCAGTCTGAGGCTTGAACCTGTCCAAATGCTGTAGCCACTCTCCACATTTCTGGAGTTAATTTTGATTGATCTTGAATAGAATTCTCTCTCAGGATTCCTCCTCTGCCTTTATTTCCATTTAGAACAATTTCTACCAAGAGTATCCTGAGGAACACTTGTTATATAAGACATGCCTCTATTTCTGTGGTTAAACACTGTGTTTTTTATGATTCATAATTTACATTAATATAGTAAAGATCCAAAGAAGTCCAGCAATAAAGAAACCTGCTTACTCCCAACTTAAAATTTCCTAAGTATGTACAATCTGTGAATTCCTTTACATGCAAATCAATTAACATCTGTGAAACTAGAGTTTTGCTAAATATTGGGGAGGGAGGGGAGATAGTGTCTAATGCAAAAAAAAAACAAAAAACTTATTTTTAACATTCAAGTGAGTTGATGCAATGTTGAAAACTTAAGTGAAAAGGGAGACAGTGGATCCCTCTTGTGCACAACCAATTTTTTAGAAAATGCCTTGGAGCCTGGCCAGTATGGTTCAGTGGTTGACTGTCAACCTATGAACCTGGAGATTGTTGTTAGATTCCCTATCAGGGCACATATCCTGGTTGTAGGCTCAATCCCAGTGAGGGGCATGCAGGAGGCAACTGATCAATGATTATCTCTCATCACTGATGTTTCTCTCTCTCCCTTCCTCTCTGAAATCAATAAAATATGTATATTAAAAAGGAAGAAAGAAAATGCATTGGGAAATATCTTTAAAACTCTATAAACTCCAATTGTTATAATGATATAAATATATTAAATGCTAATTCTAAATAGTGTAAAACAGTAGAACAGTCACAACACTGCTTCCAATTGCAGAAAAATCTATTATGCTATCATTGTTCCATTGAAGAACAAAAATTAGTGTCAACAACCTAGTGAGTCCTACTTTTTTATTTTTTTAATATATTTTATTGAATTTTTACAGAGAGGAAGGGAAAGGGATAGAGAACCAGAAACATCTATGAGAGAGAAACATCGACCACCTGCTTCCTGCACACCCCCTACTGGGGATGTGCCCGCAACCAGGGTACATGCCCTTGACCGGAATGGGACCTGGGACCCTTCAATCCGGAGGCCAACACTCTATCCACTGAGCCAAACCGGTCAGGCAAGTTCTACTTTTTTTAAATGTGAAGACATCTTTACCAATATTGTAACTAGAAACAACTCCCATCTCTTCTTTAGCACCTTTATTATAATAAATACTATAGAATCTAGAAATATATTGCCTTGTACCCTTCCGATATGATGTAGTTTTCTTTACATCACATAAATAATCACCTTTAGGACCAGTATTAAGTACTATTATGTCAGTTTATGGAGATAATTTTGGTTGATTGCGAATAGAATTCTCTCTCAAGATTTTCTTTTCTTCTGCAAAATATTGATCTTGAGTCCTTGTATGCAAATATGGTACTGCATAGATTAAAGATGGCCACAAACTTGCTACTGCTCTCTTTAAGACAGTGGTTTTTCTTCTCCCTTGAATCTGACCTGGCTTTGTAATTTGCTTGGACCAATCTGAAGTGCAGCAGAAGGGACGTTGCCGCAGTTGCCATCCTAGCTTTTACTTTTACTCTCTTAAAGCCAGCCACCATGCTGCAAGGGACTATGAGTTAGGCTATGGAACGATGAGAGGCCATATGGAGAAACCGCCTTGATCAAATGTGAGTGAGGTTCTTCTGAGTCCTCTTTTTAAAAAAATATATTTTATTGATTTCAAGGAGGAAGAGAGGGAGAGAGAGATAGAAACATCAATGATGAGAGTGAATCATTAAGCGGCTGCCTCTGCATGCCCCACACTGGGGATTCAACCCACAACCCAGGCACAGGGAACCGAACTGTGACCTCCTAGTTCATCCGTCAACACTCAACTGCTGAGCCATGCTGGCCAGGCTGAGTCCTCTTTTTGATGTGGTCCTTACCTTGGGCTTGGTCCTTGGCCTGCTTAGTCCAATTTTAGCAAGAATTCTAAGTCAATTTATCGAAAATACACACTCTTGGCATCAGATCCTTCTTTATACCTTCCCACCCTGGTCTGCCTTCAGCAAGAATCCTGTCAAGTCAGTTTAACCAAAATCTCTCTACTCCTGATGTTTCCTCTTAGTAATTTTCCATCCACTGACCCCTACCCTGCTCCCTGGCTATAAATTCCCACTTTTTCCTTGTTGTATTTAGAGTTGAGCAGGCTTTCTCCCCTGTTACGAACCTCATTGTAGTAGTTTCCTAAATAAAATCTGTCTTACTGTCATTAACAAGTGTTATTTCACAATGTTTCCATGTATCAAAACATTGCCTCTGTACATCATAAATATATACAGGGTGTTTTTTTACAGAATGAAATATTTTTAACAAAGGACTACAAACATCTGGAAGATGAGAAGCCATCTCTGATGTTCTAGTCCAGTGGTCGGCAAACTGCGGCTTGTGAGCCATATGCGGCTTTTTGGTCCCTTGAGTGTGGGTCTTCCACAAAACACCACATGTGGGCACACACGTACAGTGCGATTGAAACTTTATGGCCCATGCTCAGAAGTCGGTTTTCAGCTCTCAAAAGAAATTTCAGTCATTGTACTGTTGATATTTGGCTCTGTTGACTAATGAGTTTGCCGATCACTGTTCTAGTCTCAGCCAAGCTCCTAGCTCAATTTTCTCAGCCTGGGCAATTTTGACCCCTGGGGATATTTTTGGTTGTCACTACTAGCATCTAGTAAGTTAAGGTCAGGGATGTTGCTAAAATCATATAATGCACAGGACAGCTTCCCCAACAATACAGGGTGTCCCCAAAAAATGTACACACACTTTAACAGATAATAGCTCAATTTTGAAAATGAAATGTATTTTTATAAACACTGCCTTTATAATTATTCAAAGTGTGTGTATACATTTGGGGGGATACCCTATATATTATCCAGCAGCAAATGTAGTGTCAAGGTTGAAAAATCCTATCCTAGCTGAATGCAGCCAGATGAGTTAACCACAGTTTCACCATATGGAGCAGATTGTCCAAAGGAGCCCAGTCAACGCACAGAATTGTGAGAAATAATACATAGCTGCAGTTTTAAGCATCTGTTGGGGTAGTTTCAATGGCATGCTGTTGTTAAACCACAGGGCAAGGGAGGGAGTGTTTACATTTGCCCATGGTATAACTACTCCTACCATAGTCAATTTTAGGCCACCAGCATAAGCCACTTGAACTCAAGGCTGAAAAGAGGTGTGCACAATTGGCTCTGTGAACCTATAGGACTTGGTTACACTGCAATAGGCAACTGAGGCAATTCCCCTTGTACACCATATTTTTATATCTGAACTCTGGGCCTGGGCGTTCCTTATGTTCAGTTGACCACCTAGGTTCTCTGTTTGTGTATTGTGGTCACATTGCTATTGCAAGCTTCTCTTTTAAAATGGCAAGATGCTAACTCTGCTGTCTTTATGTCTTGTTTTATTTTTTGTACCATTAAAATTGTCAAACTGGGTTTAGTTACAAGGCTCCCACAGTGGATCACAGCATGGACTCCACTCTTAAGTAATCCCACAACACCCACAACACTCTCACATTTTAGTACGGAGGCAAACATTATGATTGGGGATAGAACATTGCCCTCACTAAACTATGGGTTTTATTTGTGAAAGGAAACATCAGAACAATAACTGAAGGAGCTAAGCAAAAGTGAAAGGGGTGGTGAGGGGACAGTCTACCTGTGCCAGGTTTGGGCTCATAATAGAGCATGCTTCAGAAAAGAAAAAAAAATGTTTTCCTTGAAGATAGAAGGAATTTCTTCTAGCACATAAGCCCAAAACATTCTTATATCCTAGATCAGTCATTTCTCAGGTTTCAGGGTGGACACTGGATTTGGGTTTGGTTATTATAGTTTTGTGGTTAGGAGTCTGCATGAAGCCAAACATCCTGGGTTTCAGTCTTGGCTTGGTAGCTGTATGACCTTGAGCAGCATATTTGTGAAATAAGGATAGGAATGGTATCTACTTCAGAATTAAGATAGGTAATGTTTGTGTAGTGCTTACTACATAAGTTAGCTCTCAATAAATAGTAGCTATTATTATTAGAAGCATTTAAAGTTTATATTCACTATTGCTATGTAACTTTCCTCCTTTTAACTGTAAACAAGACTTTTTTTTTTTCCCCTAAAAGTAACGCTAGTTCTCGGTCAAGGATAAACTGTTTTCTGCACACAACTTTCTCCTCCCCAGGAACAAACCACACCTTACTTCCTGTTGCACGCAAATACAGGTACCTTAAAAGAGACAGTCAAAACCAGGAGCCCACATGGGATGCTAAGATTGCAACAGAGCGCATCTGGTGTACACAGTGGGAAGCCAGGATGGAGATAATGAGAAGCAATGCTTTGCCCAAGAGTACTAAGTTGATTTGTGTGGATATAAGAAATTATTGCAAGTTACTAGACATTCAAAAAATGATATGATCACCTTAACTGGTTTTGCTCAGTGGATAGAGCATCGGCCTGTGGACTGAAGGGTTCTAGGTTTGATTCTGGTCAAGGGCACATGCCTGGTTTGCAAGGTTTGAGCCCCGGCAGGGCACGTGCAGGAGGCGGCCAATCAATGATTCTCTCTCATCATTGATATTTCTATCTCTCTTTCCCTCTCCCTTCCTCTCTGAAATCAATGAAAATATATTTTCAAATAATAATCATAAAGTTTATTAGAAGCATAATAATAATAATGATAAAGTTTATTATAAGGCAAAGGGAAACCAATGAGTGGGTCTTACAATAGAGATAGGCTAATGCACAAAATAAATACAATGGAGGCCTACACATATTTCCTAAGGACCCACCAGGAATTTGACTCTAAGCCTTTAATTAATCTCTGTATGAGGACAAACATGATCAATTATACAATCTACAGGTTCCACCAGATAAAAGTAGACCAGTTGCTCAGGATATATCTAGTCCAAATATAAGGCCAAACAAACAAACCCACAAGGATCCTGAAAGTGCAATACCATGTGATATACTGAAGAACATTCTCAGTAATATCCTTACAGCAAATGGAGTGGGGCTATTTCTTACAACACATCTCAGTATAGGCTGATGGCTTATCATCAAAGTCAAGTTCAGTGGGTTTTATTTGTGAAAGCAAATATCAAAAATCAAGCTCAATTGACTTTGATGATGATGTGGAAGCAATTTTACAGAGGTTCACTTAAGCAGAAAATTTCATTGAACTGTGATAAAATTAGTGATAGAAATATGCATCAAGTGTTATGGGAGAATAAGGGACACCACTGATCAATGAATTCAGTAAAGTTGCAGGATACCAAATTAATATGCAGAATCTGTTGTGTTTCTGTACACTAATAAGAAACTATCAGAAAGAGAAAATAAGAAAACAATTCCATTTCTAGTTGCATCAGAAAGATTAAATACCTAGGAATAAATTTAACTGAGGTGAAAGACTTGTACTCTGAAAATTATAAAACATTAAAGAAAGAAATTGAAGATGTCACAAATAAATGGGAGGATATACCATGCTCATGGATTGGAAAAATTAATATTGTTAAAATGTCTGTACTACTGAAACTGGTTTGGCTCAGTGGATAGAGCATTGTTGGCATGCGGACTGAAAGGTCCCAGGTTCAATTCCGGTCAAGGGCATGTATCCTGGTTGCGGGCACATCCCCGGTAGGGAATGTGCAGGAGGCGGCTGATCGATGTCTCTCTCTCATCGATGTTTTTAACTCTCTATCCTTCTCCCTTTCTCTCTGTAAAAAATCAATAAAATATATTTTTTTTAAAATGTCTGTACTACCCAGAGTGATCAACATATCCAATGCAATTCCTAACAAAATATGATTGGCCTTTTTCACAGAATTAGAACAAATAAACCAAAGATTTATATGGAACCACAAAAGACCACAAATAAAGCAATCTTGAGAAAGAAGAACAAAGTTGGAGGTATCATGCTCCCTGAATTCAAACTATACTACAAGGCTATAATAATCAAAACAGTATGGTACTGGCACAAAAACATATACAAAGATGAATGGAACAAAATAAAGAGCCGAGAAATAAACTACACTTATGATATCAATTAATTTATAACAAAAGAGGCAGGAGTATACAATGGGAAAATTACAGTATAGTCAATAAATGATGCTGGGAAAACTGGACAGATACATACAAAAAAATGAAGATAGACCAGTTGATTACACCTTAAGCCAAAATATAAATAAGTAAACTCTCAAAATGGATTAGACTTAAATGTAAAACCTGAAACCATGAAATTCCTAGAAGAAAATTAGGCTTTGACATCAGTTTTAGCAATATTATCTTAATATGAGTGGCCAGGTTATTATGACCACCTGATGTTTGTAGGCAAATTAGCCATACACTGCATTGTATGGAATATGGAAGCCAAAGGCTGTCTGCAGTTACCAAGATAAAAACGTCTCCAATTCACACAGGAACACAAGAATTGAACAGTCGAGCATTGGAAAAAAGTTATATGGTCCAATGAATCACGTTTCCAGTTGCATCATGCAGGTGGCAGAATGAGAATTTTGCGGAAACAGCATGAAAGCATGCACCCCACATGCATGAGTATAACCCTTCAAGCTTGTGGGGGCAGTGTTATTACAGTTTGGGGCATGATTTCCTGGCATGATTTGGGCCCTTTAATTCGTATGGAACAACATCTGAATAGCACAATATACCTAAGTATCATTGCTGATCAAGTTCATCCTATCATGTTGATGGCATATCCCAATGGAGATGGCTTCTTCCAACAAGACAATGCACCATGCCACGGTGCTGGTATTGTGCATGAGTGGTTTCAAGAACGTGAGGGAGATGTTACCTTGCTTAGGTGGACCCCATAATCACCAGATCTTAATCCAATTGAGCATTTGTGGGACAAAGTTAAAAGAGCCATTAGGCAGCTGGTTTCACAACCATCAAATCTCACAGAGCTCGACAGTGCTATTCACCAGGCATGGTGTCAGATTCCTCCCATCACCTTTCAACATCTCATGGAGTCAATGCCAAGAAGAATTGCTGTAGTATTGAAGGCAAAGGTGGCCCAATGAAGTACTGATGGGATGGTCATAATAATCTGGCCACTCAGTGTATGTCCTTAAGCAAGGGCAGCAAAAGCAAAAATAATTATTGGACTACATCAAATTTTAAAAAGCTATTCACAGCAAAGAAAACCATCAACAAAACAAAAAGGCAACCTACTGAATGGTCATATAGTAACTGAAAGGATCATGTGTTGAAATGATATGTTAATATGCAAAATATATAAAGAGCTCATAAACTTAACATCAAAAAGGCAAACAATTTACATCAAAAAATGGGAAGAGGCCCTGAATAGATATTTTTCTAAGGCAGACATACAGTGGCTAACAGAAACATGAAAGATGCTCAACATCACTAATCAACAGGGAAATGCAACTCAAAACCACAAAAGAATATCAACTCCCACCTGTCAGAATAGCTATTATCAAAAAGACAACAAATAAAACATGCTGGCAAAGATATAGAGAAAGGGGAACCCTCATGCACTATTGGTGGGATTGTAAATTGGTGTAGCCACTATGGAAAGAGTATGGAGGTCTCTCAGTAAATGAAAAATAGAACTAACTTATGACCTAACAATTCCACTTCTGGGCATTCATTCAAAGAAAACAAAAACACTAATTTGAAAAGATATACCCACCCCTATGTTCATTGCAGCATTATCTACAATAGCCAAGATATAAAAACAACTAGGTGTCCATTGATAGATGAATGGATAAGGAAGATGTGGGAGATCTATATAATGGACTAGAAGCCCAGTGCATGAAATTCATGCACTTGGGAAGTGGGGTTCCTCAGCCCAGCCTGCACCTTCTTTTGGTCCAGGTGCCCTTGGGGGATGTCCTAAGTGCTGCCATGGAGGTGGGAGAGGCTTCTGGCTGAGTGTCACCCCCCCTGTGGGAGCACACTGACCACCAGGGGGCAGCTTCTGCATTGTGGTCAGTGCACATCATAGTGACTAGTCATTCCACTATTTGGCCAATTTGCATATTAGCCTTTTATTATATAGGATTATTAGCCATAAAAAAATAATAAAATCTTGCCACTTGCAGCAGCATGGATAGACCTAAAGGGAATTATGCTAAGTGAAGTAAGTCAGAGAAAGATAAATACTGTATGTGTGAAATCTAAAACAAACAAAACAGATACAGACTCAAAGAACAAACTAATGGTTACCAGGGAGAGGGGAGTTGGCAGGATAGGCAAAAAAGATGAAGGGGATTAAGAGACACAAACGTCCAATTATAAAATAAATAAGACAAAAATATAATAAACCACATATGGAATATAATATAAGTAACTTATCGTGGTGATCACACTGTAAAATATATGAATATACAGTCACTATGTTGTACACTTGAAATTTATGTAATATTATGTCACCTGTACTTTAATGAAACAAATAAAAAGAGATTTAAAATAACATATCCTAGGTCAAAAAGGGAATTAAGAGAAGGTGAAACAAGATATAGTACTAAAAGTATATAAGATACTTTTATATCCAACAATGCTTTTTGGATCCAGTAAGTAATATAACTCATTATTTTAACATAATCAAGATACAATTAAACAGTAACTATATACAGTCAAGACTCAAAGGTATGTAATCCTAAGTACAATGTGATGCTTTTTCTAACTATCTTCAACTGTCACCATTCACTTTCTCATGTTATAATTTCTATAATCTCCCCAGCCTAAAATAGAACATGTTAAAGGCTTTGGGAGTGGGATTTTTCCCTGAAAATATTAAAGGATTATAGTTCTTTTTGTTTTATTTTTAACCCAATAAACTTGATGTTGAATTTGTTACTTATAATCAGAGGCCTTGGGAAACATTTTGCATTGCTCCAGCCTCCCACAGAACTTCAGACTTTGCAAACAACATTCTGAAACTCTGCCACTTCCCCCTGATTCTGAGGTTAAAAGCAAGGGCCCTCCTTACTCTAGTTAAGATCTTATCTTCTCTTGTTTTTCTTTCTCTGATAGGCTGATTTGGTACTTCTCCTCCTGAGTAAAATAGAAGAGTGCTTTGATATTTGCTTTCCTCCAGGCTAAAATTGAAAAAAGACACACAAACACACATGCAAGCACACGTGCATGCACACACACACCATCACTGCATTACTCCATTAGTCTTCCCAGGGCCTGAGGCTCACATTGCTACAGCATTTTTAACTCTCCTCCCTCATTTGTAATGAATACATCACCATGTCTGTCCTCTATCTGCTTTGGGTAGCCATAAGTTCATAAAAGAGATTTGTTCACTTCAAGTAATTCTTCGTTGTTGTTTTTTTCTTACTGTAAACAAATTTGGAAAAGAATATATTTGAAACATTTTGGTTAGTTCTCTCATAGGTTCCTAGTATGCCAAGTTCCTTTTGAACAACACTGGTGCTTATATTTCCTTCACATGATCCAAAGAATAGAAGAGAATGAACTCCAGGGAGCATGCCAGATACATTTTATTTTAAATCCAAATGGCGAAATTAAGCTAGATTATGCAGGGTATCTTTGAGATATTTTTAAATCATTGGAACTTAATTCGAAGTAAGAAACACCAATTTAAATGCAAAATAGTTATTTTTATTTTCTGAGATCAGTGAAATAAGTTTCTTACTATTTCAAATAAAAAAGACCCTTGCATTAGCTTTCTAGGTAGTTATCTTCCAAACATCTTCTACCTAATAAATCTTGAAATTTTTCAAATGGTTCTCTATCTATGGGCAGGAGTTTCCAAAAATAAGTTGGACAAGATGACCTCCAAGACATGTTTAAAACTCATGATTCTGTGAAGTTACACATAAAAAGTAAAGGGGGAAAAAACATACACTTAAATATAGACATGTGCAAAACAGAGAACTGCACCCTTGAAAAATATTAAAATCACCTGGAAATGGGAAGAAGAAAAAAAAACAGTGAGCACCTCACCCTCAGAGAGTATGATTTAACCAGCCAGGCAGAGAGCTCCCAAATTAAGAGTTTTTCTTAAACTTTACTTTTTTAAAGTTCCCCAGGTGATTCTAAGGTGTAGTCAGGACTGAGAGCCACTGATTTGAGGTGTGTCGGGGGTGTCTGTGGGGAGTTGGGAGAATGGAAAGTGGGCAGAAGACAGTTCAATATTTCTGCTTGTGTTAAGGAGATTGTGGGAATAAATACCATAACTGTCATCCACTGGTTTGGGTCTGGGAAGGCTTTTAAGGGATAGGAAGCTTTTTTGAAAGACAACAGAGTATAACTTGATTATAAGAATAGAGGAGCCAAGATTAGGTCAGGGACTTGGAGGAGTAAGAGCAAATTATGTTCAGAGTTGGAACAGAGCTTTTAACTGAGAACAATTAAAGAATACCAAAAACCCATGAACAAAACTTTGTTTCCTCTAGGTACACAATAAATAGTAATTGCATTTCATTGTAATTGAATTAAAATAATCTTAATGGAAAATCCTTAAGTACTCGCATTAAGTTTTGTATTTAACATTGTGTCCATTTAATACTGGCTCTGATCTCCAAGACTTAGATATATTACAACCCAAGAATCATTCTCTTCATTCTCCCGTCCCAGCATATATTATCTTTCCTGTAGCACAATGAATGGAAGTTATTCAAATACTTTTATTAGCAACTTCCACTCCTTATTTTCACAGACCAAATGTTACCTAATCCCATTGATGAAAGACAATTTTGGGATAAAATTCTCCAATATCGAGAAATACAGTGGATAGCTCTTAATGGTCCTATGGTGATGACGGTCCCGTTACCATGGGGGGAAAAAAGTTATATGTTAATGAAACATTTCCACTAACATTTACAGTCTAATAATACCTTATACCTAGTTCCTTTTTAAAATTTTAAAATACTTCTCATCCTTTTTTTTTTAATGTCACTTTTGTTTTCTAGAGAGAGTTGAGTCAGATATGCATAGTTTGTGAGATATAAAAAGAAACTATTCACTGGCTAATTAATTGAGAGTGAAATTTCAATGAGACTTGCTTGAAAGTCAAACTGACCTCCCCGTAATATCTTTCTTAGGGATTGTGCAATCATCGCTTAAAGATTAGCAACTGTCCCAGCTGGTGTGGTCCAGTGGTTGAGCATCGACCCCAGAATCAAGTGGTCACTGGTTCAATTCCCAGTCAGGGCACATGCCCAGGTTATGGGCTTGGTTCTCAGTATGGGGCATGCAGGAGGAAGCCAATCAATGATTCTCTCTCATCATTGATGTTTCTATCTCTCCCTCTTCCTTCCTCTCTGAAATCAATAAAAATATTTTTTTAAAAGATTAGCAACTGTAGCCCTAGCATCCAATACAATTTTACTGGTAGTCATCATCCACAGTAGCAAGACAAGACAGAATTTAAAAAAAGCATTCTTACCATCTTTAGGTGGTAATACAGCATCAGATATGCTGAATTCATTAGTAGGATCTGTAGGAATAGTATAATATCTGAGCTTAAAATATTGAAACAGTCAGAATGTGTCTTTGATGCCACTACACCTCAATCAAATTTATTCATTCACCTATTCATTCATCAGCAAACACTGAGGCTACACTATGTACCAGATACTGAACAGGACAGGCTAGCCACTATCTCAGTTTAGTTGGGGAAATTTTACCACTGAACAGGTAAACAAATTAAAAATTATCATTAAAAATTGAAAAGTAAATGTTGTGAAGGCAATAAACTGCAGGTTACAAGAGGGACTAACAAGAGCAAACCAACCCTACACATAACCAAGAGAAGGAATTCAAGAGAGAAGAAGGCTGGAGATGAGGCTGGAGAGGAAGTAGGTCATGTTAGGATGTATGAAACTTCTATTCAGCCTGGATCCTCTCTACTGCCTACCGCCAGGAGTTTAGGCTAGCCAAACACCTCTGCGGGACTCAGGCCAGCCTGTGCCTTACTGTCTCCCTCGGAAAAGTCTTCCACAGCAGACTCTGCCTTGCTCTGTGTACACGCACACATGCTCCTGTGTGTGTGCCTGTGTTGTATGTGGGTTGCGGAGGGAGGGAGATTAGCATAATTCAGGTTTTTTAATAAAGCTAATTTTTTTAAATCCTGTAGCTATGAGCTTAGTTTTTCAAGAAAAGTATGTGGGCAATTACTCTTGGGTATTGCTTGTGTAGGGAGTCCAAACACACTGACAGTGTGGAGGCTTCCCCAGTAAGACATATGAATCCTCTGATTTGCTGACTTTTGGGGGTGAGTGGGGATAAAAGTTCCATAGCAAAGGCTAAAAGCCTGTGATACATGTCAACAAGTTAGGAAGCAGCTTAGGGGATCCTACTATTAAAAGTCAACTGTGGTAGTTCCACTCTTTAGTTTAGACGTTTTTTACCTTTTAAACTCAGATCTACTTTGGATAAACCTAAGCTCACATACTCTTTTACGAGTTAAATTGTGTCCTCCCAAAATCTATATCCTAATCCCCCCAGTATTTATGAATGTGACTTTATTTGGAAATAACGCCTTTGCAGATGATCAAGTTAAAATGAGGTCATTAGGACAAGCCCCAATCTAGTAGGACCCTGTTCTTATAAAAAATGCAAGTCCAGAAATGCCAAAGATCGCCAGCAAACCGTTAGGAGCTGGGTGAGAGGTATGGGACAGGTTCTCCCTCCAAAGGAACTATCCCTGTTGATACTTTGATCTTAGACTTCTAACCTCAAGAAATGCCAGACAATGAGTTTCTACTGTTTTAAGCCACCCAGTTTGAGGTACTTTGTATTGGCAGCCCCAGCAAACTAGTACACACTCCTCCAAGTCTACTTACATGTTCAAAATAAATGGAAAAGCAACTTCCTTTGGATCTGTAATTACTTAAAAAGCTAAAAAATGGAAAGTTATTATTAAAAGCAGGAAATAAGAGGATAAGAGAGTATCCCGTCTTCACACTCACGATTGAGAATCGAGGCTCTGGCTGCTCTGAGTTATACAGGAGTAAGGAGGGGACACTTGGGTGCCAGCCAGACCTCCTCCCTGCCTCAGAGGAGATGTATCACTCTGGCCCTCTCTCTTCACATGGCGTCCTCCCTATATGACTGTGTCTGCGTCCAGATTCCACCCATGTAATTAGAAAACCAGTCATATTGGGTTAGGGCCCTCACTGATAATTTCATCTTAACTGGATCATCTACAAAGACCACATCTCCAAATAAGGTCATATTTACAAATATGGGAGAGTTAGGACTTCAACATATTTGTGGGGGGGAGGGGAACACAATTCTATGCACAGCTGATACCAACGTGACTTTCCATACTATAAGAGACTAAAGAACATCAGTAAGGTTCTAAGAGGAGGACCTGATCCAACAGGCCCAACTACTCAACCATTGTAAGGAAGTTTCCATAGGATGGATACTGTCAGTGAGCTCCCTCTGCTGGAAGAGTCAATGATGTATTTAAACCACTGTGACTGCATTTACACCTGTGTCTCCATGTAAAATTAGCCAATTATTTTTCCTATCTTGTTCACTCCTTAGAATCAAGGTTACATTATTCTCATAACATAAATTGGGGGCCATACTTACTTAACTGTTATCTGGATTATTATGCATGAGATGGAAATTACCTGTTTTGTTGCTTGAAGATTCAGTAGAAATTGCTTATAAATTCACTTTGGCCTTAATATGTTTAGTTTTGTTTATAGGCAGATGTGTTTAAAACTACTGATATTCTCTCTCTCTCTCTCTCTCTCTCTCTCTCTCTCTCTCACTCTCTCTTTGTGTGTGTGTGTGTGTGTGTGTGTGTGTGTGTGTATGTATGTGTGTGTGGCTCATTTCCTGCCTTCTTTTGAATGAATTTAGCTTTTTACATTTCCTTTTATTCTTCAACTAGTTTGGAAGTCTTACTCTATATTTGTATTTACTTTACTTTTTCTTAAAATGTAATATGTTATGGTAGGTTCTGATCAAGCTTGCTATATCTAAATGCTCTTCACCTTTGAAACCCAGAAGACAATTGATTGCCTAGATATTATTGCACAACTTCTATACCCAGAACCAGATGTTCAATGACCTATTTATATAAAGGCAGCTTTTGAAAAATGAAAGCTACATTATGTTGAAATTTGAGAACTGGAATACGAGAGGCTTGGTAAGCATGGCTTTACCTTACACAGACAAAACATGCCCAATTCAGGCATGTCCAAGAAGCCTTTGAGGAGACTCAAGAGGCCATGCTTATTCACTATCCGCCTGATGTTCTCTGTTAGGCTCAAAGCTCCTCACAGAAAAATGTAACTGGTACACAATTTATTTGTCAAAGTGCTCATTTTCATCAAGACCTAGAATCAACCTTCTATAATACTACTTTGCCTGGATATTTAACAAAATCTAAATTAATTACTTGGACCTCATATTTGCCAGTACAAGGACATGGAATACTAAAAAAAATAAAAATTCTTTAATCTCACATGTAACCATATTTTGATATTTAGTTTTACCTTGTTTTTAACTCCACACACAAAAATAGACATTATTATTTGTTTTTCAGACTTATTTTATCATTTTATCCATCTTGCATTTTATCATCTTGCATTTCTAATTCCTGGGGGCATGAATCTTCTTGTTTGTTACATCTGCTTATTCTTGGCCATAGTAAATTTTTCCCTGTTTATTTTGTGACTTTCTATATATCTTGAACTTGTTTTAACAGATTTTATCCTGTGTGGATCCGGTTCCTCTGAGGAAGTTTTGTCTTTTCCTCTGCTATGACTTGAGACAGATTTTTATGTTAATTTCTACATTAGGAGCAAATTTCTACAGAGAGTGAGCAAAGACACAAATAATAGTAGACATAAGACTTTAACATAGGACAAGGAAAGTCTTACTAATTCTATGTGAGGAAAAGAATTATTTTTTTTAAGTAGTTCTGGATCCAGAAAGAGTGCAGTCATGTATGCTACTTAAGAACCTAATGGAAACTAATCATCTCCAATCTTGGAGTAAGGAAATGTAGTGACCCCAAATAAATCATAAGACAAGCATTATGGTAATTAACAACTTGAAATATCTAGGCCAGGTTCCTCTACATGTATCTCTCTTCCTTTCATAATTTTCTTCCCTAGGATATTTTCCCCTTGAATTACAACTCTCTAAGTTAAGTAGGATTTTGTCTTACTGACCTAAGACAAACATAGAACAAGCTTGCTTTTAACCCATACAACTCACATGGAAGATTTTCACACTCAGGAGAGAAGTTCACTGAACACTTTCCACCCTATCTTGGCCTCTAAATTAAATCTGCTTCATTTGACAGTTGATGCTGTGCTAAGTCCAACTGTCTGCTCCTTCCTGCCCCACCAAAGGCTCTTCATGATTTGTGAAGGTTTCACCTGCACAGAACTCTGCAGTTGGTCCATCTATTCAGTAGACAGTCTGTTATAGAAACAGGCATTTACAATTGCTGAGCAAACCCAAGCAGACACTCCAAGTGATGAGCCATGTCCCTTATTTATAAACAGTTTTTCAAAGATCACCAGACATTTGAGGCATGGAAAGGAGAGGTCAAAATGAACAAACAGAAACGCTTACCCCAGAATAACCAGAGATAACATAGAGAAAAGAAGGTAAGATTGAGGACATTTTTTTAAAAATATAGATTTAAAAGATTAATGAAAATGATAGAAAAGTTAAGCAACATAGATAATATGTGTAGAAGAGAAGAGGTATTTCAGAAGTAATAAACATCCAGAATAGGAAGACATGTGCAATAAAATAAATAATATAGAGTAATTTCCCAGAACTGAAATATTCAGTCGTCATGTCAAAAGGGCTGGCTAAGTTCAAGCAGGATGAATAAAAAAAGACACAGGAGGTCAAAACCAGTTTGGCTCAGTGGATAGAGTGTCAGCCTGCGGACTGAAAGATCCCAGGTTTGATTATGATCAGGGGCATGTATCTTGGTTGCAGGCGCATCCTTAGGGGGGAGGCGTGCAGGAGGCAGCTGATCTCTCTCATCTATGTTTCTAACTCTCTATTCCTCTCCCTTCCTCTCTATAAAATATCAATAAAATATATTTTTTTTAAAAAGACACAGGAGGTACCAGCTGCTCCAGTCTTTCTTAAAGAAGAGATTTTCTGTCCAGCTGAGTAGAGTGCAGTTAGCTGACAGCCCCCAGCTAGTGGTGCCTTCAGGAGTATTTCAGAAGTAATAAACAGCAAGAATAGGAAGGTATGTGCAATAAAATAAATAATATAGACTAATTAAGTTTTAAGTAGAGGCCTTGCTCTTTTTAGAGAGTGCCCAGCCAATGGCAGGTACTAGTGTTGGCCATTTCTATCCAAGGTGGGATTCCTCTAAAAGACAACTTTGTTCCAGAGCTCCTTATTGGGTTGGCCAAGATTTGGTTAGATCTATCAGATAACAACCTCACCCCTTTAGTTTCATAAGTATCAGCTCTATATCATGATCCAAATGTTCTCCATGACCAATCCTTCTTTCTTTTCATTTTACTTTTCACAAGAATTACCCAAAATAAATCTCATATTCTAATACTTTCTTAGGTCTGCTTCTCCCAGAGGACATAACTGGCACAGCTATACATATAACCATGAAATTTTTTATTTTTTTATTTTTTAATTCTAAAAACATATAAAACAAAATAATGAGAATCAGATTGGTATCAGACTTAGCTGCTAAACAGAGAGTTTTGAAATTATGAGCAAATTTTCACAAATGTGTAAGGGTAACAGAAACCACAGTTCTGTATTCAAACTACATCATGCAAAGGAATAAAATGATACATATACATAAAAAAAGCTTGCCTGCCACATACACTTTTTAAAAACTAGTCTTAAAGATTTCCTCTAGAGAAAATTTAAAATAAATAATAGGAAAAAAGTCAATTACTTATATTTATTTTATTTGCAAATAACAGGAATCTATCTGAACTAGCTTAGGCAAAAGGGCAAATTATAAGGATGCAGTTTCCTAGAAAACAAAGCCTGAAGCCATAGCTTATGTGCTATTATTAAAATGGAGCATGCAAGCCTAAGGAAGAGTGAGGGGAGAAAGGAAGCCAAAGGGAAGGAAGGGGAACCAATACAAGAAGAGTATGTTAGCAAGCTGTCATCACTTGGTACCCCAAGATCTAACGGGAGTATATTTTCCAAGAAGCTGTATGAATGGTTGAATGTCAGGATAGTCTGTCCAACAACTCTTGACTCGTTTGGAGCACAATGTTTTGCCTCACAAAGTACTTGGTTGCACCATCATAAATGAGCACCACAGATTCTGAAATTTCTTACACTTTAGTATCCAAAGGGATGCTCCAAGAAGTCGGGTGAGAAGAGGGAGGTGATGATTAAGTAATGTAGGCTTGCAGCAATCCCAACTAGCTCTACCTATGTGAAGTTAGAACCCACCTAAAGCTACAGAACAGAGGTGATTTCTCTGATCAGAACAACAATTGGCCAGAGACTCTGGAGATTACTGGAGTTCAAATGATCTGAGATGCACTTTTAGAGATTTGCTGATAGAGTTCAGGAAAAGGGGTGTGGTTGGATCTCTGGAATAAACTAAAAACAGTGATTGAGACTCAGGAAGAGCACTGCTTTTCCCTGAAGGCAGCTTTAGTCCCTAACGCTTCAGATGGACTTTCTCAGAAATGAAGGGAAATTAAAAATACCTCAGAGAATAGCCTCAAACAAGCCAAACATGAGAAGGAGCACGTTTCACTCAACTCTCTGAACCTAAGTTAAAAAAAAATGAAACAAATAACTAGAAGGAACATATCATATAAATAGGTTGGAGTCAGTGATTTCAAATTTATAGATTTATTACAATCCCAGTCTCCATTGTAATGGAATTTGAGTAGGATCTTAAAATTAGCTGGGGAAAGAAATGAATGACATTAACTTTTAAAAATGAAAATAAATGGCAATATGAAGAAACTATAATTTCTAGCTATTAAGATATATCTAATTATACTTGGCATAAGAATAAACAGACCATGAGAGATCAATATACTAAAGAGATAGTTAAGATGTCTCTGGTCATTACACAGACATTAAAATTGAAGTTGTTAAGCTGATAGTGAATCTGATAATACCTCATTCTGGGGCTGTCATAGTTTTAGCTTGTGCTTTTACTACTCTCAGTCTCTGGAATTCAGGAATTTCAAATTCTTCCTTATGAACACAAGAAAGCATTAAAAATATTGTTTATCTGCATCCATTCAGATGAGAAATTAATTTATAAGCCATTAGCTCAAGAGAGAAGCCAAACAGAGGTAAAATCTCCTGGTTCAATGATAACTTTCTCATGGAAAGGAACTTGTACCCTAATTTGAGTCAGAGGTTCACCCCTGATGTAATCAACTGTAATTTGAATGGCAAAGTCATGTATAGAACATTGGTGCTCCCTCTGTGACTTTGAAGATTGAGTGAGAAGAGAACAAACATCTCCAAAAAAGCAAAAAGAAGTAAAACTGAGTGCAAAGAAATCTGTAAAACTTAGAGTTAAATTGGAATGAGTGACGATGATGTAATTACAATGAAAAAAGTTCTAAGATAAAAAATCAAAATAATGATCCTTGGGAAATAAAAGTCCAGATGATTGCAGTAAGAATTGTTTGGATGGGAGTTATGTATATTAATTACTTTTTAATAGAAAAATATAAGCTAAATATCCTGTGTTTCATAAATACTTTATAATAAGCAATTATTATATTTGCATTTGTTATACATAATGAGAATTAAAATGTCCATATTTTACTGGTAGGAATCTATCCTAAGATATAATTTGAAATGTGAACAGACTTATGCACAAAACATTAATAAAGCATCACTTATTTATAAGCATAAAAAATTAAAAATAACTTAGATATCCAATTATAGAGAAATTATTTTAAAGAACTTGACATATTCCTAGAAACTATGCTATTAAGCCATTAAAAATTATGTTTACACAGAGTTGTTAATAATGCAAGAAAATTCTTAGGCTAAGAAAAACTAGATATGAAATTATATAAACTCAAAGATGTAAAAAAATATTTAATGATGCCAGAAAGTGCATCAAAATTCTAGGTGAAGAGATCCTTGGGATAATAAAGCATATCAGCAATTATTAGGGTGGGTAGTTTTTTTTTTATCTAGAGGAAGAAATGGGTGAGAAATTATCCCTTACGAAGTGACAGATCCAGGTACAAAACAGATAGCCAAGAATATTATTGGCCTTACTGGTATGTAGATATTAAAATTCAAGTTCCTAAGCCAATACTGAATCTGATAATACCTCCATCCAAGATTGTCATAGTTTTAACTTGTGCATTTTCTACACTTGGTTTAACTTTACCAAAATGACCTATCCAAAGAATAGAAGGATATCAAGGCTTCGAATGTTTTGTTTACTTTTGTGTGGGCTGGGTCCTGGCTTTCTCTGGCTGGATGCAGCTCTGTACTATGTATGAGAAAGGAGGTTCCCAACAGGAGATGAGTGTCATAGTCGCCTTAAGAAGACAGAGGGAGTAGCAATCCTTTCCAGTGCCACTTCTTAATGATGTTTTGGCTTAGGAAGCCAAGACAATTTCTATGTGCATATTTGAGAATGGGTGTCAATCACAATGCAGATGTATGACTTAGATGAGTTCTGTAGCACAAAAATAAAACACCTAGACTACTATGGTTCGGTGGTCTTTCTCAATTATAGTCCTTTGACAAAATAAAACCCTGAAGAAAATAATTGGAATGACTATTTTTCTCGATTATCTCTCACTGATACATTACTAGTGCCATTACAAACACAGAGGAGCGAAGTGAAGTCATTACATACCTTGAATGCTTTAAAGCTAATTCTCTTGTGAAATTTTAGTTGAGAAGGGCTTGAGGAGAATAGGTAAATTTATACCAAGCAAAATGGGCCACTTTCTTTGAGCAATTTGATGTTTCAATATGCAAAGTACTGCAGAGCAAAACTTACAAGGCAATATATTTTATCATCTGGGTTATGACCTCAGGAAATTTTGTAACCTAAAAAAATCTTAGTGGCCCAGGTTTGTATCAGTTTGGTAGAGTTTCCGTAACAAAGTGCCACAAACTGAGAGGCATAAACAAGAGAAATGTGTTGTCTCACAGTGGTGGAGGGTTAGAAGTCTGGAAATCAGGGTCGTTTCCTCCTCAGGGCTATGAGGGAGAGAGCTGTTCCAAGCCTTTTTGGCTTGTAGATGGCCATCTTCATGTTTACCTGGCATGTTTGTATGGCTGTCAGTATCCAAACATTCCACCTCTTTGTAAGGACTGGCCATGTTAAATAAGGTCTCATTCCAGTGACCTCATTTGAACGTGATTATCTCTGTAAAAACCCTATCTCAAAGTAAGATCACATTCTGAGGGGCTGAGAGTTAGAACTGCATCTGAATTTGGAGGGACACAATTCAGCCCATAACAAGGTTGTATAAACAACTGCTAATTGTGCCTGGTCAGCATCCATTACACTTTCTTCTTTAACTGAAATTCTCTTGTCAGTAATCTTTTTTATGAATCACCATTACTTCTAGGGGTAGGCATATTATCCAGACTTCAACAATCCAAAAAATACGCCTCCCTGACATTATGATTGGTTTAGAATAAGCACATGATTCAAATCAAGCCAATCAAAGTACTCATGGGGACTTTTACTCTAACTACCAAGAAAGATTACAGCCCAAACTGGTTTGGCTCAGTGGATAGAGCATCAGCCTGTGGACTGAAGGGTCCCAGGTTTGATTCCGGTCAAGGGCATGTACCTTGATTGTGAGCACATCCTCAGTGGGAGGTGTGCAGGAAGCAGCCGATCAATGTTTCTCTCTCATTGATGTTTCTAGCCCTCTATCCCTCTCCCTTCCTCTCTGTAAAAAATCAATAAAATATTTTTTTTAAAAAAAGAGAGAAATAGTACAGATGCTAAGGATCATGTAAGCCTATCCTTAGTGGCATGTGAAAAGACAGTGCCTGAGAATAAAGTCAACCAACTGTATGTGTGGCACATTCCTTCAGAACTGGAGCACTTATACAGTATTCCAAGTTACTTGGGAATGACTCTCACCCAGATAGCCACCTGGCTCAGTGACTGCATAATGTGGAGGTGAGGTCTTCTAAATGCCCAGATCCCTTTTCTCCAAGAAATACAATCTTAAAGGGATTGCCAACTCCAAAACTACTCCCAGAATCAGCTGTATCCCTCTTCCCGGTCCTACTTTCCTCACACTCTTCACACATGTTGATATCAAGAACACTCCCAACACACTTCCTGCAAACCAATCTTTATCTCAAACCTATGAAACCCAAACAGAAGGAAGCAGTATTTTAGGATTCAGATTACCTTGTTTGAAGCCATGGATCTCTTTGTTATGTGAACCAATAAATTTCCTTTTGTTACTTAAGCTATTTAGTTTTAGCTTCCTGTCACTTTCTCCAAAAGAGATGTAACTAATGATAACACCTCAGTTACAAGGATCAGAATCGCAGAGGAATTTTTGTACACTCATTTAGCAGCTATTATGGAGCATCTTTCTACCCATCTACTTCGTTCCAGATTCTGTTCTAGGCACTGGATACACAGAAGTACATGATTCAGTGACCCTGTTCTCAGAGACTTAGATTTTTAGTGGGGAGAAAAGAAAATAAGAAAATTAACAGAGTAGAATTTTAAGTCAAAGATATGCACCCAAAGTTGGCCCTAGGGAATTGGAGTTCCACAGAGAGTGGCTCTCCCATATTGAATGGTATTATATTTGAGTCAAAAAAGCCATCCCCAGGTTCTGTACCTATGCCACAAAGTCTCTCTGGAAGGCATTGTGCAACATGGGGATGATGATGTTCACTAGGGCCTATTAAAAATCATCCACAGTCCACTATTTGTAATACTTTAAACAATAAAAAATAAATGAATAAACTTCTCTGTGAACTTAAAAAAGTAAAGAAAGAAAAATGAAAACAAAAACAAAAAATCATCCACAGGGACTGGTAAGGGCCACGCTAGCCTTCTGGGCTGCCTTTGACCAAGGCCTAACTAGGCAATTCCAGAGACTGCTACATTGGATCTTGACATTCCAGGAACTCTGTCACCATGGACTTCACCTTGGTTCTTCCCTTCTCGGATCATTACAGATTGGAATTATTTCACTAAGTACTCAAAACAGCCTTGTAAGGTGCCCCTGTCTTCATTGATAGATAAGAAATGCAAGGCACAGATCGGATAAGTGCCTCCTCCTCCTAGGTCATACCACCACCTCTGAGTGGCTCTGGGCTCAGGAAATTTGACCAGACACCTTAGCAGCTCCTTTAGAAGCCTGCCCAACTGTGCAACGCCTGGCCCAGGGGTCATGCCTGTCAGAATGCCTGCCTGGGTCTGTTTCTTGGCCCTGTCAAATCAGGACAAATGGGATTAATATTTACGGGGCTCCTACTCCATTCCAAATACTTTTCATGTGTAACGTCATTTAATTTTAAAAAACAAACAAGCAGCCCAACAAGGTTGCCACATTGTCCCCAGGTTGCACATCCAGGTTTAAAATGTGCCTACAGCTCCAACTAGTGCTAGAGCCAAGTCTCAGACCTGGATCTGCGGACTCCAAAATATGCCCTCATGATTACAATTGCACCTTACTACTTTTTCAAGCAGATGGTTACCTGGTCCCATTGAGGTTTAGTTGTTTACTTTCATTCCGTTTCCTCTGGAAAAACCAAACTAAAGTTATTAAAAGATCAGATGTTATATAAACATCTATAAAGGATCTGTATGATGGGAACTGAAAATTTAAAGAGATGAATTGAGAGGAATCCAAGCTACACTGTGGATTTGCCAAGTTTTTAACTTGGGCAAATATTTGTGTCCTGCTGACAAAAAGGAGGAAAACATGGGTCTGGTTTTCCTGCAGTCACCACATGCGTTCCCATTAAAGGATTGGTGAGCCTTTTCAGCCACAGACTCACTCCTTGTCACTCAAGGTCCTCAACCTTGTACTCTCCTGAGTCCCAGGCCTGACCAGGCTGGATCGCTCTGTCTTTTGTAGTAGTCACGGATTTGCAAGATTCTCCCCAAATTTTCTTAGGCCTTTTGCCTTTCCTTAGGCCACCACAATTACTTCAGTGCTTTTATCTTGTACCTCCTATCACTCACTGTTGGTATTCATCTCCATTCATACACAATACAAAACCCAACACTTAGTGCCCTGCCCTCTCTGTGATCCCAAAGGTAGAACTTCTGGTTTTATCTGTAATTGGTTTTCCTTCTTTCTCAAAACTGTGATTTCTTTCTGCTCTCTAGGCCTCCAAGACACTCTCCCAAGGGAATGCATCTTGCCTCCCGGACCACAAGGTCAGAACCTCTTTATGGACTTCTTTACCTGCTGGTTCACTCTTATCACCAGTCTCAATGGGCTGATCTTCCTCTGCTTTTGGCTATGGCTCTCTGGACTTCCCAACTCTCAATGTTCCTCTTATCTTCTAGAATCTTGGATCCTAGAAGGTCCAAAAGCCTGTGGTTTTGGGTGATGAGGTTCTCTATAGTTGCTTCCTGGATCCCCAGTAAAAAAGTTCCTTAGAAATAGATGACTCCTTTCTCTATAGTTGCTTCTTGGATGTCCTTTTAAAAGTTCTCTCTTCTTCCACAGCTTCAGGGACAAAGAGAACTTTACTTAATATGCAGACCTTACAACCAGCCTTCCAACTGCTATTGCTGCAGAAAGCCCTATTTAATACTTAAAAATTCCTTGTACTTCATGCTCTGCCCCCTTGCATATGGTTTACACATTTTTATTGCAACAACTTTATAAACAATTTAATGATCTTTTAATATATTTTCTATAATTGCATTGTATTCAAAGAACTGATGCTGCTCTTTAAGCATCTAAGTTAACTTACAAATATAGACTTAAACTTTGGGGCTAAGAGTCAACATCTTTTTGTTGTTGTTATTTTATCATGAGACCTTTACAAGTGCTCTGATAACATATTGGTATATTATTGTTCTTAATGCTATTTCCTCCCAAAATGTACCCTTTAAATTTTAAACACAATTCCAGTCCATTAAAATTTCACAAGGTGGTTTGTAATCATTCTCTGAGAATGAACGAAATAGCATACACTTCATGAGAATTTACTACGTGCCATGCTCTGCACTGAGCACCTTATAGACATTATCTCATTTACTTCCTCAACAACTCTAAGAGACTGGAATGATAATAATAATTTCCAATGAGCAAGATGAAGCTCAGAGGGGTTACATAACTTTAGCCGAATCCAAGAACTGGGCCACAGTGTAGCTTGAATCCAAAGTCCAAACCTTAACTATCAAGTGACATTATCTCCCCAAACTAGGTAGAGATAAAAGTGTGTGTGTGTGTGTGTGTGTGTGTGTGTGCGTGCGCACGCGTGCGTGTAAGAGGGGGTGGGGGGGGATGTGGAGTAAGAAGTCCTCTGCATCTCAGTATCCTCCTACCTCAATCAGATTCCTCTGTATGAAACTTCACCGTAAACAATGCCACTATTGCTAATACTCAGAACATTCTATGCTTCTATGTATATAAAAGCCAAGCAACAGGAATGACGGAATGACCAGGACAACTGGAACAACTGGTTGTTATGATGCATACTGCAGCAGCCAACCGGCCTGATAAGGGCCCAAATCACGCCCCCACCAACATCCCACAGCCCCTCCCCCTGGCTGGCCTCACCCCCAATCACCCCACCTATCAGGTGCAGGGCCAACTGCCAATGGCCTGTGGCTCCTCCCCCTGCCAGCCATGTTTTCATTTGGTCCTTTCCACCCCAATCAGGGCCAGCCAACCACCTGTGACCCCTCTCCCCCATGGGCCTCACCCCAATTGGCCCCCATAGTGTGGGCCGGCCAGACCCCATCTGTGCACAAATTCATGCACTGGGCCTCTAGTATGATAATAGAAGGGACACTTTTTTTTTTTCAGATCACTAAAGAGGACTTGTCTTTGGTTCTCTCATAAAGTAGTCTCCTCAAAGCTTCCTTAATTCATGATCTGTATTTTTCAGACCACAAATGTACTCAGATTCAAATTTATGGACACTCTTTAACATATGAAAGGAATGCATGGTTTTCTACTGTCTTGCTTTGGTTTTTTGTGACATTGCCAGCTTAAAAAAATATGCCATTTTTGTTCTAAATAACTTATCTTTTATATAGTTTTACAAGGTTACAAGAAAATTTATTAAGACATCACATTAACAGATTTGTTTTGATTTTTCAATGTAGTTCATGAGAAACAAATAGCAAATAAACAGGATAATCCTTTGAGTCCAAATCATGTGTTCATGGTAAGGTGCCCAGCAAGTTGAATTGTGTGTTTTTTCTTTCCACCTAAAAAATTACCATTTGGTGTAGTGCCACTCTAGAGTGACAAAGAGGCAAACACTTTATCCAGATTTCATTGTAAAGACGGTTGTAATGTTAATAATAATGTTGGCAGTGAGTCATTGTAGTGGCAGCAACAGCAAATGCAATCTTGATACTATCTTTATTTCATGGAGATGGTGTTTATTAAGGCTACAAAGCCAGAACATGACACATCCATCTCATAATTCTGCCATTTATCTGGAAATAAGCAAATGACTGATGTTCAGCTCCAGAATGGGTCCAGGGAGACCTGATTTACCCATAGACTGATGGGAAAGTTGTAGGGCCACTTTAGGCCCTCTCCCATTGTGTTGAGCCACTGCTAGCCCTGGGTCACTGTTTGCACAGTCTGTATTGCCTGCCCCATCATAGGTGTTGGGAGCACCAACTGCTGGGCACTGACATACACAAGAATTCCTTTTGAGTAAACAATGGGACTCTGAAATTTTCCAAACACACACCTGCTAAGCTATAGGACTTAATGCCTTCTAACCATGCACCAGAATCTCCTAAATTAACATCATTGAGACTCACAGTGAGCTTCCTATTTAAAGTAAATACACTCTTTTATAAACCTTGTGATGGATGCTTTGGGTTAGCTAGCTCAATGTGCAACTCGGCTTCTTCTGGTTGGAAAGATTGGGAATCTAAAACTGATCTTTCCAAAACTCCCTTACAGATAAGGTTCTTGACATGAGTTGTGTTCTGTCTGGTGCGTGCAATCATGTGAGAGGTAGAAGGTAGAAATGAGACCCATTTTTCTGCCATGTTCTGGTTGTTTTGTTCTGCCGCAGTGTTCCAGGTGCTGTTCTCAGTTGGGGTTCAGCACAGTTGAAGTGCGAGAACAGTTGGAGCAGCAACGGTGATGCCTTGATTCCAGCTTCCTGGCCAATGGAACACAGCAGCAAAGCTGGGTACTTACACTCACAGTTCTAGTGACAGTTGCAGGAGTACATTTCCTGAGTGTCAGAGCCACATGATTCTTGGATCCTGAAAGCAATCCAGGTCTTCAACCCTGAACCAACAGGTCTGGCTGAAAAAGATGTTGGCCCTGGGAAGAGCACACTCTCCAGACGCAGCTAGTGAAGCTAATGGACCAGGAGAACAAAGCCAGGAGCTGTGGAGAGCAAGGGAAAGATGTTCTCCTTCTCCCAGGAGCAGATCCTGAGTCTAAACAAGGATCACTTCATTACCAGGGCCCAGGTTTTCACATCTCCGACCTCCCAGATACTCATAGTTCTCATTGACCAATCACAAGTGCTTTCTATCCTCTTTTCCAAATGACAGTTACCCTGTTTCTACTTTTCCATTGTATTTTGGTCACTGGGTGGGGGGAACTACACCTTCCTATTCATTTATGGCCAACAAACCCAATGATGCACTTCCAGCCCAGTTGGAAAGGACTGCACATCACTCTTTGCTTTGAAATGATTGTAGTGACTGGAAGGAAGTTTGAATTGTCTGCTTTGGGGAAGGAGTGAATGTGCTCAGTGTGTGGGAAGAAGAGCATGCATATTTGAAAGGCAAGAGGAGAACTGCAGCAGAGATTCAGTGTCTACCAAATCCATTTTTCCCTTTAATGATAAAACTCCCAAGTTCTAAGGGGCATAGGACTGCCAAGGTGTAAAAGATACCTCTCAGCAGTCTTTACAATGTGGTGTCATCATATGACTAAATGTTGGCCCATGGGACATGGATAGAAGTAATTTGTTCTCCTCAAAGTGGTACCCACCCCAAAAGGAGAGCACTGTGTTCTCCTGCCCTTTCCCCCCGCCCCTCTCCGCTGGCTGGAAGATGAGAAACTTTAGCAAGGAGGAGACACTTATTAAAGATGGTAGAGCCTCCCCCTGGCCCTGACATAATTAGTCTGTACCTATTACATGTGAGAATTATGTATCATTGTCCTATTCAAGCCACTATATATTGGGGTTGCTTTGTTCCAAAAGCTCATCTTGTACTCTAACATTTGTGGTTTACTATACTAATGTAGAAACAAATACAAAAGGTAATGGCTTAGTTGAACTGGTGGCAAAATCTGGCCAATCTAGAAATTAAAATTAGAAGGCCATATGATAATTACCAATTGTTACCATTGCGACTCCTGGGATCTTCCATTTCTGTGGTGATTCCCAGTGCATCTTCATTCTATCTCCTCCTCTCTTTCCAGATTCTGATGTCCTCATCATCTTTCCATTGACCCCTTCTCTGAACCCATTAGAATAAATGGGAAATAAAAGACAACTCACATATACTGATCACTTTCCCTATGCCTAACACTATATATGATGTGAGATAGACAGTATTATCATCATTAATTCTCAAAGGAGAAAAGTACAGTTCAGAGATATTTACTATCTTCTCTTAAAGTCACTTTTCTAATAAGTGTGTGAAAATCAGTCCCTCTCACTAAAACTTGAAGATTTACAGTTATACATGGCTCTATTAGTATAATTCCAAGTGTCTCTAAGTTGAATAGAATTCCTGTTTGTGTTCTGTGTAGAGCCACTGAGTCATGGAACAGAAATATTCACCCATTACTGGAAGCACGTTAGCACTTTTAACTCATAATTAATAAGGAAGCCAATATAGTGCATATGATTCTGGTGGCTTTTTTTTCTTGAATTAATTATTAAGCACCCTAGGTGTTTTGCTAATGTATTGTATGTTCTCTTTCTGTTAGGAGTATCTAGTTCAGTGCTTTCCATACTGCAGATTTGGAAATGATATCCTAATAAAATCAATATATCCATAGCCCAATATTAGCCAAAAATAAACAAAATATAACAAAAAAATAAAATATCAGTGTGCATTGCACATGGTATAGATAAGTATTATTGTGTGGGGAAAACATGTATTGGGATTGAAAAAGAGCTAGAGAGGGGTGGATATCCATGGTGTCTGGTATGTAAATTCCCTTAATAAATTTTTAATGTAATAGAGTTATCAGCATCTTCATATGGTTGCTCAGCCCCTGGGAAATTTCCCCAACATTAATCCATTCGATCTTCTCCACATAAATGCATCCAAATGTAATATCATTCTATGCTTGAAAGCCTTTTATAGATAACCATATTAAATTATCTGCAATAAAACATGTATATATTTTCAATACGTAATATATATTTTCTGTATGTAAATTTTAAAAAATTTTACTTTATGCACCCATTATGCTTTAAATGTTAAATTTTTCTATCATTAAAATTGCTATATACACAGTTGATCAAAATAACATCAACATGCTGACACTTTTTATAGATAATTATTAAGCATAAAAGAAATTTTTGTTGGAAATGCATCACTTAATGAGATGAGTGAGGCTTCATTTAAAAAATTAGTTCATATATTGAACAATAAATATTATTTACTAATATGAGAATGATTTGGTATCTTCCCCCCCTCCCCTTATTTTTTATTTTTATAAATATAAATTCCAAAAAATCTTGCTAAGATAAATAAGTACAGGGATAGGCAAAGGAGGCTTACAGTTGTAAATATGCAGAACAAAGTTAATGAAGCTATTATCCTATCTAATAAAAGAGTAATATGCAAATTGATCATCACTCCAACACACAAGATAGTTGCCCCCATGTGGACACAAGATGGCCACCACAAGATGGCCAGCAGGGGAGGGCAATTGAGAGGGACCAGGCCAGCAGGGGAAGGTAATTAGGGGTGACCAGGCATGCGGGGAAAAGGGGGACAGTTAGGGGCAAACAGGCTGGCAAGGGAGCAGTTAGGCATCAATCAGGCTGGCAGGGGAGTGTTAAGGGGTGATCAGGCTGGCAGGCAGAAGCAGTTAGGAGCAATCAGGAAGGCAGGCAGGCGAGCAGTTGTGAGCCAGCAATCCTGGATTGTGAGAGAGATGTCCAACTGCCCTCAAGGAGTCCCAGATTAGAGAGGGTACAGGCTGGGCTGAGGGACATACCTACCCGCCCCTTCCATAAATTTCGTGCACTGGGCCTCTAGTAATAATCATAAGTTGCATGTCTTTTTCTATATAAACAACTATAAACCTACTTTTGCCTACCCCTCTATATGGGGATATAAAAGGTTTTGCTGAAATGAAGTCACTCAGTTCTTGTGTCAAAAATCACCTGATTTGCCTTGAAATTATTTTCATGTTCTATGAGATGACAACTTGATTAGGCTTGCCTTGACTTTTGCTAGAAGAAAAGATTTGGAAACTACCTGGCTTGCAATCAAATTTTTATCTAGTTATTAGGTCTTTTGCCAAGATAGGTTTTGTCAAGGCTTATGAAATGACTGGTAATTATATATTTTAATTTTGACTTTGAGGTACTTTCTAAAATAAAATATATCCAACATATATTGAAAACATTATTTACTTTTATATATTTTTGCATTGTCATAATTTTTAGTAAAATTTCATTTGTCAAAAACTTATTTTATTTTACCACATACTTTAAATATTTTTTCAAAACTCTGATGAACAAGAGATTTAGCTCACTGAGTTTGTGAAAATGTTCACCATCTAATCTAACGGAAGGCCCATCACATTCCAATTACTTTCTTCAGAAAAACTGTGACTTCCGTTCAAATAAATATATGAATATGGATTTTAAGGAATATTATGAAAACTCAATAAATAAATATGAATCACATCTTATAAGTTGCTAAAAGTATTGAAGTCAAGATTAAAATTATGTAGAGGTAATAGAATTTTCCAATTTTTACAAAAATTATAAAACCAAAAAATAATGTTCTTTTTCATTGTCAACCTGTAATTAAGTGATGGAATATGAAATTCTGGCTGAGGAGCAGCCTGTCCTTCTCTTTAAATTGGGAATGAGAATCCTGGGAAAGGAGATGTATAAACGAAGAACATTCATAAACCTGCCAGGCAGTTCTCAGGCAGATCAATTCCATGTAAGAGTATCATGGGAATTGAGAACCTAGCAATTGATTTCCTTAAAACTATTTATGCTCATATGCCCCTTGGAAAGTCTTCTATGTTCAGGGATACCCCATAATTTGAACACTACTGCTGTTGAGAACTAAATAATCAATATGCTTCGATAGCTAAAGGAACCAGGCATACAATCAGTAACTATTATTATTATGCTAAGAAAGGCCAACTGTCAGGTAGAAGCCAAGGACTCACAAAATTATCATCAGTTAAGCTTTTTCATAATTTTCAGATGCCAGCTGAATGTCGCAGTTGGATGTCAGAGCCACCATAAACACAACACATCCATAACTTAACACATTGTCTTTCCACCCAGACCTGTTGCTCTGCCTCTATTTCCTGTCTCAGAGCGTGAAGTCAACAGCCACCTAATGACCTGTGGAAAATGCTTCTGTTGTCCATCCAGTATTCATTCTGCAGCAACAGAACTACTATTTAGTTCAGAGAAGCAATATACCCAGCTCCCTTGCCACTAAGGGTGGCTATATAAACTAGTTCTGGCTAATAATGTATGCTACAATAACAAGGATGGGACTTTGAGGACAGCTCCTTTTAAAAGAGCAGACTTGAGACCCATATTATGCTAAGTGAAATAGGTCAGATGGTAAAGGACAGGAACTATAATTTCACTCATACATGGGATATAAAACAAAAAAACAGCAAGTGTACAAACTATTTTTTAAAAACTCATGGAAATAATAGTAATTTTTAAAAAAAACTCATAGATACAGACAACAGAATAGGGGTTAACAAGGCAAAGGGGCTGGGGCGGTGAGTGAAAAGGATAAGGGGGATCAAATACAAGGTGACGGAAGGAGACTAGACTTTGGATGGTGAACACCCATAAGGTATACAGATGGTTTATTATCAAGTTGTGCCTGAAATTTATATAATGTTGTTAACAAATATTACTCCCATGAGTTTTTAAAAATAAATAAAAGGGACAGACTCAGCCTTTTGTCCTTCACTCTTCTTCTGCATCCAACCTGGACCCTAGCAGATGTGCTGCTGAAAATAGCACATGCTTCCTACTACAACAAGATGACATTATGAGGGTGAAGTCCCGCACTAAAGAAGGCTTAGCAGAAAGCTCAGAGGAGCCTAAGACCTTGCCCACATCATAAACTGAAGAACAGCAGTAGATTGCATTGCCAGCTTTGCTAGCCAAAGACAATCCTGACATCCTAACCAACCCAGAAACCCAGGTCATTCTCCTTTGCCTCACTCTCCCCATCCACCTGGTTGGTATACCTGCCCTGATGATTTTATCTCCCTAACTTCACCACCATTATGCACAAAATTTTGTCTGTCCTACAACCACGATTTAGTTTGAGCCTTTCTGTTAGTCCATTTCTCTGATGGTTGTTTCCTTAGAGCCTCAGCTTACCATCAAAGCTTTAAATGGCCTCTGTTGGCGGTAGAATGAAGTACCATCTTCTTCAAATGAAACACTAGGTCCTGGAATATGAACTTAAACCTTTTTTGCCTTGCTAGATTAACTTCTGAACATGCTTCTTGCACTCTTCATTCCAGACAAACTGAGCTACACTAAAGTTGTCTGTTGTTTTCAGACCTTTTCTTTCTCTTGTCCCTTAAAATAACCTTCATCTTTCACATCATGATAGACATCTACTCTTCTTTTAATACTCAACTTATATTTCTCCTGAAGGCTTTCCTGATTCCAACCCCCCCGTGCTGAAATACACAGAGAAAGATAACTAAGAGATTAATACAAATTGATTTAATAATAATTTTTATTATGTTCTGAGAAATGGAAATTTAAAATGCTACAATCTCTGTATGTGTACAAAAATTGCTTTTAAATATGAATATTGTACATTTAAAATTCATACATATGAATTATAATTCAAACTATACCCTAATTGATCCTGATGTTAAATGGAATCAGCCCATGTCTATCAGCCCAGTGTCATTATTTTGTGTCTTATTAGCATTGTTGTTTATTTGGAATAATGAATGATACCTGGGTGGTTTACCTATCTAATTTATATAGAGTCTACCCACAGTTCCATCAAAATGTCAGCATTCAAAATACATTTAGGGATAATTGAATACTAATAGCATGAATTGTCCATTTAATCATCTTAATACAGACAAAATCATGCCTTTTGTGTTGAGTATGTACTCGGAGTTGAGAAGAGATTTCAGTTTGACTGTATTAAAATAAACACTGAGTTTCAAACATCTGGCCAGTCTTTGTTTCCTTAAAATACACAGTGATTAGTTGCTATTTTAAAGGTCCTTCCTGCAATGCTGGAAATCTAGCATGATATGAACATAAAGAAAGAAGATTGGACTTAAAAATGTATTTTTTAGCTTTGTTTAGGTATTTATTTTTAATGATTATATAATATATTTGCTTGCAATACACCTGCAAAAAGTGACAGGGCACAGCACTCCAGGAAAGTGGTCCAAAATATACCAAGTAAAGACACCTTCATTTCCCCCTCAGCACACACAGTGTTGAGCTTGCTTCAGAAAGGGCTCTCCCTTCCAGGGTATCCCTTTTCTCTCCTTCCTTCTGGTCATCATCAGAGCTCATTTGCCACTTCTCATTCTCCCCACCACGCACCATCCCCTGCTTTCCATCTGTATTGAGTGCACTGGCAGATGGTGCATGTGTGACAGAGCCCCTAACAAACTGTCACAGAGTGTCCATATGACAGAGGTCACAACTCAAATGCCTGCAAGGACCCACTAGTAACAGCAGTGAAGCCAGCCAGGGGTTGGTGGTCTAGGGCTCATAAACCAGGGACTTCCATTACTTTGCTCCCACCAGTATTTACTATGAGCTGATCCTGGCCTCCTATAACCAGATCTCCTGGTTTTGTGGGGTGGTGCATGTGTGCGTGTGTGTGTGTGTGTGTGTGTGTGTGTGTGTGTGTGTGTTTCCCAACAGAATCCAGGGAATCTGGTTCGGTTTGGTTTGAGAGCTCTCCTGACTTTCAAATGTCAATAAAGAATTTTAATTGTTTTTTAACATATAGATCAAAATGAAGTACTTCTGTGAACGAGATATAGTACATAGGGCCATTTGACAATTAAACATTTTTTTCTCTTCATTGAACATCTCCATATAACTTTGTGATGGAAACACCTGATCAGTCATTTCTAATATCTTCAGGAAATCAGAAAAAGGGAAATAGGCAATCTGGAAATTAATTGTGCAACTAATTACTAAAGAAATTGCTAAAATTAAACTGGACCAGAAAAGGAGCACTGCAATAAGTCTAACTGAGAATACCCTCACCCAATGATCCCATCACAAATTCCCAACGGGGCAGGGCATGGTAGGTAGCCACACCCCAGGTTTATCACTTCTTTAGAAAAAGATTGAAGCAAGCCCAGATGTTAGCCTACATGTGTTTTTGTGCATCTAGGCTAATGTACCTTTGAAATGTCAGAAGTAATCCTCTTTCCAGACCCCTAGAAAACACAACCACCCTCAAGAGACCACATCATCTTGCTAACTAGCTTTCTTTCACCTTCATGTAATCTTCCTTATGTTCCCTCCTGAACTCCAAATGTGTAAAAGAAACTACAAAACTGTCATTCCTCAGAGCATGTACGATCTTGCTTCCCAGCCATGTCATCAGTTTTGGCTCAAATAACCTCATAAAAATTCTCTGCAGGTTTGGACACTTTTTACGTTGACAACACAAATGGAGATACTATCTCTCTAGGTTTTGCTGGGAACCTGGATGTTTGACAGAGGCCCCAACGAGGTGTCACAGAATGTTTTATAACCCGATTTTGGGGGGAAATCATGTTTCAAGTTCCAACAACATCAAAAATAAATAAACTTTGGAACTCAACCATTTCATTCATTGAAGGATGCCATTGTGTTCAGTAAATGGAAGAGAGTTTTCTATGAAATATGATTTGACCATATTTTGTAGGATTCCTGAAGATTTCCCAAGCGCTCTGATGTTTTTGATATAATATGGACATCTAATCTCCTGTACAACAAAGATACCTCAGGCAAGAATAGTATTATTGCCTGTGGCCCATGCACCATTAAGCCATAAAATCATAATAGCACTGGGAACAAAATGTAAATATCTACCAGAAGATTAATGTGCTCTGACTAAATGTATAGGCAGGGTCATTTAAGCAGGGTGCATAACTGCCTGTCTTAACTTTAAACAGGATTTATAGATGCTGTGATGGTTAATTTTATGTGTCATCTTGGCCAGCCGATGGTGCCCAAACATGGGCTTAGATATTACTCTGAAGCCATTTTTAGATGTGATAAACATTTATAATTGGTTGGCTTTAAGCAAAGGAAATTATTCTTTGGAATGTGGTTGGGCCTCGTCTAATCAGTTGAAGGCCTGAAGAGTAAAGATTGATATTACCCTGAGAAGAAGAAATTCTGTCTTGAGACTATAACATAGAAATTCTGCCTGCATTTCCAACCAGTCAGCCGGTCTGTTTGCCCTACAGATGTCAGACTTAACTAGCCCCTATAATCACAAAAGCCAGTTTGTTATAATAAATCTCTCAATATAGTCATATGCTGCTTAACAATGGCAATGTGGGCTGAAAAATGCATCTTTCATATGACCTCACAGTTGATTGAACATCATAGAGGGCACATACAGAAACCTAGATGGTATAGCCTACTACACACCTAGGTTGTACGGTATATAGCCTTTTGCTCCTAGGTTACAAAGTTGCATGGCTTGTTACTGCACAAAACAACATGAGATTAAATTAGTTGCAAGAGAAAAATGATACAATTAAAATAAGTGGTAAACACAAGATGTATGAGGCTGCTGCTGCTTATATTAAAAAAAGTTTGCGGTAACGGCATACTGTTTTACCGCAAACTTTTTTTTATATGAATAAAGAGAATACACTCTAAAATAATTATTAAAAGGGGAGTATAGTCATTTATTATCATTATCAAGTATTATTTACTGTACCTAATAGTATGTGCTATACTTATATATGACTGGCAACACAGGAGGTTTGTTTATACCAGCATCACCACAAACACGTGAGCAATGCTCTACAAATTATATTGATGGAAGAAGAAATGCCCAAATCTGTGAAGAATTTTTATAAAGAGTTTATTTGAGCCAAACTAATGACAATGGCTGGGAAGCAAGATCTCAAATATTCTGAGCAATGACAGCTTTGTAGGGTGTTTTTTTTTTTAATGCATTTGGAATTAAGGAGGGGCTGTAAAGAAGATTACATGAAAGTGGGGGGAAAGCAAGGCAGGGATTGGATTACAAGCTAGTTAAAAAGATTATGTACTCTCTAGAGAAGGTAATGCCACTTAAAAAGAGGCATTTCAAAGGTGTGTTAGCGTAGTCGCACACACACACACACACACACACACACACACACACACACACACAATGGCCAGGGCTTGCTTAAGGCAAAGATAAACCTTTTATTAGGAAAGTTATAGACCTGAGGCTTGACTACTCACCAAGACCTGCCCAGTTAGGAAATTATAATCGGATGATCTTATGAGGTTACTTTTGGTTCGACTTGTAACAGCTTTCCTTTTTCATTCACGGACATAACTAGGCAATAGGAATTTTCCAGCTCCATTATAATGTGATGGGACCGCCATCGTATATGTGGCCCAATGTTGACTGAAATGTCGCTATGCAGCACATGACTGTATGTGCATGCATTTGTATCCTATTGGTTCTGTTTCTCTGGACCACGCTGCCTGGTAGGATGCCCACCTATGAGTCTGGAAAATGATGCTTCTTCAGCCAGGCTCTCTCACCTGTTCACCAGTTCTACCCTGAAGCATTCTTTCTTTAGTCTAAGGCTTTTATCGCTGATAAAATGCGAATGTGATAAAGTTAATACTTTGTGATGGGACTGTTCTCATGTTGCATGACAAGTTCTAATTCTACCTTTGGCTGCATTCTTTAATCAATGGGAAAATAAGAGCAAAAAATAATATTTATGGAGCAGACTTTTGTATACTTCATAAACAGATGTCTTAAGTAGGCCTTATTTTCATTATTATTCCCACTTTTACAGAGAAGGAAAGCATCTCCAGAGCACACATCAAATATGTTCAGCCTGATGAATTTTTACAATCTGAGCACACATGTGTAGCCAGCACCTAGACCAAGAAGGGGGAGAGATCAACCAAAGGATTTGCATGCATGCATATAAGCATAACAAGTGGACACAGACAATTGGGGGATGAGGGCATGAGTGAGGTGGATAGAGGGTTGGAGGGGAGATAAGGACACATATGTAATACCTTAATCAATAAAGAAAAAAATAGTCAAACTGGAAACAAACCTGTATTTCCATCAACAGCAAAATGAATAAATTGTGGAATATCCATATAATAGAATGCTACACAGTAATACAAAAACAACAAACTACTACTACCAACAGCAACATAGGTGAATCTCTCAGACATTGTGATGATCGCAGATGGGAAACACAAAAAAATGGGTGCTGTACAATGTCATTTTTATGAAGATCAACACCAGACAAAACTGATCTATGGTGATTGACGTCAGGAGTGTGTTTACTTGAGGGAGTGATATTCACTGGGAAGGGGCATGAAGCCTTCTAGGGCTGGAAATGTTTCATGTCTACATATGAATGGGAATGTGTATGTGTGTATAAGTAAACATTCATGGACCTGCACCCATATGACATGCACTTTATCACATTCTAGAAAAAAATCACTAAAATGTAAAAGAAATATTTTTATTTTTAAAAGTGAACTTATTTCATCAAAAATTCTAAATTAAGAGTAATTCCTATGTTCCTTGGATATTGCAAGACTCAAAAAGACAGGAGTCACTTTCTAAAAAACAATTGAAAAACACTGCCTTGTACCACAGCGATGCCTGAGGAAGGGAAGAGAGATGAGTCCCTGTTGAAGCGTGGTCTGGGACCAGCCCCTGACAGCTTATCTAGCAGGGAGTATCTTGTGCCTCACTGCAGACCTACTGAAACAAACCTATATTTTAATAAGATTTCCAGGTGATTCTGATGGCTTGAGTGGGAAATAGAAGCACTGAGAGAGACAGCAATGACACTAATCATTTCACATGCATCTGTGGTGTTTATCTTCCCAACTAGATTGTAGACTTCTTGAGGACAAGGTAGAATAGTGGTGGAGAGCTCAGAAGCCCAGTTATGCTACTTCTTAGCCGCATAACTTTGGGAAGTTATTAGATTCCCTTAGCCTCAGAATATAAAGCAAGAATTGTAATAATGGTATGTGTTACAAAGATTAAATAAAATATGTGTAAAGTACCCAGTACATTGTTAAATATATAGTAAAAGCTTAATCAATGTTAACTATTACTATGACCTTCCATGGTGACTGAGGTGAAGGACATTTGTTCATTTCTTGAAAAAAATGTTTATTGAGCACCTATGTGTCAAGTACTGTTTTAAGCACTAAGGACACATATGTAATACCTCAATCCATAAAGGAGCATAAAGCCTTCTAGGGCTGGAACAAAACAGACCCCAAAAATCCCTGCTTGGATGGAGTTTCTATTCTAGTGCAAAAGTGTAGCAAATGAGAATGTTAAGACAGACCTTAGGAAACAGATATGTGAAATCTCCTAATTGAATCCGAGGATATCTGGCGTCACAGTTGTACTGATTTTCCCTCCCAGATGGGCTGAGACCACTGTTAGTAAAAGAGGTATGCCAAAATCTGTTCACACCTTCCCTGGAGACAGCTTGCACCAATGAAAGGGAAAAGTTAGCACCTGCAAAACTCCTGCTTAAAAACTCTTTTAAAAAGAAAAAAATCCTTCTTGTTCTTTTGATATGTGTGCCTCTATAAATAAACTGGAAAGAAACATCTTCATTTGCATATAAAATAAAGGAAAATTACGAAAGGCTGTCACATGGATCCATGATTTCTGTTCCAGGGGAGGTGACAGCGGAGGTCGTAATCCTCCCCTCACAGCTGGAACAGTTACCCAGGTAGGTAAAACTACGTGTCCACCCCATAAATATCCGCTCTATGAAAGAGCCACAACTGCCCTGGGTCAACCTCTCAAAGCACTCCACTTTTGGCAAAGGACTGAAAACAATGCAGATTACACTTGAACATTTAGCATTTGGTTTAATGGAGAAGAAACCCTCTCACAGTTCTCTCTTGGTGTTCTTCAGTTTTTGCCTTATTGTACTTAAAAGAAACCCTAACCTAGCACAAAATGGAGTCATCTTGGATTTTGACAGATTCTAAAAAAGAGCGTAGTAAGTTGCTATGGGGTACCTTAATCTATTCTTGCCCTTTCTTTCCCTTCTGTCGTTTACAGGAGTCACTGCGTACAAGGCCACTGAAAATACCTTAACCCATTCAGAAAATCATCTTGGGCCCTGACCTTTATTCTCAGCCATCCTGTCCCTCGTTTCTCATGTTGTCTCATTGATATTTGGGTTGAGTTGAGTCTTGCAATCACTCTAACACAACAGAGAGTAGTTAGGCCTGGGATGCAAATAATCCAGAAGCATCTGTTTTTGCCTAGTTGAAGATCTAGGATTCTGGACTAGAATTCTGCATTCAAGTAGCTACCAATGTCAACATCTCTGAATTATAAGGATAGAGGCCGTCAACATCAACCAGTCAATGTGGAGTTTCCCTCATACCCAGATACCATGACCACTTCTTGAAACCCAGTGCTCCTGGGCTGACCAGCTCCTGGCTTGCTCCTCTTCCCTTCTACCTGACACTGGTCTATCACCATGTTTTGCAATCAAGTATTGCTAATCATAACATCTAGACTTCCAAGTACTTGATAATACAGTGAAGGTTCTTTCATTGGAATTTCAGCTTTTCAGGACTTTTTTTTTTCCTTTTTATTTATTTATTTATTTTTTCTTCTTATGTGAGAGGCTTTTCAAAGGAGAAGACGACTTAGTTCTCCCAAAAGACAAATCCTCTCCTTTACTTTATGAGGCAGATAGCAACTCCAAACCACTTTTTTTTTTTAATGTCACCAACATATAAAAAGTAGCTGCCCATTGTTAAAGGTTTTATCAAACTTTGTTTGAACACTGTATCTCAAACTTTTTGGACCATAGTACATTTAAGTAAGGAAAATGACCAAACACCACCAAAAAGTTTCATTTTCCTGTAGGAGAAAAAAAAATTGAGTAATAAAAACAAACTCTTGCTCTATAAGCACTTATTGTTGGTTTTATATATTCATCTACTCTAGCAATAGAGTAGTAGGGGTTATTCGTATCTCAAAGTCTAGTTTTAGGGGAAATTTTAGGCCCAAAATACCATTGCCTCAAACATGTGTCACCACTTGCAATGTCCTAATAGAACAACCAGCAAATTTAAAAGAATAAAAGTAAATCCACAGTTAGTCATCAAGTAACCAGAATGGTAGAAATTGGAAATCAGGATCAGGATCAATAAAACACTGATGACACATCATTAATAAAGCACTCATTCAAAAAAGTGTGGGAATTCCAGCCGTCATGACATGTGCGTACAATAAGAGCTCTATAATGTTGCGGTACTAGAACAACCAGCTTTGTCAATAGTCTACTGAATCAGATGCTTTGTCAACTCTGATAGTTACCTTAATTTCAGCTTACAAACAACTAAATCTATCAACCCTTAGCTTCCTTTGTAGTTACTACTTAGCATTCTTAGCCCTATGTAAAATGAAAATAACTTTCCCCTAAACACCCAAGAAATACCTAGCATGTTTAGATCAGTTGTGGACTCCTCATGAAGACCTTACAATGAATCCCATTTTGCAAACCATGGTACTAAGATGGAATAAGCAAACAACCTTTCCTTTAGCCCTGTACCTCCTCCACTGATATCTTTGCCCCAGACCCACTAAGTACTCTCCCTTTTCTTAACTCTATAGTCTAGTATTATCTTTGTCACTTCCTCTCTCAACCCAGAGCTTGAAGCCTCCACACATTTCCAAACCCATTGTTATAAAATACAAGTTCTCTAAACCTTTATCCAACTCTAGCATCCCCTACTCTTTAATGACATTGGAATGTCCTACTCAACAACCGCCTCATCAACCGGACCTATCATTGAGGACACTTCTCTGCTCACAGCTCTCTGGGAAGGGAGCTGCCATCCTTTCTCCTCCTGCATCACAAGCTCCTGAGTATGTGGTACTCTAGTTCCTAAATATGCACTACCTAAGACTAGATTGTTCTGGATTCATCCCAAAACTTTTCAATTTTGGCACAGCCTTGCAAATGCTCATTTTTACTTCTCTAATTATGAAACATATTCTAAAAACCTGGCAATGAAATGAGGGGTTTGTTATTTCATAAAATACAGGAGCCATGTGTTACCTTTCTGTAAGAAAGTACTCATTTATCATCCAAACACTGTATAATAAAAACTGCCAAAAGATATTTTAAAAAACTATAGCACACCACCAAATCAAAGAACTTTAAGTGCCAATCCATATTCTTTCTTGTTATTTTACGTTGTAAGTGACCATGATACATGAGCATATTTCTGGTGCTCAGAACAGCAACCAAGCTCTTCTTCTAAACTAATCCATCCGTTCACTCTTGCATTCATCCACTCATTCAACATTGATTATTAAGCATCTATTAAGTGCCATCACTGTTCTAGGGAGTGGAGTTCATCAGTGAACAAAAAGACAAAGTCTCCATAGGTTAGACAATGGTATGTTGTGTGATGAGAAGAGTTAACCTTCAAACAAAAATCCACCAAAAGAAAACAAACATTTGTATGTTTGTCTCTGAATTTAGTCCTATGACTTGCAGTGAGCCTTCTTTCCTCCCTGGAAGTAAATGATATAGTGAAACCTTGACCCTGACTATGCCCCCTGCTTGCCATAAGTCACCCTTGAGGCTCAAGTTACTTTCAGTACTGCATGAAATACATAATGATAACAATTACAAACCCAACAACAATGTCCCTGACAAGACAAATAATAGTAACAACTAATAATTATTGAGCAATTATTGTGTTTCAGTTAATCCTCACCATAATCCTAAAAGTTAGGTATTATTTCTCCATACCACAGATGAGGAGAAATCAAGGCTTAGAGGTTATTAGATTTGTCCATGACTCTAAGCCAAGGATTTAGTTCTTTGATTTGCTGAGTGCTTCCTGGCTATAATGGTAAAGTACCAAACTCTGTGATTAACTCCAGCTCCAAAATTACCACACCTTTATTATGGGCTTTTGGTGCTAATACCTTTGCCTCTCTCTGCAGTCAGATGTCAGCAAGCTCTTTCTCTATTGATGACAACATCAACACACAATAAATATTAAATATATGTTTAGACTATTTACTATTTTAATCAAGTAGTGCATTCCATAAAATTAATTTGGCACCTACTTAATGAAATACATAGCTGTTATTGAATTGTATGGCAATTAAATTTGTCCCAATAAATTCTGCTCCCAAATAATTATCTTACGTTTTCTGCTCCCATTTTTTAATTTTGCAATATATACTATTTCCTGATGTGATATGGTAATTATTTTCCCACTTCCTCTTTCGTTTCTGTAGAACACATGCACGTGAAGTAAAATATAATGATCCTAGATTGTGTTAGCTAATGACCTAAGTCCCACATGGTCCAGGGGTGAGATCTTTCTGGGCTTCTCCTGGCTCCCATACCTACTTTCCTGATCCTCATTCTCAACCTATCTGAATGACCTGGAAGCTGAATCATCCAGATACAGCAAGAACCAGGCAAAGTTGGTCTTGAGAGGGTTATAGTTGTATCATACATTGGGTAACTAGCATGGCAGTGACCTCCAACACAAGTGATGATGAAGCAGAACTAAAAATGAACTCTGGATTTCCTGCATTTAAGATTCCCAAGAATCTTAGAGCAAAAAAAGTAGAGCAAACAGTAAGGTATAAGAAAAAGTAAGAGATTTTCCAACTAAATTTGATAAATTGGAAAGCTTTTTTATATTCTTTTAGTTCTGAACCTATTCTTAACTGTAACAAACAAATAAAGGAAGTCAAAATTTCACAAGGACAATGAAAATGTGAGAGGAGACAAAAGCTGATATGCAATATCAATAATCTTTGGAGGAGAAACCAAGATGGCGGCATAGGTGAACACCTAAACTGCTGCCTCACACAATTTCAAAATTACAACTAGAAGAACGTACACCATCCAGAACCACAGGAAAGTTGGCTGAGTGAAAATTCTACAACTAAAAGTAAAGAGAAGGACTCACAAAGACTCCAAAGATTATTGATATCGCATATCAACTATTGTCTCCTCTCACATTTTCATTGTCCTTGTGAAATTTTGACTTCCTTTATTTGTTTGTTACAGTTAAGAATAGGTTCAGAACTAAAAGAATATAAAAAAACTTTCCAGGCAGAAAACAGCTGGGTTCTTCTCAAGAGAATATAAATGGCTCCAGAAGAAAAAAACAACACAAAACCGAACATAATGTTGATGTTGGGGATTTGCAGAATGAAAAGCTTGTTTGCCATTTGATTACGTATAGCAAAGCTCACTAGTACAAGTTGGCAAATACTGCCCACCAATCCAGAGCCTCCTAGCAGTTACTATGAAACATTAATAGAGACAAAGACCTCTAAGACCTACCTTTGAAATCACTAGCATTACTTCCACTGTATTCCATGGGCTAAAGCAGTCACAAGCCTCCCCAGATTGGAGAGGAGGAACTGCAGAATTACCTCTGACTCTGAGAAATGAAGTTAGTGAGTGGTAAGCCTTGAGGCTCAAATGCAGGCTTTCCTGATATAGGATCTGTCATTATTATACCACAGACCATGCCTACTCTGTGGACCTAGTACCCCAAAGGAACCACAGAGTTATTTCAAGAAACCCAAGAAACCATATGTGCACCTAGCATTTTCCATGGATAAATAATGTGCCTTGTATACATAAATAAATGTGCTATTATCTTTAAAATAGACATACTGATCTTATGGTTTATCAAATGCAAACATTTAAAACCTTTGCTGAAGTCATAGTGGCTTTTCATATTTTCTATTTTTTTAGTATGTGTTTTGTATTATGTATTTCCTTAATCATGGATACTAAAAGTACACATGTGGAGGGGATATTTTTTATGCTTAAAAGGGGAATTTCTAAATGTATATTCTCCAAATTGGAAGTTACTGTCTTTATGGTCTACAGAGATCTCTGAGGAAAGTCTTGTTAGATTGCAATCATACTGCCTGTAAGGCCCATAGGCACATCTAAGGCAGCTGAATTCACATGCTCTTTGCAATAGCTGTAGGCTGCATGCCTTGCCCTCCCGTTTTCAGCCATAACTGATTGGACAGCAACTGACCCAGTCAATCCTTAAACTGGCCAATGACCAGGAGTGGCCTGGCATAGAGAGTTCTGTCAACTATGCACAAACTGAACTACTCTGGCTCTTTATGTTAAGCATTTTAATTCAGACATACAGCATATAAGACAGCTAGAAGCAAGGGACATTAATTAAGTACTGGGGGCAGGGGCAAACTAAAGCTTAAGTAGAAGCTATAAATTAGAGAAAAGATAAAGGATGAGGAATCTTACCAGAAGCAAAAGGAGAAGCCAGTCAGTAGAACTGGATCAATGAAAATAGCAGAGGTGTTATTAACAGGGACGTTCTATGCCCTGCGGGATGGTTCTTTCCCACGGCTGTGCGGAAAGGGCCTGGGGGAGCCAGCCCAGGAGATGCTTTCTAAGGGAAATGAGCAAGTCAGTGTTGAGAAAGTTTTGCATTGCCAAAGCCATCCTGCTACTCTCTGGTTAGTTGTCCCAAATCTCCTGAAACTCCACATGGCACATTTCCTCAACTAAAATTACAGTGAGCTAGTTATCTTACAGTCCTTACTGTCACATATAGATGTAATTGTTAATTCCGGATATCTAGTGAGTATCCATTCCTTCCAACCTAAAGTGTCTTCATTAGAAGGAGAACTTCAGAAAAAAAAAAGTTTTTTTTAATGAGACTTTTTGTTGAGGCAGCTGAATAAAAACTACAAGATAAAGGTCTTCCTATAGACTCGGCTTCCGAAAAATAGGATCATTTCTGATTTCTCATCATAAAAAGCTTTTGAGGAGTGAGTTTTCTTTTGAGTTATTTATATCTTTTGCTAAGGAAGAGGAAACTCCAAGATTATTTGATCGTAAATAACTTAACAGCACATGCCTTTCTCTTGACTGTTCCTAGATATACGAGGCTATAAATGAATGAGGCCAATAGCGCAAGCCACAGAGGAAAGAAGGCTTGTCCCTGGGCCATCACATATGTTTGTATTTTGTCTATCAGTCCACAGGCCCTTTTTTCCTTATTGTCTGGAACCGTAGGAAGCAGCTTAGATGCCAGAAAAAATCTGAGATGTTAGTGTTCAATTAAGACAAATTCTTCAAGTCAGCTTCCCTATAGCTTATTTTTAAATGTGCCTCCAGGACACAAAAAGGGTGCTTGTTTTTTTCTGTGATGAAAACTTAAGGAAACTTGAGTGCAAAATTTTTCAATTTTTCTATTAGCGGTCATTCACTATTAAATGATGAGTTATACTTACAGATTGTCTTACATAATAACATCAGTATACAAAATAGCACTGTGATGGAGCCTGCAATTAAAGTTATGTCATAAACAGCACTACTTATCAAATTATTTCCCATTTTTCACAGTTCATCATTAAGACATACACTTAAAATTATTTTTTCTATCTCAAGAGTTCAATATAATGCCTCAACCAACTTTTCCAACCAGAGCTCTCAATACTCCTCTTTCCTTCCTTCTTATTTGCCTTTCTCTCGCTTTGTAGGCAGTAACATCAGTAAAGTCCTTCCCAATCATTGTGCTGCTTTAAGACAAACTTCACTTGATCTCAGTTCCCCCTTGGAATAATTCACGATTTGTGCATCTGTATCCCTATATCATTTACACAAAGCTTCTATATTTAATACATATTGCACAAATGTTTTTCTTTGAAAATTGGAATTAAATTGTATTCTTATTTTGCTTTGCTTTCATAATCCATATTGCCTAGCTCCGTGACCTGTCCGAAGGTAGATGCTATAAATTTTCATTTCATGAATGATAATGTTTGTGTACACTAGTTACAATGTTTATCTCCCACCCACCTATAGCCAATGGCCTTCATTACTGAGATTATTAACTGGAATACAGTTTATGGCCAAAAGAATTAGTTGCTCTGTGAATCTGGCTCAAAAAGAAATCAAATTGATGGTTTTGAATTTTTAAGGCCAGGATCCAAAAAAGAGAAACCACTACCATATATGAACTCTCTAATCTAAAGGACTATTGAATCTAAAGGGAAATCTTTGCATTCATCTCCTCCCCCATGAGATTCTTAGGCAATGTGTTAGCTGGCTTGTCTGACTGCATCTTTACTCTTTACAATCCAACCTAGTTACCAGTGTCAGGACGACCTGCACTGAACATTATTGTCATCTTGCAGTGGTTGGCAAGCTCATTAGTCAACAGAGCCAAATATCAACAGTACAATGAGTGAAATTTCTTTTGAGAGCCAAATTTTTTAAACTTAAACTTCTTCTAACACCACTTCTTCAAAATAGACTCACCCAGGCCGTGGTATCTTGTGGAAGAGCCACACTCAAGGGGCCAAAGAGCCACATGTGGCTCACGAGCTGCAGTTTGCTGACTACAGTTCATCATGGAACTTCCCTGCTCCAATTTCTTTTCAGACTCTTCTCCCTGATTCCCAGGTTCCACCTCAATTACCCAGTCCAGATCACTTCTCTTCCTAATATTCCCATCAACCTGATGTCCTCTGACCTTCCACAAGATTATGCCTTGCTAATTTGTGTCCCTCTGTCTTAATCTTGAGTCATCACCCTCACCATCTCATTTTCCCCCTCTGGATAATCAACTCTGATCATGTGAATTCTGCCTCCTCTATGATACCTTGCCAACTGTCATGCTTTCTCTGATTTTACCCTCCTTGAGGTTCTATATCACTTTCAATCCTGTACGGCAGGCTGCAACATGCAATTATAGACAAACCTGTATTGTGTCAGGTGGGGGCCTAACTAATCCAATTAGAAAGTGAAGTTTTTAGCTCCCGTGTTTTGGTGTGTCCCCTAATTCAATGATAAGCATACAACCGGCATCAAAATCGGTATATTTTTCAAAGGACCCAACCATTACATTAACCACCCCTACTTCAATTTTTAAACTATTCTGTAGTTTTAAGAGAATTTTTCTTCAAATTAAGGTAACTTTCATTGCAGGTATCGACTCTTATGCCTCTTCTGAGAGGCACATAAATCTTCAATGACAAAATAAGACAATAAAGCACTTTTAAGATAGTAACATGTTTTTATTACATAAACATTAAAATATTCCTTGTGGGAGCTGGTCTTAAGTTTGCTTCTTGCTTTCACTGAATATCAATTATCTATGGAAATTGTCTAAGGATGATTTATGAAACACTCTCACACGCCCACCATAAAAGCCTCAATGCCTACATTTTCCAACCAGATTCCTGAGAAAAATAATGAGTTTTGTTTATTTTACAGTGTAATACTTAAATTTTCTTTCAAGATATGAAAAGGATGGACTTCTAAAATGAGTCTCCTTTTGTTTACAAAATTCTATAAAAATACAATAATATGCTCATGTTTTTCCTCTGACTTGAAAATATTCCAGTTTACCAGAAAATAACAATGAACAATGATATGCAAACCACATTAATCTTGTAGCAATATAATGTCAACATCATCGTGAACACCTTGCAAAAGTAGCTCTCCTGGGTATGTAACAATCTTCCTTCGTTTCGCAGCTTTGAGTGTTCCTACCAATGCTTCAAAGAGGTTGGCACATTTGTCATCTCGGAAGAGGACCCCAAATTTCACACTTAACTTCCCATCAGCATCTGGTTTGAAAAAATACAATGTTAGTCGATGCAAATTCTGTTTCTTGTCCCTACATATAGAAGAATTCCATAATCTGTAATGTACATGTAGCTATAGGTTAACCAAAATTACAATTTAACACTGAATAGTCATAAATTCAGTGCAACCTCATGCCAGGTCCAAAAAGTGATTAAATAAATACAACAACATGTTGCACACCTCTTAGCCTTAGTATCCTCTGGAAAAAGACTGAAAGAAAACCAAGCAATATTTGCAAAAGGTGGATGTGTTACGGTGCTACTACTATGGACCAATTTCTCTCTCTAAATTTTGATGTTTTTAATTGTGTTAGTTGTTGAATCAATAAAAATAACAAAGAGTCAGGAGCAATGCTTCTCTCTGTGTGTTATAAATGTACTTAGAACCCCCAGAGAGACAGTGATGACCTTAAAAATGAAGCAATCTGTATTTATTGAGATCCCTAGATTATCTAGATTGGAGACCAGATCTTAATACAGATGTTAAAAATTAAGGTATAGCCCTGGCTGGTTTGGCTCAGTGGGTGGAGTGTTGGCCTATGGACTAAAGATTCCTGGGTTTGATTCTGGTCAAGGACACATGCCTGGGTTGCAGGCTCGATCCACCCACCTAGGGGGCGTGCAGGAAGAAACAGATCAATGATTCTTACACTGATGTTTCTCTCTCTCTCCTTGTCCCTTCCTCTCTGAAATCAACACACACACACACACACACACACACACACACGTTTAAATTAAGGTATATACTAAAAAAAAATGAATTACCAAGCCATAAAAATACATAAAAAGACATAGAGGAGTCTTAAATACATATTATGAAGTGAAAAAAGGTAATGTGTTTAATTTTTAAACTATTCTGTAATTTTAAGAGAACTTTTCTTCAAATTAAGATAACTTTCATTGCAGTTACCTAGTTTGATGCAAAAACTCAATTCTGAATGATTCCAATTATAGAACATTCTAGAAAAGGAAAAACTATGAAAAAAAAGGCAAAACTAAGTAAAATGATCAGTGGGTTTCATGAGTTGGGGTGGGGAAAGATGAACAGGCTAGGCTTCCCAATACATGCTTTCAGCTGGCCTGTCTTTCTTCCTGCTGCCTAAGAGACTCACAAGGGCTGAGATGGAATTCCGTTTATTTTCACATCTTCAGCACTTAAGCACAAAAGCAGCACTCAAGAAATATTTGTTGAATGAAAGAATTTAAATCTCCAGATAATCTTTATCCACTTCATTTTTTTCTACTGGATGGAAAATGAGAATAGAATTTTATTCTTAAAGAAACAGATAAAACTAAATCAAATTCCAGTTTCAGCTAATATGTATCATAATTTAGATCCATCAAAATTATTCCACAACTTAAATAATTTACCAGAGCATGTCAGTAGATAACACATTTCCATAGATACTTCCCAATTCATAAATCATCCATTACCAGAAACAGGTAAGTCAAGAAGGCCTGGTGAAACTGCAATCTTCAAAGTATTTTCATCCTTATAGAAGTTATGAACATTACACCTTGTTGTCTTCTAGTTTGTAAAGCTGCTAATTTTAAAGTGTGAGCTCAGTTTATCCTTGCAGAAATAACACTGCTAGGGATATAGAGGCTAGACTTTTACACTTGGTCTTAGCCAAAAGGCTGAGAAGCGATAAAGATTAGACTTTCAAACTATTTTTTTATTACTATCTTTTTTTGGTTAAGCCTCACCTGAGGATATTTTTCTATTAATTTTTAGAAAGAGTGGAAGGGAGCAGGAGAGGCAAACATTGATATGAGACATATCAATTGTTTGCCTCCCATATAAACCCTGACCAGGTCCGGGGATCAAGCCTGCAACCAAGGTTGATCAGAATCAAACCAAAGACCCTGTGAGCCAAATCATCTAGGGCTAGACTTTTTAATGCGATGAATCTGACCAATTAACACTCAGCTGACACGCAGAAAGATCTAAGAGAAAAAAGAATGCTATGAATTTTTGGAAATATCTTTAATACTTTTAACCAACCAAATAGTACTACTCTACTCCCTAGAGCAGCGGTTCTCAACCTGTGGGTCGCGACCCCTTTGGGGGTCGAACGACCCTTTCACAGGGGTCACCTAAGACCAGCGGAAAACACCTATTTCCCATGGTCTTAGGAACCAACAGACCGCTCCTCGATGTAGCAAAGTGTAGCAATGTAGTTTACTGTTGTCATGTGAAGACTGTTACCCATGCTACACCACGATTCAAGACAAAATTTCATTTATTTGTAATTAGAAATAAATATTTTGCAATGTATAATTACCTATTGTTTTTGTGATTAATCACTATGCCTTAATTAATAAATAAATAAATACAATTTAATTATGTTCAAATTGTAACAAGAGATTATCTGGATCTATTTGGGTGAGCCCAATGTAATCAATCACAAGTATCCTTTAAATGTGAAGAGGGAACCCTAGACGGTGTGGCTCAGTAGGTTGGAGCATCAGCCCATACACCAAAAGGTTGCTGGTGTGATTCCCAGCCAGGGTACATATTCAGGCATACTCAGGTTTCACTTTGGTTCAGTCAGGGCACACACAGGAGGTAACCTACCAATGTTTCTCTCTCATAGAGATGATTTTCCTCTCTCTCTCTCTCTCTCTCTCTCTCTCTCTCTCTCTCTCTCTCTCTCCTCTCTCCCCTTCTTCTTTCTAAAATCAATTAAAAATACGTATCTTTGGGTGAGGATTTTTTTTTTTTTAATTGGAGAGGCAGAAAACGAAATCAGAATACCAGCTTTGAAGATGGGAGAAACAGGGCCATGAGCCAAGAATGCAGAAAAAGACTAGAAAACAGATTCAGATTTTCTAGGACCTTCATAAAGGTATGCATCCTACCAACACCTTGATTTTAATCCAGGGAGACCCTTATCACACTGCTATGATTTAAATGCCTGTGTCCCCCTTCCCCCTCCCCACTCGTAAGTTCCGAATTGCTAAAGGTCTGATATTAGCAGATGGTGCCTTTGGAAGATGCTAAAGTCATGAGGGTGTAAGGATTTAAAGTCATGAATCATAAAGATTAATGCCTTATAAAAGAGGCTGCAAAGAGAGCCAAGCCCCATCCACCATGTGAGGATTAAAAAAAAGAAATCTGTGACTTGGAAAAGGACTTAACCCAACCATGCTGGTACCAAGATCTTGGACTTCCAGCCTCCAGAACTATAAGCAATACAGTTCTGCTCTTTATAAACTGGTCTGTGGTATTTTGTAATAGCAGCACCAATGAACTAAGATAGACTCCTAAACTACTTTACTCTTTATTAAAAGCATTGTTTCACATCACTAAGTTTGTAGTAATGTGATAGCAACAATAGAAAACTAATACAGGGGACATTTGATATGAATGGCTTAATGGAATTTTCAAAGTATGTCTTATTTCAAACTAGAGGCCCAATGCACAAACATTTGTGCAAGAGTAGGCCTTCCTGCCAAAATCGGTTTGACTCAGTGGATAGAGCATCAGCCTGTGGACTGAAAGGTCCCGGGTTTGATTCCGGTCAAGGGCATGTATCTTGGTTGTGGGCACATCCCCAGTAGGGGGTGTGCAGGAGGCGGCTGGTCGATGTTTCTCTCTCATTAATGTTTCTAACTCTCTATTCCTCTCCCTTCCTCTCTGTAAAAAATCAATAAAATATATTTAAAAAAAAAAAAAAGAGTAGGCCTTCCTTCCCCCAGCTGCCGGCACCAGTTTCCCTCCAGCACCTGGGACCTGGGCTGGCTTCCCACGGGCCACCTACAGGCACCTGGTTCCCGGCTGGCTTCCTTCCAGTCCCAGCTTCCTCAGGAAGGACATTCAGAATGACATCCAGAAGATGCCTGATCTAATTAGCATATTACCCTTTTAGTATTATATATAATTTGTGATTCATAAGCAGATAAAGCTGTAACAAGAATTAAGCTATAATAATAAAATAACTCTTATAAGGTAATTTAAAACCATTTTTCACTAATATAATTTTATAACTTTGAGTTCCATTATCCTAGTTATTGCTATTGCTCTTAAATTTTCAAAACATTCCTCAAATCATCCATTTCTTACCTGAGATGTACAATTACCCAAAGGTACAAACACAATAGTTACTTTCATTTCGTCTTGGGAAAAGGACACTAATACTACCAATTTTACATATCACTAATTTTCTGGTAGCTTCTTATATGCTGCTGAAGAAAAAGATAACTTAAAATGCCTAAAGGTTGTTTTAGTTATCTATATATATAAAACCCTAATATGCACATAGACCGAATGGCAGAACAACCAAACAACTGGTCAATATGACGTGCACTGACCACCAGGGGGCGCACGTGGAACATGGTGGGTGTTAGGAGCAGGCAGCAGAACACGGAACATGGCAGGCATAGGCTGCATTGGGATGGTAGAGCAAGTGAACAGGGATGCCAGACCAAGGCAGGGTGCCAGTCACTGTCATTGGGGTGAGGCTCTGGTGTTTACTGAAACTTCTTTGCTCCTACACACCATGGTCCCGCCAGGTGCTCACACCTGCTGCCGGTGCCGGCCCCACTCGCACCCACTGCCAGCACCAGAACCTCTGCTCCCATCTGCTGCCGAGGTCCAGCGCCAGCCCCAATCACTCAGCACCGTCAATGGGTGCAAGTGGTGGCTGCCAACCAGATCATCCCTCAGGGCTTCTCCACCTCCCCCTGATCCTAAGGGTGATCAGGGTGGCAGCCATCTCTCACACCTGCTGCTGGCGACAGCCCTATTCACACCCACTGCTGATGCCAGCCTGCTCACACCCATAGCTGGCACCAGAGCCACCTGCTCGCACCCACTGCTTGCACCAATCGCTCTGGTGCAAGCGGCAGCTGCCAGCCCTGACTGCCCCTGAAATCTTCTCCACCTCCCACTGCTCCTGAGGGGCGATTGGGGCAGCAGCAGCTGTTCACACCTGCTGACGGTGTTGGACCCCCTGACACCAGCCCCAATCACTCCACACCCTCAGTGGGTGTGAGCAAGGCTGGCTCCATCAGTTCATGGGAGCGGCAGCGGAAGGGGCTGGGCAAGGGCATGGAGGACGGGCCAAGACCCACCCCTGTGCCCACCCCAACCTCTCAGCCCACAGTTCCACAGTGCACTGGGCTCTTAGTAGGTATATAAATATCTGATTATATAAAACTTAAGAATTTGGAGGAAATAAAGAAAATTTAATATGATTTCAATCTTAGTCCCTAGACACTTGGAAGTTTTAAAAATGCTGGCAGGATAAAGCAGGAAATAAATTGTAGTAATGTGACAAATAAAAATTTGAATATGATTCAATTACCAGATTTCACATGTAGCCAGATTAAAGCAATTTTCATTCCATTCAAAGGATAATGAAATATCTCAACCATTCTTTGCATCAGGATCCCAACACCCAACTAGCTTTGTGTCTCCACATATTACTTCATGGCTGAGGACACTTGTCACCTGTGACCGAGGGAAGGGCTGTCATAACTGTGTCCTGAGGCCTGGTAACTCCTTCCGAGGTTTCTACCAAAAATGCAGGTCCTACTTGCTCTGAAGCAAACTCAATAGAAATACTGTATCTGTGTTATAATACTTACTTTTTGAACCCAAACGATGAATTTCCTCCACTAAGAGGTTAACCTCATGTTCCACATTCATTGCTGCCTGAGGGAGAAAACAAAAAGTCCATATTATTGCCATTTCTACATTCCATTAAGCACTTCTTGCCAAATCCAAGGGCCCTTTCTTTTATGTAGCAATTGTCAGAATTAATTTGCCATGCTCCTCTTCCCAAAATTACTTGCGAAATGTAATTGAAGTACTAGAGCACTTCCATTTTCCCTCCATCTGCCTAACTTCCCTCTGGGCTGATCTCACTTTTAGTCTACACATTCTGTTGGGAAGAATGCAGCCATTTTCCTTGCACCCACTCTTAATTCTAAGTCCATCTGCTTCATGGTGTGGCTGCAGACCATCACAAATACAAAAGTGAGTTCATTGGTTGATCTCTTCCATGGACACAGACAATAGGGTGGTGAAAGCCTGGGGAGGTGGGAGATATACATAATACTTTCCACAATAAAGATGTTAAAAATAATAAATACAAAGGTGAGTGACACAAGGACCTGTTCTCAGGGCAACTAACCCTTCAGAAAGTAAGAAAGGCCTGGAATGCATAGCAGTCTGACTATTCCTTGACTGATTGGTCCAAAGCATTGTGGGAACACAAAGAAGGAAGCCACAGGCTTCATGAAGTCACTGGGGGGGTGCAGGCCAGGTAGACAGTTGAGAAAGGGTGTTGAATGCAGGGGGAAGAACATGTACAAAAGCAGAGAAAAAAAGGGGAAAAGGCAGGCCCTAAGTTAGAAGCTGAGATACCAAAATAAACATACATACTGCCTCCGCTCTGGGAGCCTGCAGTCTAATGGGGAAGGAAGATTGATACAAGGCAATTTTAATAATGTCAGGTCAGTGCAACAATGATGCTTGGGTCACACACAGGGATATGACCTTCCCTGGACAGTGCACAGTATACCTGACTACATTAAAGTAATGATGAAAACTTACTTTGGCCTACTAGGTCCTCCACAGGCTGGGTTCCACCCACCATTCCAGCTTCCTCTACTCAACCCTCTTGAACTCTTAGGTACAGCTACATGGGGCTTCTTTTTGTCCTTCAAATGTCCCTCCATCTCTCACATCCAACCTTTCCATACACTGTTCCTTCAACACAGACTATGACTCTTCTTCTTTCTTGAGCCAACACCCACACATTCAGTCCCAGCTTAGATATAACTTCCTCTGAAGCCTTCCAGGAAGCCTCGAGTAGGAGAGTTCCCCCACTGAGTGTCTCCAAAGCATTGTCCACCCTCATCATTTCATTTGATTGGAATTACCGATTTCTTAGCTTTCACCAAAAGGTAGTAAACTCCTCTAGGCAGGGATATGACTAATGCTGTCTGCTTGATTGTCTGGCACCAAGAGCACAGGTTCAATAAGTATTGGTCTCATGGACTGAAAGAAATAGCAAAGACTTAAGAGAGGAAGGAACTACAACTATGGGCTTGTCACCATAAAGCTGCTGATTTGAGTGGAAAATAGAGAGGAGCTCTCAGAGGAAGAGCACACAGAGACAGAAAAGGAAAAGTAAAGGAGCCTGGCAAACAGCTAGACTGAGAGGAGAGAAATACCAGCAAGAAGAGGGGAAGCAGACTGAGGTGGAGGAGAGAACCCTGATCACGTTGGGTCAAAGATTTAAAAGCAGAAGAGTTTCCATAAGAAGGCAGTAATCTAGAGCGAAAAGGACAACGGGGCGGTAAGAAAGTATGCATCAGTCATCAGTCTGTTTTCCAATCCTAAATTCTCCAAATCAAATAAGGGACTAAAAAAGTGGGGTTCTGCGAATGGTTTACTTTGGGGTGACAATTTGGGGGGAAAAAAAGCATTATCCAGACAGATTGTAACTAATTCTTGGTAGCTTTTTAAAACAAGAATGACTTCTAGGTTTAGCCTATACCGATTGGGACCTCAGATTTTCCATCAGCTAATAATTAAAAGCACAATTGCCATCTCCTACATTAGATGTAAGAATATTACAATTTAAGAAGCTTGTATTACAACAAAATGCAACATTTTAGGTTCATGCATTTACATAAAACTATAAAAATTATAGCATCCAAATATCAGAAACTTTGTGTTGGTGAATTTCATCTATAACACTAGAGGCCCAGTGCACAAAATTAGTGCATGGGGAAGGGAGTGTCCCTCAGCCCATCCTGCACCCTCTCTAATCTGGGATCCCTCTCACAATCTAGGACTGCTGGCTCCCAACTGCTCACCTGCCTACCTTCCTGATGTCCCCTAACCACTTCTGCCTGCCAGTCTAATCACCCCTAACCACTCCCCTGCTAGCCTGATTGATGCCTAACTGCTGCTCCCCTGCCAGCCTGTTTGGCCCTAAATGCCCTCTTCTGCAGGCCTGGTCACCCCTAACTGCCTTTCCCTACATGCCTGGTCACCTCTAACTGCCCTTCCCTGCAGGCCTGGTTCCCCGCAACTGCTCTCCCCTGCAGGTCTGGGTCCCCCTTAACTGCCCTTCCCTGTAGGCCCAGTCACCCCCAACCTCCCTCTTCTGCCAGCCTGGTCACCCCTAACTGCCCTCACCTGCTGGCCTGATCGCCCACAACTGCCCTCCCTTGCAGGCCTGGCCCCTCTTCACTGCTCTCCCATGATGGCCATCTTGTGTCCAAATGGGGGCAGGATCTTTGACCACCTGGGGGGAGCCATCTTATGTGTTGGAGTAATGGTCAATCTGTATATTACCTTTTATTAGATAGGATAGAGGTGTGGTGCATGGATGGAGGCCAACTGGTTTGCCCTGAAGGGTGTCCTGGATCAGGGTGGGGGTTCCCTTGGGGCATGGGGCGGGCTAGGCGAGGGGCCTGTGGTGGTTTGCAGGCTAGCCATGCCCCCCTTCAGAGGCCCTGGTAACTGGGATTTATTTAACTTCTACAATTGAAACTTTATAGCCTGAGCGAAGCCAAGTCTTCTGCTCACTCCTTGGCAGCAGCCATTTCTGTTGAGATCTATTTATCTTCTATAATTGAAACTTTGTAGCCTTAAGCTGAGGCCAAGGCAGGCCAGAGCTGCAGAAGCTTGGCTTCCTCCATCACCAGGGGCAATCCTAGCCTCCTGCTCTCTCCAGCTCTGTGGCTGCCACCATTTTTGTTGGGTTTATTTATCTTCTATAATTGAAAGTTTGTAGCCTGGAGTGGAGGCCTGGGCTGGCCAGGATGTGTGGAAAGTTTGGCTTCCTCCATCACAGGGGAAACCTAAGCCTCCCTCATGCTGCAGCCATCTTGGTTGGGTTAATTTGCATACTTGCTCCTGATTAGCTGGTGGGCATGGCTTGTGGGTATAATGGAGTAATGTTTAATTTGCATATTACTCTTTTATTAGATAGGATTATATACTCAAATCAAGATATAGTTTAAGAGATTCTCACAAGCTGAAATATACCCAAAGGATATCACTGAAAGACATACCATGAGAATTGTGGTAGAAAAAACACATTCCTGTCAATGGGGGAAAGCTGCTGTTTTTACCTACCCAGCACCCATTCCCCATGTTGCACCATTAGTCTAATTTTTGTTTAGATCAAGTTTTTCCTAACTCTAAACTCATATGTCTTGGATAGAGCCTCACCCTAAACTCCAGGAATGGTTCAGAACCAGGATAATTGATTGGCAGCATAGGTAGATAATTTCATCCCGAACAATGAGGGACTATCCCACTGGGTTCTAAGATGTAAGTTTACAGCCCCTGATGTAAACAGCTACCATTGGGAAGAATCTAACAGGAATAAAGCTGGCACAAAGAAAAGTTCAACCACACAACAATGATTGAGCCAGTACAAGGTGGACTTTCCAGTTACATAAACCAATCAACTTTCCTGGTTTTGCTTGTGTTTTTGAATGAGTTTCTGTCACTTGCATTCTAAAGACTCTTGACCCATAAAGTTAACCTAGAGAAGATCTACCACAATTTTTTTTTTAATGAACGCTCCTTTTATGTACCTATGTGAATAGTTTTGTTTTATATTGCTCTATCAGATGAGTTGGGTAGATATAATAGAAAAATTTGGGAGCCATATAAGAAAAAATTTCTCTAACAATCAAAACTGCCTAACAATGAATAAAGGTGACACCGTGTTCTCAAAAGCATTAATGCAGAAATAGTGTGGATCTGTGAGGGTTGTTGAGGAAATTAGCCCACGTTGGTTAGAAGAGAGAGTGAAATGTCCAAGAGGATTATGGTCCTAATTCTCAGATCCTATGATTTCCTCCCATTCTGAAAATTTCTCTAACACCATTTTCCACTCCTTCCACCTATCACTAAGCCACACACTTCAGGCAAAGCTCTCCTTTGATAATGAGATTCAAAATGAAAATCTCTCTATTAATGTATAGTGTGAATACCTGCACCTTGTTAAACAGATGTATGCTCATCTAATTTTAAGGGAAGGCAACCAGCATTTCTTGATAATTAATTACATATGAGGCTCCCTATCTGTTAATTCATGTAACCCTAAGAGCCTTGCTGAGTATTTATTATTTATCCTCATTTTACCAATGGTGAAACTAGCTGTTGCCTCTGGGAGTGTGTGTTTTGGGGGGAGGGGGTGTAATGAGGGAATGCCAGCACAATTAAATGCTGTTGCTACCACATCCTCATCCTCTCCCATCTCCCCCTCCTTTTGTTCCTCTTTTTCTTTGTTAGTTCGTGTGCAAAGTGCAGTAAATGTAATAGAGTTGCATTTGTATGAAATACTACAGACTGAGTATTTACTAAGGCAGACCACTTACAGAGCAAGAAGGGCTCCCTGCCCAGACCCCTCCAAGTAGGAAAATAACAGGCCTAGGAACTCCTGCTAGCATACACAACCTGGCATGATGTATTTATCATTTAGCAGGGACAATGGGGTAGAAATATTCATTGTTACACAATGCTTGGAAGGCCCATGGCATTGTATCAGGCTTGGGACTGGAGTAGGCAGCAAGATCAAAAACAATAAGAGGCCAGAAGCGGGCAAGTCCAGAGGGAAGAAAGAGCTCCTCAAGGGGCCAAGAGGCGGGGGAAGAGAGAGGAAAGCAGGAGGGAAAGGGGATGGGGGGGTGGGGGGCGTGACTGAGGGAAGGCGGTGGCAGATGCGAGGCGGCCCTCTTAATTGTGACAGAATGTAACTGGGCAGCGTGCGTGGGAATCACAAAGAGAGCGGCTGTCAGAGGACTGGGCACAGGATACAATGCTCTACCATTAATACACATCTATGGAGGGCCCTTTATAAATCTTTTTTTTTTTTTAAGTTTGGAGGCACTACAGGGGCATTTTCTAATGTTGAAGGACGACAGCCTCCGGGGCATCGGGAGCCCCCTCCCTGTGCGGGGCGGGCCGCTGGTCCAGCCTTCCCAGCCTCCCCGGACGAGCAGCGGTGCGGGCCACAGGGTGGCTGGGCTCCTTCCCGCCGGCTCCCGGGCGCGCACGCTCCTTATTTGGTCACCTCGGCTCCCGCCCGGAAGGGGTCCCCAGACCCGGTCCCCAGAGGCCATCATCCCACGATGCCGATCACCACCGCCCCGGGGCAGGGCAGGGGACCGCGGGACTCCACCCCGCGCTCCGGGGCAGCCGCGCGGGCTCGGGGGCCGCCTCCTCGGGAAGGGCCGCGTCCCGGAAGCCTTTGTCTCCGCGCGCCCCGAGCCCCGAGCGCCCAGACCGGGCACGGGAAACCGACCTGCTCCGCTCCACAAACCCCTAGTGCCTCCCCACGACCCCCCCCCCCCACACACACACACACACAAGCAGGAGAGCCCAGAGCCGCAGAGCCCGCTGCCGTGAGGCCGTCACATTGCTCGTGGGTCTCTCGCCCCGCACCCCCATCCCTCCCCCCGCTCCCCGCTCTGCAGAGTGGGCTCCCGGCCCGCCCCGGGCCCGCTGAGCCCCTCTGCAGCCCAATGCGTGAGTCGGCGGAGAAGTGGGGGAGTGGGGCGCGTCCATCCTCCTCCCTTCCCCCTGCACCCCCCTGCCTCCAACTCAGCCCCATCCCGGGAGTAACAGCCACGCGCCTCCCCCGCGTCCTGGCTCTCCACCCGCACGCAGCGCAGCCCACACTCCCCGCTGCGGGCCGGGGCCGCCCCCGGTACCTGGCCTCCGCTCCCCGGGGGACGCGCTCACCTCTCCGCCTCCGGGCCGGGCGGTGGACAACCTGGGGCCGCGTCAGCGGGGGCGGGAGCCAGGCCAGACGCTCCGAGGAGGGAGAGGCTGAGGTCGGAAGTGAGCGGGGCCCCAGGAAGGAGGGCGCGCCGGGGCGGGGCGGGGCGGGAGGAGGAAGAGGAGAGGAGGAGGAGGAGAGGAGGAGGACGAGGAGTGGGGGTGGGGGGTTCTGCGCTCAGGAAGTGGGCCGCCCACACTCCCCGGGACAAGCCCACGAGGAAGAAACTCGGGAGTGGAGACGCCCGATAAGGGGACCGGTTCCAGGCGAGTGGGATCAGGGACCCAGATCTTCGCCTCTTTGCCACCTTTCTTTCCTTCGCGCAACCAGGAGCCAGGAGTCCGCCGCCCCCTGCCTCTGACGCGTGATTTCCTGCCCAGGTCTCTCTTCTTGCAGAAGAAGTAAAGCGCCCCGACATGCTGAATGCTGAGGTTCCCCCCCCCCGCACGGGAGAAAGGGGATTTGGGGTCTCTGTGCCAGGAGCCGGGGTCTCCAGACATCAGCAAGACAGCAGAATGGTGTGGTCTGCAAGCAAAACTCATCTTGTTTCACTGCAAAGAAATTTCACATGGACAAAGCTAGTTCTTGACTCTGGGTGGATAGAGGTGTCTTCCTACATTTAACTGCAACCCACTGCTTCATACATTTCAGTCAAGGCTGTTTTCGTGTGTGTGTGTGTGTGTGGGTGTGTGTGTGTGAGAGAGAGAGAGAGAGAGAGAGAGAGAGAGAGAGAGAGAGAGAGAGAGATATGCTTGCTGGAGTTCCTTTGGAAAGGAAATCGAGGCTCTGCTGAGGCGACCCAAACCATTCCTAGAGCAGAGGTGGAACCAACCGCCACCCGGAAAGCACCACCTTTTCCAATAACTGACTGGATTCAGGGTGATCATGTGGTCCCAGAGCACAGTCCATAAACTGGCCCTCATCCTCCGAGGTCACCTGGAACAAAGTTCTCCCTGAATAGTGACTGGTGATTCTGTCAGCCATTCAGATTCTCCCTTGGAAATTGAAAGGGGAGAAGACTGACAGTGAGCCATCTGATAGGAAGGCTGAAGCTGAAAGAAGGCTTGGGACAGGGGGAGTGAAAAACGGGCCTCCAGAAAGCAAAGTATGTGAGGGAGCAGAACCGTGAGGAGGAAGTAGGGGCAGGTGGGGCAGGACTGGAAGAAGCTGAGACCCAGTGATGGAATAAGATCAACAAATACCTGTTCCCCAGGGACCTATGAGTATCCATTTCCCTGGAGGGGCACTGGTTCCATCCACTTCCCAAACTGTGTTCTACCGACCCTTTCACAGTGAACACCTATCCACCTGGGGGTGACTCTGAATGAGCCTCTGTTCCCTAGGGCCAAAAGAGTCCTCTTTAACCTAGGTCTGATGTGTCTAGGTTTCTCGTGTCACATGACACCTAAGGTGACTCCTTTGCGGCCTATTTTTTCCTCACTAAAAGAAATCTGAGAAGTTATATTTTATATCTTTAAAAATCTACATAATACAAAATTGATAATTTAATAAAAAGATTGTAGTTAGCAATTCTCCAAGCAAGGCCTGGCTATTTTGGCCATTGTCCATGATCACAATTCTTCATTCATCCAATGAAATGAATGATTAATCTCTAGTGTGACACTTCTGTTATGACTAAGTAACTCGTGTTTCCCAGTATTCTGCCAGCAAGCAAAAAAAGAAATAGATTACCTAAACAAGTAAAAGTCTGTTAATATAGAAATGGATTTACTCTTTTAAAATACTTTGTTTATACATATGCTACACTAAACATAACATAAACTTCATGTTAATCTATAAGGAATTACAATTCAGGAAAGTTGTTTTTTATAAAAAAATGTTATAGTATTAGTTAAAGTATTAGTTAAAGTATTAGTTGCCAACTAATACTTTTCATACCTAATTCCTACTCTTTCAGTTCCCATGTTTACATTTGCCATCTTTTCTTGATATTATAGGATTTTATCAACATGTAGCTAAACAATGGAATTTTAATGTAAAAAAAAATAAAGTTTATCAAACAGTTGAAAAGTATTCATTAACTATCAAGCATGTGCTAGTCCTAGAGGATACAAAGTAGCTTATAGCACGATGTTTGTCAAAAAGAACTTTTGGTAACGTACATATAAAATATTAAGACAATCTTTACCCATTTATTTAACTGCATAGTGTAGACAATCATTATCCAATAGAAATATAATTGTGATCTACATCTGTAAAATTTTCTGGTAGCCACATTAAAAAAAAACACACATGTGAAATTGATTTAATAATATGTTTTAATTCAATATATCCAAAATATTATGATTACAACCTGTAATGGCTATTTAAAAATTATTACTGACACATTATACATTCTTAGTTTTATACTGAGCCATTGAAATATATTGTGTTTTATGCTTACATTTCAGGAATTAGTGGTGAAGTGTGCACAATCTTGTAATACTCTAAAAGACACTGAATTATACACTTCAAATGATGAGGCTTATGATATATGAATTGCATCTCAATTTACATGTTTTTGAATAAGAAACAATGAAAATGTTATAGGCAATTAGACAGACATGAGCAGAGCAAGGACAATGAGCCAGGTACAGAAACTCACAGGAGCAAAGAGCCCCAGGTGCCTAGCAAGGGGGAAAACTGGGAAAACAAGAACTCCCCAGCCCCCAGGGTCGCCTATCCTCCACCGAGCATTCGGCGGGTCTTGCATTTTAAAACCCCCCCCCCCCCCCGCACCTTTTCCTCCCTAAAGATAATATCAAGTCCTCGGTTGTATTTTAGCTTCAGGCCCAGAAAAGCAGCAAAACAGACAAGTGAGTGGCTGCCTCAGGACCAGCTGCATTGACTAATTAACCTCTGTCCTGGTGCTGACCAATCAGTGGAAACCAAAACTCTGAAAGAGCACACCTGCAAAGCTGATGAATATTCTATTGAGACCCTCCCCTGAGACCCCCCTAAGATTTTCCACCTGCAAGAGTGAGAGATAAATAAGCTCAGGGTAGAGGACTCACTCAGTTCATGCTCTTCCCCAGGGGAGCACCCCAAAGCCGTTCCCTTTCCTCTTCTTCCCTCTAAGGGACCCAAGGAGACTTGCAACTAGGGGAGCAATGGTCAGCAGCAACTGGTCCTGGCTAACCCCCTGAACCTGTCTCCAAAGCCCCCTTTTCTCTGACTCTCAGTGAGCTGAAGCAGCCCAGCCTAAGCTCTCCTATTACTTTTTCTATGCCCTTCCTTGATTCACTGTCCTCAGTATATTTTTGCTATGTCCAATAAATTCTTACTTACTTTGCTATACTTTGTCTCTTGGCTGAAATCTTTCTTTCAAGAAGACAAGGACTGAGGTCTTGTCATCTCACCGGTTACAGAAAGTTAAGACTAATAGACAATTAACAACTAAGAACCAAACCAGAGAACAAATAAAAATAATTTGGCTGAAAAACAAACAAATGAACAAAAACTGTTGAACAGAAGGACTGATCTGACTACCTTAGGAAGGTGCTCTATTTGCTATATTTCCCCACTGCTCCTTTTTCCTTTTCTTCCTTCAACAAATATTTATTGCAAACCATTATGAGTTAAACCTTGTGTATCCCTAACAGAGTAGAGAACAACTTTCCCATGTGAAAGAGAAACTTTTTTTTTCTCACCTGAAGAATGGTGTTCTTCTAAGCTGACTTATTTATTAGATGATATACAGGTATATAATTTTATAAACACCATTATTTCTAGAATTTACATTAAGATGTTATTTTTATTTTTTCTTCTTGCCTCCATATATTCTTAGATATTTTTTCTCTTCTCTAACCCCCAAATGAGAAAGAATATTTTTAACAAAGCTCGAGTATTATGTGCACCACTCACACATGATTTATTCTCTCTCCCTCCTCCTCTCCAATCACCCCAATTCCCCTGTTTTCACGACATAGTTTCTAGTCATAACTTAGGGTTGCATAGGGCTTTGGTTTTCCATGGCACAGTCTCCAGTGCCAACCCTATTTGCTCAGCTCACCATTAGCAAATGGATGCAGCATTTCAATATCTCAGATCCAGAGTCATAAAAGAGAGAAACTAATTGACTCAGTTTGGATTGACCCAGTTCAGATAGACCACGTTAAAGCTTTTATGTACAATACATAGGGCTCTTCTTTTTAAAACTGTAAATGAGATAAATTCTCTGTAAAGAAGATATGAGAAAGGATTCATACCAAAATATGCATAGACAGCACATCTCTATAAACTGCCTTGTACACTAAGTAGCTACTAGACCGATGTGGACATTTTCATTTACATTTACATTCATTGAAATGGAATAATACTAAAAATTCAGATCCTTAGTCACAGTAGCCTAATTTCAAGTACTACTCAGTTACTACTGTTTTTTATGGCACAGAACATTTCTATTTCCCCCAAAAGTTCTATTGAATAAAGCTGTTATGGATAGTAAAAAAATAAAATGAAAGCAACAACATTTGAAAAATTGTTAAGAACATTAATAATTTGATAAGCACTATTTAGTTTTTGCAATTCTTCTTCTACTCCTAACCCACCAACTAAACTAATTATAAATTACCTATGTTCCAGGTTTTCTACTTTTCTGGCAAGAAATCTAAATTATTACCTCAAAATGACTGCTCAGAAACGTAAAATCTCAGACGGTCCCAGTCAATTTAGGACAACTGGTCACCCAACCCATATTTCACCCTTCTCTTTTGTAGATTGGTTTCTTTGGTTTTGAATTCTTCCACTTTCCTTTTCCTGAGTCTTTTTTGTAGCTCCAGTAAGAGAGAGGCTACATTATCCTTTATTGAAGCTGGGCCAAATGGTCAGCGTTGCCAGCTGAGAGTTAAAATTTCTAGATCATTGAACTCAATCATGAGAGGGTAAATGCTGAGTGCAAAGAGCAGCCGCACTGGTAGCTGTGTGATGACAGCAGAGTCAGGTGTCGAGGTGGGCTAAGAAAATACAGTGTCTGGTCCAGATGTCCAGGGTGTTGTCTGGGGGTTACAAAAGGCCTGGGAGTGGAAGGGGTTCATTCCACCAAGCATGACACTGGAAGCTAATCTAGCTAAACCACCTGCCAAATTTTAAAACCAGGGCCCTGAACCTCCTAAAATTAATTCAATCTTTGGGCCATCTGTATTTTATATGCATGCATACCATCTGTATTTTAAAATCCCAACGTATTTCTAACTTTCAGCTGAGGTTGAGGACCACTGATCTAGAAAACCTGTGAAGCCAGCAGCCAGGGCAAGCTTAGGCAGCAGTTATTCCAAGGAAATCCAAGAGACTTCTGCTGCTTTTCAGCTATAATTGTTCATTAATGTCTTTTTAGTCCATTCCACAGAATGTGAAGGGTCTGTTCTGGTCTCTGCCCAGGCTCCCTCACTCATAGTATCTCTCGACGGAGAACTTTTCAGGATGAGCAAAGGACAGTCTGATACCTAGGCAAAGTAGGGAGTCATTATAAGATTTGAGGGTGATCAAGAAGATTTCATTTCTCACCTATCACCATAATTTATGCCTGCAATTTCAATCAGTGTAGATTACTGTAACACAGACATTGCAAATTCAAATGCCCTTAGGGACAGCCAAATATAAATGACAGCTCTGGGAATGTGCACCCAACGTTGCTGGTGCTTACCATTTTTCAAGAAAAAAACAGAAATCTGGATTTTTTAAAAAAATATACAGTCCTCATCTTTTAAAAAATGAGATAATTGAAATACTTTTAAAAGACTGTCCAGGCAAAATGAAATCTATCTACAAGCTTGAAAAGTCCCTTCTCAAAATGCAAACGTCCCTGGAAGTAGCAACAGATTTCCTTTCTCTCTTGTCTCCATTGGAGCATTTTCCTCTTTCTACAATCCTGGTAAATCCTCTAGTGTATTCATAATTCCTTCCCTCAATTTACATCTAATTTGAGCTTCTATTTTATCAACAAACGTCTTCAAACACTTTATGTTAACTGCTTCTAACCCTCACCATCCACCATATAGTGTACTATTTTGTAATCTGGTTTCTGCCTTCACCTTTTTATTAAAGCTACTTTCTCTAGTCTGAGGTCACTAGAGACTCCTCATTGGCAAACACAATGGCCTGTTTCCAGTTCTGATTGTCCTGTAGCTCTCTGTAACACTTGGCATTGTGTCCACTCGCCTGACTAATGACCATTACTCAGCTAGGGAGAGTAAGTGGCTCTAGGCTGCTAGAGACCAGGAAAAAGTGGGACCATTTGAGAGGAGGGAGAGAGCTGGAGGCAGGGGAAAGCAGGAAACCAGGACAAGCACAGTCTCTTGGGAGAAAGAGAGATTCTAAGGCTGAGTTCAAAGGATGCACAGATGAAGCTGTTCATAGTTGAGGTTCTGATCTGGAAGTTTGAGGCTTGGGAGAAAAGGTACAAGGTTGTATGCCTAGCACACAGAAAGGAAAAAAACAACAACACTAAATAAACGTTTATGGAACAAACTGATCTCCACCCATCTCCTCCCTCGACCCTGGACCAGATGCAGGAACAGAAGCAGAGATCTTGCCACTGGGTCCAGGCTGAGGACGGAGGGGAGGTAAAGAGACCCAAGTCAGGGCCCAGGCAGAGGAAATCATGGGTCAGATCCCCAAAAGCTCTCAGTGGGTGGCTAGCGAATAACCACTGCACACTGGTTGGTGAATAACCACTGCCCCCCCCACCCCGCTCCGCCTTTGCAGAGGATTCTGGAAGCTGGAGTCAGTCAATTTCCTTTCACCAGCTAGGGGAGAGAAGAGTGATGACCTACCGGAAAACGCTCCCATGGATACACAGAAAGCCTGGGTAGGGACGGAACAGTGCATGAGGTCAGATCCTTTCCTGTATCAGGGGATGGACAAAGAGCTCTCCTGAGGCTCCCCCTATGGCCATTTCTTCTGTTCTCTCTGTGGGGTTCTCAGGTTCTCAAGCCCACTCACCTCCCCAGATCAGTCTCCCGTGCAGACAGCTTGTTAGAAATGCAGAACCGCAGAGTCAGCCTTGCATTCAAGCCTGAGATGTCCTGCTCTGGGACATCCTCCACCTACTGCCAGGGTAATTTTCTGAAAGTACAGCTTTAATAATGTCATACCCTGCTCAAAACCCTCAGTGTCTCCTCACGGTCTATTAAATGGAGTACTGTACATGTGTCACCCTGCCTTCAAACATCTTCTACCACTTGGCCCCTATTATCTTCCAGATTCCTGACCACCCAAAACCATCTGTGAAAACCGTGAGTCAGGAAAGTTGAACCATATCCTGTTCCTGCATCTAGCCCATTGTGCAGTGTGGTGATGAGGTGGAAATCAGTTTTGTCCTGTAAATGTTGAACTAGCACTTTCTGTGTGCTTGGCATGCAACCTGTTCCTCCTTCTCATCCAGGCCTGAAACCACCAAATCCCTGTTTTCTGGCCTTTGCTCTGTTGTTCCTGTTGCCTGGTGAGGCTTCCCCTCCAACATATCGTATCTTTGCCTCCTGAAATCCCAGGGCAAACCCCAATGCCAGCTCTTGCACAAAGCTCCGTGTGTTACCAACATTTAAGGCAGAGATGACCCAGGCATCCTAGCTGGCACCAGGCCTTTAATGTGCCAGCCTCAGTTTTCTAACTTAAAAATCAGTGACACTAAAACCTACTTTCAGGGTTGTGGTAATGATTGAATAAAATGGTGTCTGAGAGTCCTCTAGCACTTTGGACATTTTGAGGACAGTTATCTCATGGCACCTTATGAAATGCAAATATCAGCAGCATCTTTGAAATTTAAAAAAATCAATTCAAATTCATCCTGTAGGAAGTCTAGTGTTCTTTCTTACATTTTAGCAAATTCTCAAGATTCATGATCTGCTTTCTGCTGGCTCTGAGCTCTCTAATCCTATTTACGTAGCACAGTTTACCATTTCCACCCAAAATAGACATGAAGGGCTCCATTTCTTTAATTCACCCACACACACCAACTCCTTCTCCACCTTGCCCCTCAAAACACTAACATCTGGCATGCATGTTGAATGTCAGGCTTTAGCAAAGGCTTAAGGATGAAGGCCATTTACACACAAACAAGGCAAGCAATTTATAACGGACTATGAGATATCCTGCTTAAAGTCCCTTCACTGTCCTGCCTCTGGACTGGCTCACTGACCCCTCTCTGGGCAGCTCCAGCCTCCCATCTGCTGTGGGGCACTGTCCTCACATCTCTGCATGTGTTCAAAGTCCTGTGGCTCCAGAGCCTCCAGTTACCCCCTTTATTATGCAGAGCAAGCAGTTTAGCTTCCTAGTTGAAAATCATCTCATTATTGTGCCCTGCTAAAAAAAACTTCTTCACTGACCCCTGAGCATCTTGGAAGACCTAAAAGAGGCGTTTAATTTTGTCTCATTTTTTATTTTCTTTCTTTCATTTTCTTTGCTTTTCTTCTATTTTTTGGGGGGGGGGCCGGTGGAGAGGGGAGAACTCTCCACCATTAATTTGTATCAGTGAAAGTAAACCTATAGCAAATTCTTTTCATGTGAATTAAAACAACCCTCTTAATAAGACAAAATTTGCTACAGTCTGTTGTTCTAAATAGGACATTTAGTTAAATTTGCTTTGGAACTTGCACCATAGTCATTTCCCCGTAGTGGACTATAAAGTTCTTGAGGATGTACAGTGCCTTATTCATTTTGTATCCTTTGCAATGCTTGGCACCAAGTATGGCAGGGAGTGGGCGTTCAGCAATGTACTTGTTAAGTGCACGTGAGGGTTGACTCTAACTTCTTGGCTCTTCCCAGGGCTATTTAAAATGAGAGATTAGATGTGTAAGCCAGCTATGTTAGCCATTGTAGACTGAATATCTTTTTTAACTTCACCCAAATTTAAACAGGTTTCTAGGGAAGAGGTAATATAAGAGAATAGTATGTATTGAGTACATATTAGCAACATTTATATTCCATTTCCAGAGTCTTTTTATTGTGAGATTAATGTTTAGCAGCTCTGCCCTCAGTATCAATGCCTCTGGATAACATTCAATTAAAATAAGCCACTAAAATAAATAAAATTAGTTGGAATCAAATTTAATGGGATAAAGTGCCAAGTAATCACAACAATGAAAGTTTCATTGATATCATCATTTACAATATGATGTGAATTTTATTTTATTTTTATATTTAATATTTCGATTTTATTTTTTTAAATAATTTGTAGGTCTTATTTTTTCCATCACCATTTATCCACTCTATGCCCTCTTCCACCTCCACCCACCCCCTTAACATGGTATAAATGTTATTAAATGCATGTAAAATTCTTCATAACAACTGCCTTTTAGCAGTCAGTGATTCATAAATATTCAAACATCAAACACATTTACTAACTCTTCCTGAGAGAAATTTCAGAGAAAGATAGCAGAAACATGTTTTGATGTTTTGTCAACATAAATTTAAAAGATCTGTCTACAAGAGTAAACCTTTCAAGTCTTTGTGGCAGTTGTTGTATACATTTAACTAAGGGATGAAACAACAAAAATATGTGGGGAAGGCACGTAGACCACATTCTCTTACTTCTTGGTCTTGGCAGTGCTGATTAAAGTGTTTGATGAATAGAGATTTTTTAGTACTAGTTGCAATGTATTCATTGATTTCTTAAGAACTCAGAACATGGTTTTTATTGCCACACACTTCCTATTCAAATAGCTGAATACTTATTCAAACATTTAGATTTCAGTTTAAAAGTTCAAACACACAGTTTCTAGATGGGTTTCTTTTCTGAGTAGTTAGGTGGTTTCAGGCTGCTCATCCTATGACATCATAAAAACTTGCTGTATTAACCATGTATATATATTATTTTCTTTGAAACATCAATATTATTATACAGTAAGAACAGTAACTATATAAGAAGTTAGATTCATTTTATCTACTGAGGGACATCCATAATTTACTGTACTTGCAAAATCAGATTGGTTTCCACAAAGTGGTTTTTATAATCACAGAATTTAATATAAAACAACTTGGATTATTCTAGAGGTTATCTAATGCTTTCATATTAATAGAAATTCTATTAAAGAAAAGAAAGATGACTAGATATGCTATAGTAATATAAGAGTTTGAGCCAAAACTGGTTTGGTTCAATGGATAGAGCGTTGGCCTGCAGACTGAAAGGTCCGGGGTTCAATTCCAGTCAAGGGCATATCCCCAGTAGGGGATGTGCAAGAGGCAGCTGATCATGTTTCTCTCTTATAAACGTTTCTAGCTCTCTATCTCTCTCCTTTCCTCTCTGTAAAAAAAAAGAAAAAAAAACACACACACACACACACAAAAAAAAAAAAAAAACAATAAAAATATGCCAAAACTGGTTTGGCTCAGTGGATAGAGCACTGGCCTGCAGACTCAAGGGTCCCAGGTTCGATTCTGGTCAGGGGCATGAACCTTGGTTGCAGGCACATCCCCAGTAGGGGGCGTGCAAGAGGCAGCTGATCGATGTCTCTCTCTCATCGATGTTTCTAACTCTCTATCCTTCTCCCTTCCTCTCTGTAAAAAATCAATAAAATGTATTTTTTTTAAATGCCATGGATTTCTTGGCCTTAATTTTTTAAAAAAGAGTTTGATACTAATATTTTGTCAGTTCAAACAGTTATATTGGTCATTGATGATTATAACCATTGAAAACATTTATTAAACAAACTAGAGGCCTATTGCAATGTTCATGCAAAAATAGGCTTCCTTCCCCTGGCTTTGCTCCTGGCCTCCCCGGAGCCTGCAAGTCCTCACTCCCTGCTGGAGCACCTCTCCTGTAGCTCCCTGTCCCGCTCCCCCTCCTAGCAGGGTCCTGCCCCTCCCAGCCACTCTGTGCCTGCCTATGCAAATTAACCCACCATCTTTGTCAGATTAATTTGCAAACTCACCCCTAATTGGCTGGGGGTGTAGCAGAAGTATGATCAATTTACATGTTTCTTTATTATTAGGTAAGATATTTATTGAGTACCCCCTATGAACTTGATAGATAACTCTTTTAATGGGGGCTTTTGATCTGATATTCAGGCTGTGGGAGGACAATTTACTCTGATGGGGAATCTAAGATGATGCATCAACAGATTGTGTGTCTCTTATTAAACTCTCCTTGTTTGGTACCTTACAATGATCTTCTGTTTGTAGTTGTTAAACGATTGTTCTATCCCCCTATCAATAGAGAGCCTCTGATAGCTAGCTAAATCCAGGCTTATTCTCAAACCAATTAAAGGTAGAGAGGCTTTAGTATGCATGGGTAAGGCAACCATTAGTGTAGAAAATTTGAGGTGAAAAGGCCTACTACTAAGAATAATGGTTGCCAGGCTATGTTTCAAAACACCTACTTGCACTTCCACAGACAAAGATTTGGATTTTGTCCATATCTTTACTATCAATTAAGTATCAGTATTATCCTGTGATGATTCTTATTTTTGGTTGCTGTTATATGGCTTTTAATGATCATAAATGTATTGTTAAATATGTTTATGAGTAATTATAAATGACTTTTAGTTGAATACATCATTGTTAATTTAGCGTATATCATATGTTTGCATCAGTTTTAATTCGGGCCCATCATTTTTGAATACCATTGCCAAATGACACATACTCCTGAAAAACACCCCGAATTTGCTGTATGGTAACATTAAAGTTAATCTGTAATTTAACCTTGTGTAAGTGCATAGGATTCCTCTGAGCCTCCTTTCTATCAGCTGGATGTGACATTTCAGGACTTGCAAATGAATTCCCTTCCAAACATATCAAGTGTTCAAGAGAACAAGCAAAGGTGTGTATGAAAGCCACAAGTCTGAGCTCTCCCAGTTACCTGGCACATCAGCTCTCCCAGGGCCTGGTTTTCTATCTTTAGGACAGAATACAAAGTTTTTCCTCTGAAATTGCCAAAAACTGGGATGAGTCAGGAAACTAATTTGCATGACAACTAAGGAACTTGACTGGTATTCCTTTCAGGTAGGTTTCATTGGGAACAGGACAGTGTTGTCATAACCTGGACTTTGTCCTGAGGCTCAGGAACAGGGTCAGAATCTCACCCTTCCAATTGGTGAAGGGAAAGGAGAACACAGCCTGATTAGAACATGGGCCAAGCGGTAGATGTTGGACTGGGCTCTATGTAGGGCAGGGGACACCCAGGCTGTAAAAGTAGGAAAAGTCAAAATCACACAGGATAGCCAAATTCCACAGGTCTAGTATCAAGATCAAGATCAAATTCAGAAAAAAGGCACGTAATATAAGAAAGGCAGAATCAAATATGGTAGAAAGGCTTTGGCCAGGTAGCTCTGTTGGATAGAGCATTGTCTTTTTTTTTTTTAATATATTTTATTGATTATTTTACAGAGAGGAAGGGAGAGAGATAGAGAGTTAGAAACATGGATGAGAGAGAAACATGGATCAGCTACCTCCTGCACACCGCGTACTGGGGATGTGCACGCAACCAACGTACATGCCCTTGGCCGGAATCGAACCTGGGACCTCTCAGTCCGTAGGCCGACGTAGAGCATTGTCTTGATACATAAGGTTGCAGGTTCAATCCCATATCAGGGCTCATACAAATATCAACCAAGAGTACATAAATAAGTGGAACAGATCAAGGTTTCTCTTTTAACAAATAATTTTTTTTAATGTAAAGGGGTGCATAAAGGAAGAGAAAGGAATGAATGGTGTTTCTGACAAGGTTTTAGAATATCAATTGAGATTTACAGTTTATATCTAATGGTTTGCTATGGGGACTGACAAAGTTTCGGTGGCAAATGGGCATGCGGATGAGTAGAGCTTAAACAGCCTGGGGAAAGCAAACAGGTAATAGGGAAGTCAGTTATTATTTAAGCCCAGACTGATTTTCAACATCTTTGGTTCAGCTCTTCAAGCATGGGAGAACTACTGCCCTACACTTCCCCGCAACTAAGAGTAGGGGCCTTGCCGAGACCGGTTTGGCTCAGTGGATAGAGCATCGGCTTGCGGACTGAAGGGTCCCAGGTTCGATTCTGGTCGGGGGCATGTACCTTGCTTGCGGGCACATCTCCACTGTGGGGCGAGCAGGAGGCGGCTGATCGATGTCTCTCTCTCATCGATGTTTCTGACTTTCTATCTCTCTCCCTTCCTCTCTGTGAAAAATCAATAAAATATATTAAAAAAAAAAAAAGAGTAGGGGCCTTGCTCTTTTCTATTGAATGTGTAAGTAAATATTCTGGGTCATTGAAAGAGTGAAGGGGGTTCTGCTTGGGTAATCACATGGGAAGTAAACTTGGGTGGGCTTCGCTGTGCTGGGCAATACTGGGTATAAATAAGGAAATGGCTGGTTTGGTCCCTGTGTCTAGGCAAGATGCTTCTCTGGTGAAGCCAGTGGTCCTGAGACTTGTGCCTATTGGGACCTCAAACAGTGACTCTCTTGTTCTACTCACCCTGCTTTTCTGGAGCAATGGTCCCCAGCCTTCTAGGCTGCTTCTCTAAGGATCAACTCCCAGACTCCCTAGGGGCCCTCTGGTAAGCTCTGCTCATCAGAAAATCCCTCTTGCACCACATCTGGTTTCCCTCTGAAGCCCTGTGCCCCTTCATGTTGCCTTCTTCTCTTGTGCCATTTTCACAATAGACTTTCATCATTTAGAAATCAACTTGTTAATTAAAAACTGAAAATGTAGTTCTCCTTGAGAGCAAGAAGAACTTAATTCCAAATCCTCCCTGGAAGTGAGGTGAAATGTTTGCATTCCATCCTTTTGTGCAGACAAGCAAGGGAAAACAAAACTTGCAAAGTAAGCAGTCTGAAAACTCACAAGCCACTGCAAAATGTTCACATAAAAGGGGATCAAAGGCCATTAGAGGAGAACCAGACATCCTCACACCAGGAACAACACCAAGCTGGAACTCAGAGGTGGGGGGTGGGGTGGGGAGGTACATAGTTATAAAGTTCAACACAGTAAAGAAATTAAGCAGTATGTAGAGTGTCCCCCACAAATGTACACACACACTTTGAATAAATATAAAGGCAGTGTTTATTAAAATGCATTTCATTTTCAAGATTGAGCTATCAGCTGTTAAAGTATATATACATTTTTTGTGGGATACCCTGCATATTAGTCTCCTCTATGAAACTAAATTCCTCAGTGATGGTGATCGTGCTCTTCAACTTTCTGTTCTCAGCATCTAGTACAGTCATTAATACATAGTAGGTGAACAATAAATGTTTACTTGAAATGAACTAAACTTACGAGTCTGTTTTCATGACAGGATTTTAGTTATGTACAGTGCCCCCAGGATGTCTTAAAAGCCCTACACATCTCAGATAACTCTTGAACCTTTAGAATAGCAATTTTCAACTGGTGTGCCACAAGATTGTTTAAAACATGCAATACCCAGCTGTTTAGTCAGAAACACTGACCTCTTTTCCCTTAGGTTGTCAAATAAAATAATGACAACAGCCAACACAACAATAGCTGTTTCAGCATGAATGAATAAAATATTATACTTATTTTTTGTCAGATAGGCAGAAAATAATAATATTTTTGGTGTGCCACAAAATTTAAGTAATTAATACTTGTGCCATGAGATGAAAAAAGGTGGAAAATCACTAGAGACATATTAAAACATAAATAAGTGCATATTGATGAATGTCCTAGACTGAGAGGAAGACAAATAGAAAGAAAATAGGCGGAAAAGTTCCTGGTTGTAAAAAAATAAACGGTGACTCTCCTATTCCAAAGCTAATCACATTAAAGAATCTCGATAACAATAGTTGATCTTTTTAGAGCAAATTTAGAAACATCGAGTTACATTCTTATTTTCAGAAAACTTCTCGAAATGATTAAAGTGGTGGAGAAGGGATTACAAAGGGGAAAATGGCAAGTCGATTCTGGAGTCTGCCTGGCATGGAGAACCAGGCATCGCTCTCGGCCAAGGCTCAGTCTGGCCAGCACAAGGATTTGTATCGTGGGAATATTGTTGCTGCTCTGTTGTTTCTAATTGATTGTGGTAAGGACACTGAACATGAGTTTCTACCACTGGGAGTTTTTAGGTGCATAATATAGCATTGTTAAGTATGCTGTAGGGCAGATCACTGGAACATATTCATCTTTGGTATCTTTCCTTTTACCTTCTCCTCCTTTTCCTCACTGTCTTTCATTTACTTTTGCCTTGGCCATCACTTCTAGTTCCATTCATTTCCCCATCTCCAGTGACCTAATCTCATTAACTGTCACAGGTCCTGTTCTACCTGCCAGAGTATTGATAATCAGAATACATTTCCCTCCTGAAGGAGCAGTCAAGAGCCAAAGATGAAACTGATCTTATTTCTTACCACTGCAGGTCTGTGTAGGGTAACTTTTCTATATATTCTGGGAGTATTCTGTTTCTCTCTTAAACCATGTACTACACTGCATTGCATTCGTAGTGAATGTCACCCTCACTAGCTTTTTACAACTTTAAAGGCAAGACATCTTTTCTTTAAATCCTCAGACTGAGCACAGAGTCTGACATTCAGTAACTATTTAGTAATTGACAAATGGAATGAAAGGAAGGGAGAGATGAGAAGCGAACAAAAAAAAAAAAAAGGAAGGAGGATGAAAGAAGTTAGTGAATTGTACTCACAAAAGAAAAGAGGATACTAACTTTGTGGAAGCCAATTACTCATAGGCAGTCTTACAACAAAGTCAGTGTACTATTCCTCAGTCTGCTCACTTGAAATGACCTGGCTCATTTGGGAGCGGGTCTTAAGTTAAGCTCACATGCAAGATATGTGCCAGTCTGCAGATTAAGGGAAAAATTAAAGCAACTACTTGTTTGTTAAGGGTTCCAAATCCTGTAAATAAAACCACCAACAACCAATACTAAGTCAAACTAACCAAACAACCAACTTCACTTTTGTTTTCAGTCAATTTCAGGGAAACTTGTGGTTTTGACTCCTTAGCTACATTTCTCTGTTTTTCTTATTTCTCTTTGTACATATAATACTTATTTTAATGACTACCTTTCTCATAAATAATCCTTTGAAAATTATTCACTGTGAGTAACTTACTTGGTTTATTGAGTTACTTTAGTAAAATAACTTTGTGTCCTTATATCAAAATATTGTTCCAGGAAACACGGGTAGTGTGGATCCTGGGCCCATGGAGACTGAATCTGAGTGTGCTTATTGACTTCTTGTTGAACTGACCTTTATGAGTTTCCTTGTTATATGTCATAGGAAGTAGCATACAGTACATTTTATAGCTTTTAGCTGAAATAACTTATCTTGGTAAAACCAGCTTTGCTACTATTCAAGCAGAACATTTTCACAATGAGATTTTTTTTTAATTAAAGGCAGTATAAATCTATTTTTAAATAATCCAAGAAAGTAATTAAACTTGTCTTCTATCTTGAAACTTAATTGTGGTCTGTCTTTAGAATAGTTACATAAGGCACATTAAAGAAGATTGATGTCCATTTTACAATATCAATGCAATGGGTACATTTCTGAGGGGGAAAAAAATTCATTCAACAAGAAAAAATCTGACTGCACCAATAATCTGGAAGAAACTGATAAAGTTGACCGAAAAAAAAAATGACACAGCCCAAATACATCAAATAGTTTTTATAGATGAATCATTCCCATGATAAATAGAAAAGGTTAATTTGGTGACTTAAATATAACCTTGGCAATTGTAAAATGCCAACAACAGCAAGATGTGAGATTAAGTGACAAAGAGAAACCCAATCTAAAGTAAATCTCTAGTTAGTTGTACTCATTTTCTGCCAGTTATAGTATATAGGGTTTAAAAAGTCAAGTCATTTTGTATAGTTTATTCATTATAGTGAAAAACAGTGGACACTTCCATTAGGAGGTGGAATATAAATAATTCTCCTCTCATTAAATCTAGTCTGGCCTTATAATACTTATATTCAATAGAATGCATTGAAATGATAATGCATAATTTCTGCCTTGATGGCTTAGAATGCTGGCTTTTCAGATGCTTCCTTTAAACATGCAGCTATCATCCTGTAAGAAGCCTGAACAAATAGGAATGCCATAAGATGCTGCAGGAGATACCCCAGATGAGCTCCTAGATGCCTGCCAGCATTAACGGCTCCCCATGTGACCGTGGACATGCAGCCCAGTCATGCCTTCAGATAACCGCACATGAAAGATAATTGCCTAGTCAAGCCCTTCCCAAATCCCTGGCCCACAAAATCATGTTTTATGCCACTCAATTTTGAGATAATATGTTCTGCAATAATAGATAGCTAAACCACCTGCCCAGACCCAAATCTCAATTCTAAGAAGCAACCCCCCACCCCTCACCCCTGCAAGTTCCTATATGGACCAGAGGAACTACTAATGGAAAGACCAAATGACAGTCCACCAAATGCAGATTTAATGATTAGAGGTTAAAGGCTACAAGTGATTTTGTGATACCAGCCTGATCTCCTTAAAAGGCAAACTGGACTAGCTAACTCTAAGGATGCCTCATCATAGACTTACACTGCACCAGTCCTTTTACAGTGAAACCAGGGGACAGTACAAGGAATCCTGTCGATTTGAGGCCCCTTCTCTCTCACAGTCAAGAAATCATGCAAGCTGTCTCTATCTCCCACCCCCCGCCCCCAAACCTCTCCATGACATCTGGGTGAAGGCCAGGGAAAAGAATATGCAATATGAAAGGCTGAGCATTTAAGTGGGAGACTAAATTATACTTTACCAGAAATGATTACACTTTACCAGAAAGATCCTAAGATAATTGACAAAATTAAATTCAACCCATGCTGCTACTGAGGAAGATTATATTCATTAGAGAAAATTAAAAAGCCACTTATAATGTTTAAAAAGTTTGATCCAATTACTCACATACCTGTATTGAAATAAGTGTGTGGTTGTTTATTTGTTTGTTTAAAGAGATCACCCTAACCGGTTTGACTCAGTGGATAGAGGGTTGGCCTGTGGACTAAGGTTCGATTCTGGTCAAGGGGAAGTACCTTGGTTGTGGGCACATTCCCAGTAGGGAGTGTGCAGGAGGCAGCTGATAGATGTTTTTAACCCTCTATCCCTCTTCCTTCCTCTCTGTAAAAAATCAATAAAATATATTTTAAAAAATAAAAAAGCAATAAATTGGTTGGCCAGTGTGGCTCAGGAGGTCATGGTTCAATATCCTATCAGGGCACATGCCCAGGTTTTGGGCTTGATCCCTGGTAGGAGCATGCAGGAGGCAGCTAATCAATGATTCTCTCTCATCATTGATGTTTCTTTCTCTTCCTCTCTGAAATCAACAAAATCATATATCTATATTTTTGTTATTTTTTAAATAAATAAGTTGATTTTAAGCACTAAATTGGTATTGGTTGTTACCCTTGCTGTATGAACCCAAAATCACTAAACACGGGCCAGGCTTTTTTTGTCCATAGGGTTTACAGTATGGTAACAGCTTCAAGCCTAGGGGGAAATGGATGTGATAACTAATAATGTATGTTTAAAATAATTATTTATATCTTAAAGAATATTCTCCCCGATTGTTTGAATTATTTAAACAAAGAACAGGAACAAATATAAATGATCTAGATTTTAACTGATCATGTTTGTCATTGATAATAGCTGCCATTAGTAAAATATCAATTAAATAGCAATCTTTTTCATTCATTATTCATTTTCTCTGGTACTTGCACTGGCCAAATAAAGTATCCCATTTTACAGAAGAAGGCACTGAGCTTGGGAGTGTAAACTAGCCTAAGATTACTTGGCTAATAATTATCAGAATTAGACTTCAATCCAAGTGTATTTGACCTCAAACTAGAACTATTCTGTTTCCATTACAACTGGATACCTTTCTATTGCTGTAGCCATTAGGACTGGTTTATATCCATTTTTACTTTACATGTTTCTAGTTTTTAAGATTGTATAGAGATAACCTCTAAGTATTCCTGGAAAGTGAAATATTGACAACAGCATGATTGTCAAAAATAATAAGTATGATTTAGGATTAAAATAAGAAAATACTTCACAAAGCAGAAAACTTCTAGCTCTTAAGCACCATGGAAGCTTATAGAATCCATGACACTAACATATTTTCATGGCCAGGTAATGGGGGGATAACAATACTAATATAGGGTATAGAAGTAGAATAAAGGACAGATTACTTTGTTTTATTTTTGTTAAATTAATAGTTTAAGTTGAAGTGTTTGGAGATGACTCTGCCCACGTGCAAAGTTTTTGTGTTAAAAAACAGTGCCAATAGCAAGCAGTGTGCTTCAGCATTTTCTACAACCACCTCTGCATGCTTTAGTATAATGAAGAATAAGGAAACCATTTGACTTTTTCCATGTTAAAAATCAGAATAGCCCTAACCAGTGGATAGAGCATCGGCCTGTGGACTGAAGGGTCCTGAGTTCGATTCCGGTCAAGGGCATGCATGTGCCTTGGTTGCGGGCACATCCCCAGTGGGGGGTGTGCAGGAGGCAGCTGATCTATGTTTCTCTATCATCCATGTTTCTAACTCTCTATCCCTCTCCCTTACTCTCTGTAAAACATCAATAAAAAATATTTTTTAAAAATTCAGAATAGTCAAAACCTGTTTGGCTCGGTGGCTAGAGTGTCAGCCTGTGGATTAAAAGGTCCTAGGTTTGATTCCTGTCAAGGGCATATACCTTGGTTGCGGGCACATACCTTGGTTGCGGGCACATCCCTAGTAGGGGGTGTGTAGGAGGCAGCTGATTGATGTTTCTTTCTCATCGACGTTTCTAACTCTCTCTTTCCCTTCCTCTCTGTAAAAAATCAATAAATTATATTTTTAAAAATCAGAATAGTAGAAGCAAAATAAATTAAAAGTATTCACAAGGGAAACTTAGAGGAAAAACTGCCTTACATAGTGTAAGTAATAAACATCTGTTGGTTGGATTTTCATTTAGAGAAAAGTGCTTTTCATTTTGGTTCATCTCTCCTGAGAATTCTATTTATATAATGAGTTGATTTACTTTTACTGTGCCAACAATTTCATTAAGATTGCTATGCCTTTGCTCCTGATGAACCTCAAGGTATCTTATGGGATCTTAAATTTACATGGCATTTTCTATCTCATTCTTAAACCACCAATTTACAACTGCAACGTCCACAAAAATAATAATTTTATGATTCTCTCTGATATAGGTAATGAAAATAGATACCATTGGTAGTGCAGTATAAAGAATACCTCATATAGTTTTTGGAGGCTACACAGTATTTTTTAAAGTTAATTGATTATACCCTGTAGGATGACTCCAAAAGAGGAAAAGAAATAAGATTCATATTAAGTTGCATAGTTGAAAATTGCTAACAGAGTAAATCTTAAAAAGTTCTCATCACAAGAAAAAAATTGCAGCTGTTCGGTGATAGATATTAACTAGACTTAGTGTGGTGATCATTTTGCAATATATACAAATATTAAATCATTATGTTATACACCTGAAACTAACATAATGTTATAAGTCGATTACATCTCAACAAAAAAAAAAGTTTTTAAATTCACTTACAAGTACATTTTGAAAAGGCAAAAGATATTGAAAAAGAAAAAAGTGGTTGCTAGGGGCTGAGAGGAGAAGGCACAGTTAGTACAAAGGGGCAGCAGAAGGGAATTTGGGGGGCACAGAATGGCTCCCCATCTTGTTTTTGGTGGTGGTTACATGACTATATATGTTTAACAAAACTCATAGAAGTATATATATCAGAAATAGTACATTTTACTGTATGTAGTTTATTTTTAAAACTTAAAGATTTCTAATTAAAAAACAGTTGATATTTGTGGGCAGTAACCAACTGTGTGATCTTACCTGAAAGCCAACATCTTTGAATGTGTAGCTATATCATATAGAACATGTGTTTTTAAATAGCTTTCTCATGATGTCGCTTTTTAAAATTGACATGTCTAGAAATGTAAAGGAAAGAAAATAGACTTGACCTCAAAGAGCCCATGTGTTAAATCATTTTGTTCCCTTCAAGCCTGGAAATATCAATTTAAGTGACAGCCGTAGAGAAAGACCTCTTTCACTTGTGAAACTGTCAAACCCTCTAGCACCAAGCCCACCCAGTATCCAGCCAGGGGCCGAGAAGGTCTCCTCTCCGCTTCATCCAAGACTCTCTGATTTTTTGAGCTCCTGCCTCCACGGAGGATGTGTTTGTCTGGAAGGGCTCTCCCACAGATGCAGGCTCCTCCCCACCTTGGGGAGTGGCTCAGTGGGGCTGAGGCTGTGGCTGCTACCTGTAGGGCGCATCCTCCGGTTGCTCCTTCATAAGCCCTTACCTAGAGGGTGTGGAGGGTATCTAACTTGATTGTTTCTCTTTACAACATGTGGTACTCTTTGTCCTCGAGATGGTCTTGGTCATCAACAGGAAAACTCCTACTCTATGTCCTAGGAAAGCCTCAGGAAGAGAATGGCTGAACATCCTGTAACACATGTGGCCAATTCAGAGTTGGCCTTTGGCGGGAATTGGGAGGGGGAGGAAGGACAGTGCAAGGAGGATCCGGGCTGCTGCACATGGCTGACAGTGAGGCCCCTGGAGTGAGTGCTCCCTGAGGAGAAGCTCATGCAGTTCCTTTCACACTGGCCCAAGATGCTCCACGGGTGTTTTCCAGTACCTGCATAATGTGCTGGACAAGGAGGAGAGCCTGCAGGCTATAAGTAGCAGGCTTATTTGAGGAATGGGAGGCGAGAGTAAAAGGATAGCACATGTGGACTGAGAAGGCAATTTCAGAATCCCAGAACTTGCAAGTGAAACAATCCTATAATTACTTCAGGTTGCCACAGAGGAGTGGAGCTGGAGCTTGCAGAGTGAAGGGAGCCACACTAGGAGATGATGGTATTGACTGGCTCCTCACACCATTTGTTCATTTATTCATTCAACAAACTCTTGATGAGTACTCTATGCCACATATTAGGCCTTGGAGCTATGGCAGGCAATGAACAAATATTTACTGGTAAATGCAGGGATGGTAGCTGGAGAGATTTAATTAACAAGTAACAGAGGCATTGTGATTTTGGAGTTGAGACTGTCTGGATCTTGAATCCCAGATCCAGACACTTAATAGCAATGTGACTTATCAGTTTCTTATCCCATTTGTGCCTCAGTTTCCTCATCTGTCCAGTAAAAATGCTAGTAGTGTCTACTTCGTAGGGTTGTTGTGATTAACGCAGTAATCAGTGTAAAGTTTTAGAACAGCGCCTAAAACATAGTCAGTACTCCATAGTTATTAGCTATTAAAAATATAAATGGATACATATTTTAAAGTCAGGTAGCAAAAAGTGCTTTACAGGAAAATAATTCAGATAGGGGCTAGCGTGCGGTAGTGGGGTTATTTTAGATTACCGTATTTTCTGGCGTATAAGACGACCCCCAAATTTTCCAGTTAAAATATAGAGTTTGGGATATACTCGCCCTATAAGACACAACACCCAGCGTATAAGACGACCCCCGACTTTTGGGAAGATTTTCCTGGGTTAAAAAGTCGTCTTATATGCCGGAAAATACGGTAGGTGTTGAGGGGAGGTCTCTTTGAGGAGGTGATATGGGAAGGGGGATCTGAGTGGGGTGACAGAACAGGCCATGCAAAGGTCTGCGGGGGAGAGCAGTTTAGGTGGCAGGAAGGAACACCGTCAGTGCCTGGGAAAGGAGGTGGAGAGACGGGGCTGAAGAGCTCCTCCCATCTGTGCCTGTGGAGGACAGGCCACCTGCGGGCGCTGATCACCGGTGGCAGGCGCCCTGCTGGGGTGTGCAGGTGTCTCTGTGGCAAGCTGAAAATTTTAGAGAGAGGGAAATGTGTGCTTAATGGCATGTGATATTTGTATCTATATAAAACACTACTACTGTTCAGTTAGAAAACAGCCACGGCTCCACAGTCCCTCATCTTTTTTAAACAAAGAATGGTAACCCAGGACCCATCACAGTGTGTGTGTGTGTGTGTGTGTGTGTGTGTCCTACGAAAGCCTGTAGTCAAATGAACACATGTTGACGCTAAGGGGCCTAGATAAACACTATAAATAGTCTCATGTGAGTTAGGATTTTTGCCTCCGAATGAGGCACGTCAGGTTTTGCTGCCAGAGAGTTTAAAAAAAAAAAAAAATTAGGGTTTTCAGTTTTTTTTTTTTTTTTTTTTTTGGAATTCCAGATAAAAGATTGTGACCCTGTAATAATATGCAGGATCTGCCCTCTGGGGAGCAACAGGTAGGAAACAAAATAAAAACCCAAACTGGAAAATCCGGATCCCTCTGCCTTCGCTGCAGTTTTTGAGACACTTCACATGTGCCACGCATGTTAAGATCTGCTCCTGAGATGCCTTCAGCAGCCCCGGAGTCAGGGGCGCACCGGGCGGTGCAAGCGCGGCTCCCCGGCGGCGGGAGGAGCCAGGGTGTCTGCACTGCTGGCCTCCATAAACCCGGAGCACCCAGCTCCCGGTGCAAAGAAGACGTGTCCCTTTCCCCCCAGTCAGCAGATGTTCTCAGGTGAACGTGGCTTAACACCAGCATGCGGTGACGTCACAGGGCCCAGCCCGGGGAGAGTTTCCGAAGGGGTGGGTGCTCACAGCCCTTCCGAGCACCCACAGCCGCCGGATTTATGCTCAGGAACTTCGGGCATCAAAACGGCACGGAGGGATCCCATAACCTGCACCACGTCCCCTTTCGATCAAATACTTATCCGACGCTGAGTGCCAGAAGCTTCGAAATAATATACACTTGCAACCCTTATCTCTAGGTTCTCGGGCTCTTCAGGAGCCGCACGCTGTTGCCGCCGGATCCCGCCTTCCCCGGGGTCCCGGCTCGTCGTCCCGCCGCGGTGGAGGACGGGTCGGGCCTCGCCGCCAGAGGCTCCGGTCGCCAGGGGGCGCTGCGCCCTCCTCTCCCGGAGCGGCCGGCCGCCCGGTGGGTGTTCCTCTCTGCCTCTCGCGCTCTCTCCTCGCGGCCTCACATCCGGGTCTGGAGCGCGGCCGCTGTCAGTGTCGGTGCGGCGCGTCGGGGGCCGGGCCGGGCGCAGTCAATGGCGGCGCGGGGAGGCGGGGCGGCGGCCGCGCTCCGCCCGGAGACCCCCAAACTTTAGGCTCGGAGCCCCCACAACTTTCTGGGAAGCG
>JAAGEH010000018.1:15663180-15693423 GCA_011751065.1 Lasiurus cinereus | reverse complement strand
TAACTGAGGCTGTGACTTGGGGCCAGGCACTTTCCCTCTCCCAGCATAGGCAACGAGAGTCAGGTTCTTCCAAACAAAAATTCTCACAGGCCTCTCTTTTCCAAGTTACCTGTGCAGTAACTGTGACTAAGATGAATGATGACTTCTTCTTCTTCTTCTTCTTCTTCTTCTTCTTCTTCTTCTTTTTTTTTTTTTTTGCATAATCTTGTATGTCTCATATTGCTTTTCTTAAAATCTTGGGAGGAAAAGTTGGGTGTCTTACATACCAGCAGTTAGGAGTCTCAAATTCATGTTGCTGAACAGGGAGTTTTAGGCTTTGGCTGCCACAGTCTCTGTCCCATATTCTTCTTTGTTTTTTACAACCCTTTAAAAAAAGTAAAAACCAGCCTTACCTCAGGGGCACACAAAACAGGCCTATAGTTTGCTGATCCTGCTAATGACTGTTAGTTGCAGTGTGGGGTATATATGTATGCTCGTCATATGGCTTTGGTCTGGTCAGAACATGGTCTTTTTGCAGAATTTCAACTCATTTAGGAACTGAAATTAAGGAGAAACTTCCCATGTTATATTTTGGTTTATGTCCTGGTGGGGAACCTTTTTTCTGTTAAGAGCCATTTGGATATTGATAACATCATTCGCTTAATATAATTAACTTAATATAAACTTTAAGTTGCTATAAAAAAAACTCTTAGATTTATTGAATTTCAAATCCCACATACGGTTGCCTTGGCAGGGCCAGACCAAATGATTTCTCGGGCCTTCCATGACCCAGGGGCCAGCTTTCCCCACCCATGGTTATATCTTTGGTCTGGGGGGAGCTAAAATAATCTGACTCATTTATTTAGGACTTTAAATGTATTATTTCAGATAGACAAATTTGCTAAATAACCTTTGTTTAAAATATGTTTAATTCAGTCCACATATTTTCATGTTTTGCTCAATTTTATTAACATTGAAAAATATCTATTGCCTTTTTATATAAAGAGAGAGCTTAAGTAGCATATATATTCAGATTTTATTACAAGTTGGAAGCCTATAGAAATCCCTATAACATCCTGCAGTGGCATTCTGGGTATCTTGAAGGCAGTTTACCTAAAAATTGGCTTAAGACCTAAAATGTGAGACATAAGTGAGGGAATGTGAACTTAATTGGCTTAAGGGAGTTTGAGATTGAAAATATCGTCCTCCATTGCTTACTAAGTAGAAAGCATTTGGGGAAACTCACATACTGTTGAGTTACCTCCCTAACACTGGTTGGGCATTGCACGGTATCAATAGGATAAGAAGCTCTCAGGGACCTTGTAAATTATAGGAATATACATGTGTAACATAAAGCAAAATATGAATACCATAAGAGAGGTACAAAGGAAGTATGATCAGAAAAGGCTTCTTAGTTCTGATGGAGTTTAGTGTGGAGAAAGAGCAGTGGGATTAAGAAGACTTCTAGACAGAGAAAAAACATGACTAAAGGTGGAAAGTGTAGGAGCCTTTCCAAGGAGTAGCAGATAGCTTGTACCCAAGGTAGAGTATGTTTTCCAGGTAATGGAACATAGAATTAGACCATATTAGGAAAGATTATAAGAACAGATGGAAGATTTCATGTTTCAATAGGCAGTAAAACTCACTGGTAGTTTTTTACTTTGAGTGAGGAAGAGAGTAGAGGCTGGGCTTGGAGGCTGGTGCAATGGTCTGGAATGGATGCTAGGTAATGGGCATCCAAGCTAGGGTGACAGTAGAGGAATAGAAAAGGAGAAGCCAGAAGAACAAACAAGGTCTGTTATTGAAGGGCTTCTGAGTAGTCACTATGGGAGATGCTTTGTGGGATAATGTTTAATTGAGGCCAGATTATCAAGGCTGGGTGGAGAGCTTTGAACTGTGAAGGCAATAGGTAGTTGTAGATAGAAAAGAAATGACACATAAAAGCAGTGTTTTGGGAGATCTTTAGGAGATCAGTAGAACAGAAGTTAGATGAAAGAAACTGGAGATGAATTTGGGGACTGATTCTAAGTGCATATACGAAGTGGTGATCTAGACCATGGTACTTAAATATAGGAGGTGAGGAGGCATTGGTGAGGACAATTATTTTATCCTCCAGGGGGGCAGTTGCCACAACTGGGGAGAGGGAGCAGCTCTACTGGCATCTGGTGGATAAAAGGGAGAGTTGCTGCTAAACTTCTTACAATACACAGTCCCCCAGCAAATAATTATCTGGCCCCAAATATCACTAGTGCTGAGATTGGACTTGTAATGTGGCAGAAGGATAGAAAAGGAAGCTAGAGATAGAGTACAGATTATGAAGGTAGACTTGGTGATATTTAGATGATATTAAGATGAAAAGACTAGGACAAGGATAATTCTCTGTTGGAACCCCACTCACAATTAGAAAAGGGGCTAGAAGAGGGCCCAATTTTTAAGAAATAATGAGTTTGATGTTGGCTTTTTTTGCAATGTAAATCTCCAGGAGATGGTTGGGAAAAGGTAGAGGGGATTTGTCCACCTAATTGCTGGTTCTTACAGTGAAGTTCAGGTGTTTGGGGTCTCTTTTTCATCACCTAAGTGTCTTGCTTGGGGGCAAAGGATAGATAGCTCCTCACACTGTGGGCATGCATCTACACATCAGGGCTTTGATTGATGGAGTCATTTTCAGCATTTATTAATAAAGTCGGGAGAAGGCTGAGTCATCTTGGGGAATGAGTCTAGGAACAAAGAACAGAAGGCCCAAAACTGAAAGAGGAATGAGCTGGCATTTATTAAGTGCTTATTATGTTTCTTTTACCAGGCAAGTAATTTTCATGGAGGAATTCATTTGATCCTTGCAACAACTCTGAAGTGGATATTATTTTTGTTTTTTAACTAGGAACTTGATAAGCAGAGAAATTAAATAACTTGTTAGTGAATAGAGTCTCTTTCCTTATCATTATTCCTTGGCACCTCTCAACTCTTTCTTTTTAAAAAAATATATATTTTATTGATATCAGAGAGGAAGGGAGAGGGGGAGAGAGAGATGGAAATCAAGATGAGAGAAAATCATTCATTGACTGCCTCCTGTGGATCAGTGAAAGAGCAACCCAGACATGTGTCCTGACCCAGAATCGAACCGTAACCTCCTGGTTCATAGGTCGATGCTCAACAACTGAGCCACATCGGGTGGGTTCAGCTGTTTTTTACTTTCACAGTTCATGTGATTGTTTTGCCCATAGTTCTTATGAAGACTGGATATTCTAAATTATTTGTTTTGAGTTATATATGGATTTTCTCCTTCACATAGTAAGTAGTTTTATGTATAATAATGTCTTGAGACAAAGCCACTTAAGAGAAATAGGAAGATTCTTGAAGTTGGTATCATGGGCACACAGATACACAATTTTACATTACTACAACTGTCAAACATCTTAAGGTATGTTCTGACTTTAAGGGTTTTTTTATGGTGACAGTATGGCAACACACAAAGCGAATATGAATAGCTAACACACTTTATAGAATTATACTCTACATCAGAAAGGAGCAGAACTCAGAGGGAGAAAAATCTGTCTTTATAGGATTTAATTGTAAGAAATTTTGCTGTCTACTGTGCAAGAAAGTATTCAGAGGTTTAAAAATATTTTTTTTCAAAAGTAATTTATTTTTTTAAAGATTAAGGAAGGTATGCTATTTACTTATTAAACATATAATAAGTATGTTTCTTAGCTTTTGCTTAAAACCTCTATGCTGGGAAATGTTTTAAAGCTTCTTACAAACTTTGAATGTGTAATAATTTGATAAAAGTTTCTAGTACTAACTGTTCTTTGTTGAAGGTTATAAACAATGTACCCTATTAATGAGACTGAAAAAATCTTTTAAATCATTTGTGTTGAGCAATATCTTGTTAGACTGTTTGAACAATACATTAAGTTAATGGGGGGAAAGTGACAAGAATTAAACATAAACCATTTTGTCTTTCTCTTAAATTTGTTCAATTGTAAGAACTACTCTTTAGTGATAGGATTAAAATAGGAAACAGAGCCTCATTATGGAAATTATAAACTTAATACAAATAAATGTCAGGTTTGTTATTTTGGAGTAGGCATTATTTTCATTTGTAATTCCTAATCACTGAAGAATTATAAGAAACGATAAAAATAATCTTGCCTTAATTAGACACTTTCTTACTCACAGTTGAAAAACCATACACTGTGGAAATAATCACACTTAAGGACTTTATGTAGTGTAATATTTACTTTAAAAATGTCTCTTTTTTTATATCACATTGTGCTAGGTTTGCTCTTTTTTTTCTTTAACCAAATCCCACAGTTAGGATCTTAGTATTTTGGGAATTCATGCTAAGTATTTTGATGGAGCAGTAAAAGAGCATGAACGGTTTGTATAAGGAACACTAAATATAGGGGCAAGTTCCAGTCCTGTCTCTAGCTAGCTTTGTGCCCTTGAACAAATCACTTATTATCTGGGTGTTCTCACTACATGAAGTGATTGGATTGGATTTTCAGACTCTAACCACAACCTTAAGAAAGTGGCTCACAGACTTAAAATTAGTTGCTTCATGATGTTGACACTAGAATTGATTTCTTTTATATTCTTTGGGAGATTTGAGATCCATCGTTCCTAGTTCTTTAAGGTATCTAGATGGCCAATGAGAATTTTAAATGGGTGACAGACTTTGCATTTGCAGTGTTTTCCCTCATATATGTTTCGTTCTCCATGGTCTTTTCTGTGATAGATGAAATTTCATTTTTCTTTTCCCTACTTTACCTCTATGTAAAGAATTTATGTCTGATGGGTTGCATACATATAAGCACGACCTAAAAAATCAGGATATAATAAGTTTGACTCAGATCTTTTTTTAAGTTCATACCATATACCAGATTTCATTGGGATTTAATAAATTATAGGACTTAGATTAAAAAAATTATATCTCTTCTCCATTTTGTTTTAAGAATTGACTGTTGAATTTGAGTTTATCTTATTAAATGATGAAACCAGAATTTATCATATATCTCCTTCTAACCTCTTAGGTTGTGGATTCCTTTGAGATTCTGGCATACACACTGGACATCTGCTTAGAAAATATAGTTAAGCAAAATTTTGTGTATAATTTGAGGTTGTCAACCTTCCCCCAACCTAGTCAAACTACAGTAAGAAAGTTTTAAGGAAGAGCAAATGAATCTGTGAAATGCTTTCTTAAAGTTTTATATATTTTTAATACTTCTTCATGGTTATTGTTTATATTTGGGGTATATATGCAGTGGAGAAACCAGAAATCTTCCCCTGCCTTTTTGGGTTATACTTGTGTTAAAGTAAAAATGGAAAAGAACTGTATATAGTTAAGAGAGTATCATGGGAGACTGTGGGCACCTACTTAGGTGTAAGGGAAGGCCTCACTGAAGAGACATGGACATAAAATAAGGGAGAGAGAATGAGATGTTTCACATAGAGGGAACAGATTGTGAAGGGCCTGACATGGTGAAGAGCTTAATGTGTTTGAGAAAATAAAAAGTTGGAATAATATGAGCAAGAGCGGAGAATGGCTACAGGTCTTATATACAGTGATAAGGAGCTTGGATTACAAAATATTAAAAGAACCAATATCCCTGATGAACATAGATGCTAAAATCCTCAACAAAATAATAGCAAATTGGATCCAGCAATATTTTCAAAAGATCATACACCATGACCAAGTGGGATTTATTCCAGGGATGCAAGGTTGGTACAGTATTCACAAATCAATAAATGTGATATGTCACAAACAAATTGAAAGACAGAAATCACACGATCATATCAATAGATGCAGAAAAAGCATTTGACAAAACTTAACACCCATTTTTAATAAAAATTCAGCGAAGTGAAAATAGAGGGAGCACACTTCAACATAATAAAAGCTATATATGACAAAGCTATAGCCAACATCAAACTCAGTGGGCAAAAACCAAAATCATTTTCCCTAAGAACAGGAACAAGACAGGGATGTCCACTTTCACCAGTTATTCAACATAGTGCTGGAATACCTAGCCACCGTGATCAGACAAGAAGAGAACATAAAAGGCATCCAAATTGGAAAGGAGGAAGTAAAGTTCTCATTATTTGCAGATGATATGATATTTTACATAGAAATCCTAAAGATACCACCACAAAACTATATTTAATAAATGAATTAAGCAGTGTAATAGGATACAAAACTAACACCCAGAAATCGATGGCATTTTTAGACACTCAAGAATGAATTCTTAGAAACTGAAACCAAACAACCCCATTTACCACTGCAACAACAACAAAAAAAATTTAAGATACTTAGGAATAAACTTAACCAAGGAGGTAAAAGACTTGTACTTGGAAAACTACAGGATATTGAAAAAAGAGCTAGAGGAAGATATAAACAAGTGGAAGAATATACCATGTTTATGGATTGGTAGAATTAATATTATTAAAGTGTCTATACTATTAAAATACCAATGGCATATTTCACAGATCTAGAAAAAATACTCCAGAAATTTATATGGAAACAACAGCAAAAAACACCCTGAATAGTCTCAGCAATATTGGGAAAGAAGAACAAAGTTGGAGGAATCACAATACCAGACATCAAGTTTTACTACAAAGTCACTGTAATCAAAACAGCCTGGAACTTGCACAAGAACAGACATATAGAACAATGGAACAGAACCCAGAACCCAGAAATCAACCTAAGCTCAATTAATATTTGACAGAGGAGGCAAGAACATACAATGGAGTCAATGCAATCTCTTCACTGAATGGTGTTGGGAAAATTGAACAGATACATGCAAGAAAATGAAACTAGACCACCAACTTATATCATACACAAGAATAAATTCATAATGGATAAAAGACTTAAATGTAAGTTGTGAAACCATAAAAACCCTGGCAGAAACCATAGGCAGCAAAATCTCAGACATCTTGGCGGGGATGTGGGATGGGGTGAGTGTCAATTGGGGGAAAAGGAGACATGTAATATACTTTAAACAATAAAGTAAAAAAGAAAGAAAAAACATATTTTTCATAGCAAAATGTTTGCAAAGGGCAAAGAAAACAAAGGAGCAAGTAAACAAAGAGGACTACTTAAAAATAAAAAGCTGCACAGCAAAAGAAACCATCAACAAAACAAAAAGAGAGCCCACTGTATGGGAGAACATGTTTGGCAATGATACATCTGATAAAGGATTAATATGCAAAACATATAAGGAACTCATACAACTTAAAAGGAGGACAGTCCAATTAAAAAATGGGCAAAGGGCCTAAATAGACACTTCTCCACAGTGGACATACAGACGGTCAAGAGACATATTAAAAAATGCTCAAAATCACTGATCATCAGAGCGATGCAAATTAAAATAAGGAGGTATCACCTCACACCTGTTAAAATGGCTACCATCTACAAAGGACAAGTGCTGGTGAGAATGTGGAGAAAAGGGAACCCTAGTCTACTGCTGGTGGGAATGCAGACTGGTGCAGTCATTATGGGAAATAGTATCAAGTTTCATCAGAAAATTAAATATGAAACTGCCATTTGACCCAGTATTCCATTTATACCAGAGAATACTATGCAGCAGTAAAAAAGAAGGCTTTCTTACCTTTTGAGACAGCATGGAGGGACCTAGAGAGGATTATGCTAAGCAAACAAAGCCAGGCAAAGAAAGACACATATAACATGATTGCACTCATATGTGGAATCTAATGAACAAAATAAATCCAAAGACATAAGATGGAACAGACTGTTGAATCTCAGAGGGAAGGCAGGGGTGTGGGTGGGGAGTGGGGTGGGGATGGGAAGGTAGTTGGGAAAGATAAAGGAACTTGTATGCATATGTGCATAACCCATGGACACAGACAATAGGGTGGGCTAGAAAGAGTCAATGGGGAGAAAAAGGGAACATGTAATACTTTCAACAATAAATATTTTTTTTAAATGCAAAAAGATTTTGTTAGGTAGCATCATATGAATTATATTTTTAAAAAATTACCCTGCTGTATAGAGAAGAAAATACTGGGAAAAGCAGAAATAGATTGGCCAGTGAATTTGCAGTAATTTAGGTAGAGGAAAATGACTACATTAGTGGAATGGAGAGGAGTGGACATATTTGAGATATTTTTAGGTGATAGAAATAGGAGGTCATGATAATAGATTTGATGTGGGACTTCAGGAAGAGGGAAGAACTCGGGTATTGCTGGATGTTGTCATTTTGGATTGCTGGGGAAAGAATGGTATTTTGGGGTGTGTGTGTGTGTTTTTTTATGTTTTAGTTTTTTGCTTTTATTTTGGAGGAGGGATAATGGGAATTCAGGAGTTTCCTTTAGTCAGTCTTGAGTTCTCAGAAGCTTCAGATTGTCAAATAGGCCTCTATCAGAGAACATGTGAATCTTAAGGAACTCAGATATTTGGCTTGGAAATATCAATTTTAAAATTATCAGTGTATTTGTAATATTTAAAGCCATGAACATAAGTGAAATCTCTGAGGAAGAGACTCTGAGAGTAAATAGAACCCTGAGGATCTCTCTGTACATTTTAAAGTTGGAAGGTCACTAGGAAGGAGGTGTAAGAAGGACAGCCAGAGTGGTTGTAGGGAAATTGGAATGTATATTGGATCATGTCATGGATGCCAACTAATGCAAGTTTTCAGGGAAAGGGTAGTTAACTTTATTGAGTTTGGCTTAGAGGTTGAGAAGATGTGGGCCATTGGCTTTGACAACCTAGAGGTCATCAGTAACTGAGATGCGCCAGTTTCATGGTTTGGTAGAGATGGAAGCCAGATTTAAGTGACTTGGGGATATGTGATAGCTCAGGCCTAGAAATTTGGTGTATAGATAGCTTTATAAAGAAGTTTGCCTATGAAAGGAAACAGATACGGGGTAGAAGATAGTGGTTTATGAGGGAGGGTATAAAGGAAGTCTTTGTTGAGTGTAAAAAATACTGCAGCATGATTTTTAGTTGTTAGAATTAATAAAAAAAGGAAGGAAGATGAGAGAAGTCTTTGAGAAAACAAGAAAGTTCAGGATCCTGACTGTATAGAGAATCAGTTCTTTGATAGAATATGGATCATCCTCAATTTCAAAAGGAAGGAAGAAGTAAAAACATAAATATAGAGAGAAGTAGGTATATAGATTTAGTGGAAGGAAATTTGAATATTCTAGCCTAATGGCTTTTACTTTTTCTACAAAGTGAGGAGAGTCTAACATTTCAGTAGTGAGAAATTATCTGAATATGAAAGTAAAAAACTATTCACTGTGTCATCAAAAGAAATAAAATATTTAGGAAGAAATTTTTAAAAAGCACCAGGATGTTTTTACTACAGAAACATCGCTGAAAGAAATTAAAGAAGATTTAAATAAATGGAGAGATAGTCTGTGTTCATAGATTGGAAGATTGAATGTTGTTAAAGTGATGATTCTCCCCAAATTGATCTACAAAGTCAACAAAATTGTTACCAAACTCCCAGACTTTTTTGAAGAAATTGTCAAGCTGATCCTAAAATTTATAAGGAGATGCAAAGGATCTAGAATAGCCAAAACAATTTTGAAAATGAACAAAATAAGAGACCCTCACTAATTTTAAAATTTAATCTCAAATAATCAAGAACATATGATTGACATAAGAATGAGCATGTAGATTAGTGGAACAGGATTGAGAATCCAGAAATAATTCTTACATTTATGATCATTTGGTTTTTTTAAAAAGTGCCAGGACTTTTGGGAAAGAATAGTCTTTAAATAAAGGGTACTGGCACAATTGGATATCTGTATGTTTAAAAAATGTCCGTAGGCATATTTTTGTGCTATATACTTAAGATAGGTACACAAAAATTATCTCAAAATAGATCACATACTTAATAGTAAAATCTAAGACTATAAAAATTCTAGATGATAACATAGAAGAAAATCTTTGTGACCTCTATTAGCCCGAATTCTTAGATGTGACACCAAAAGCATGAATCTTAAAAGAAAAGCTGATAAATTGGACTTCATTAGCATTTTTAAACTTTTACAGTTTAAAAGATACATAGTAGAAAAAGATAAGCCACAGAATAACAAAAAAATTAGCATGTTAAAAACATGATCAAGTTCTTTAATTTCGAATACATAAAGAAATCTTACAATTCAATTATAAAAAATTATATTAAAAGTGGGAAAAAAACTTTAATAGATATTTCACCAAAGAAGATAATATTAATGGCCAACCCACATGAAAAGATGTTCAGTATTCATCATTAGGGAAATGCAAATTACGGTGATATGCTGTTACACACTCTAGTGGCTATAATTAAAAAGACTAACATGACATAGTATTAGTATTGTGGAGGAACTGGAATCTTTATACACTGCTCTTGGAAAATAGTTTGGCTGTTTCTTAAAAAGTTAAACATATGCTCATCATATGAGCCAGCAGTTCTACTCTTAGGAATCTACCCAAGAGAAATGAAAATGTGCATCCAAAAATTATAAATGTCTGGTTAGTAGCATTATTCACAATAGTCAGAAATTGAAAAGCAATAAAAATGTCCATTGTATGATGAATGGATAAACAATATGGTATATCAGTGCAATGGAATTCTGTAGTAAAAAGGAACAAATCACTAATAAATGCTATCACAAAGGTAAATGCAAACACATAAGTGGCGGAAGCTAAACACAAAGGAGTACATATTATGTTTGCTGTCATGATAGTTTTCTATATTGAAATATTTGCAATCTATTTTTTATAGTTTTTTTTTGTTTTCTTCATAATTTTTATCCCAGGTATAATATTTATCTAATCTAAATCATCAAGGAACATCTTTATAAGATTATATTATCTTCCCTGGCCCATGTGGCTTAGTTCAGTGGTTGCCAACCTATGGTCCATGGACCACTGATAGTTGGTGAGATTTGAAAGGTTGATGACTGCTGGCTTAGTTGGTTGAGCATTGTCCCATGGACCGAGAGGTCCCAGGTTCCATTCCAGGTCAGGGTACACACCGGGGTTATGCTCCAATAGGGAGCATGTAGAAGATAGCTGATCTACGTTCCTCTTCCTCTCTTCCATTCCTTTCTCTCACTAAAATTAATAAAAACATTTTTTTAAAAAGATTATATTGTTTTTTATGGAATTAGAAAGGTACTTGAAATAATAATCTAAAACTATAAAATACCATTCATGTTTTGTTTTGCTTTGTTTTCTTTGATATTCTACTTCTTTGAACTTTTTCCTGATCTTCTCAACCAGATAACCCTCCTGTAACCTTCCCACATTGTTCTATAAGTTTGCACTTATATACATCTTATATTTTTAGCCTCCTGTTCAGGTGTATATGTTTTTCTTAAAATGTGGCAAGCAACTTGGAAGTGTTAGCTTATCCTTGTTCGTTTCGCTCATATTACTCTGTTCATGATAGGCACCCAAAACACATTGAACTGGCTAATTTGGCTTCATTTCTCATCAGTTCATTGGTGAGTCCTAGCCTAACCTCTTCACTTTGTCATAATACTTTAAAAATTCCAAACACCAATGAAAGAACCTTTTAAAACAATATGGAACCTCTGAGACCAGATTGTATAGATCTTTCAGTTAGACTGTATATTAGTGAAAACTTTTGAAGTTGTTCAGTCAGGTAACTAGTCAAATATAGTGAGCATGCATATTAATAACTTTTCTTTAAGGTGCTGTACCTTAATGCTATTCTCCTTTTAGTTTTTTTAAGATGTCAGGTTCACTTCAATAGTAAACTCAGATAAGCTTTTTTGCCTTTCTTGAAGTATAATTTCTAGTTTTTGAACTTGACAGTGAACAAGCAGTGGTAGACAACTAATTTAAATAAGGAAACAGGTCAGTAGTTTCTCATTAAATTTAGTTGACTCTTGGAGGGAAAGCATAGCATTCTCATAAAATGCATGACGATAGTGAAAGCATATCAAATCTGAGTGGTCATGCCTAACCAGCCTTAAAAATTATATGCCAACTTACCCTCACATCTCACAATCTTGTTTCCTATTATTCTCCTAATATGGACTTGTTGTTCCAACCCAGCAAATCCGTTTCTCACAGTTACTTGCTCTGTATCAGTTTCTTTTCATCATGCTACTTTTTCCATGTGCGGTACCCTTCCCTCGTAACTTCCCATGCTTCCATCCTCCCCATTTTTCAAAACGTGACTTAGCTTTTGTACGCTTTGGAAATTTAATTTGAATAACCTCACCCTCACTCTGAGACTTTCATTTGGCCATCCTTTTGTAGGAATTTTGCACTGTGTATTGCTTTATGTTTATGTCATTGCTCAGCTGCTTTTTCTGTATATTTATATCCCAACAATATTGTAAGCAAACTGAATAAAATTCAAGTCTGTTTTCTTTCATGACCTCATGAGGTCTGTAGCAGCAAAAGTATATAGTATATGTTTAGGAAACAGCTCACTTTTTAAGACAAGTCACTTGCTTAGCCTTGCTGTTGCTCTACATTCATAAATGTGATTGGGATGATGAATTAAAGCAAATCTGGGCTTCTCACCCAAGGAAGTAAAAAGTGGGGGTGCTGAAACTTGCAGTCTTGATTACTCTCTCCCCAGTCCAGTCAACATTCTGTGCTTGAGAAAAGACAAGGAGGCTGCAAGAACAGGAACAAGTGACATTCTGAACTCTGACTTTGCTGCTTTGCTGACCAACATTGTCAGTTCCCCTCCTTCCCTTTTAAAACCCTTTCTCCCCTACTTTTTATTTTATAGCATAGTAATTGTAAGTTTAAAAAAATAAAACTGGAAATTTATTGGCAATTAAAGAAATAAATTATGGCAGAATTTGGATATCTTGGCACATTCTACATTCTTTTATAAAACGTAATAAAGCACAGTTGACTTCCAGTGTACCTGGCTGAATGTGGAAGACCACATATCCATGTAGAGATGAGTGTGCTAGTCACGCTTACAATGGTACCATATAGGAATAGCACATTCCCTAGAACAGGCCACTGATACTGTGCCACGTCAAAATTACAGATTATACTACTTGCCATGGTCCATATAAATCTCACAGGAATAGTGAAAACTGCAGTTGTTAAACCTTTGAAATCTAAAAGCCTACTGTATTCTGTACCTGCCTTCAAAAAAAACTAAGGATTTAACAACCAGAGGAAGAGTGTTTATGGTTAGAATTTCTAACTACAGTTTTGAACCCCTAGAGACAGAAATCGTTTACTTCCCTAATCACATTTCTGCTGATTCCCCCAAGACTTGGTTCTGGAGCGAATGCAAACATGGTATTTTCCACTTGCACCTAACAAATGGCAAAAATAGAATTGTCATAGTTACTAATTGCATTGTATCATGGTTATTTTCTGCTTAGTGTTCCCTTTTGCTTCCTGTGTTATTCATTTGACCCTGCAGACCCACTTGCTGTCTTTCTATTTTTCTTCTTCTTTTTATTGCCAAACAACAGATGACCCAGATTTCTCCTCTGCTGCCTGTACCCTCCCTAAGCACTATTATTCTAATGCTTTTATTTCCCTTAACCCTACTCCCTTTTTAAAAAAAGATGCTCTCAAAGTTCACATTTATCCTAGTCAGCAAATCCAGTAACCTTTTCTTAGGTCTTACTTTGTTACTCCTCCCTTGCAATTAACACTGAATTCTTAATGGAAATTATCTCATCTTGTTCACCATGATGCTAAATTATTTATTATATGTCTTTAGCATCTTATAAGTTTTTAAGTTTGGTACTTGTGTGAATCTTTTAATAAAGAATAGGTAGGCCTTGATGTAGTCAAAAGCATGTTTTGCAGACAATGGTATTTGGCAGAAATTAAATGACAGTTTCGTTTTTATTGAATTTATTACTGTTTTTTTTGTCTTCTATTTATTTCAAGTGATATTTCTAATTTATTTTGTGATATAACTTCCTTTGAAAATAAATTTATTAACTTTTTTTAAAGTTTTGATGTAAAGAAGAAATGTTAAGAACATAGTAGCACAAGTGGCCCATGGACATGGCAGAATTTGTGAAGGGGATATGCTAGTGTCTGAAGTTTGGGAAACACTGGCATGATGGGACCAGCCAGGCTTTGGGGTTTCACAAACCTAGGCTCGTATTTTTGGCCATGTTGATATCTCTTCTATGATCTTGGGCAAGAACTTTCTCTTTGCCTCATTATTTTAATTTGTAAAATGAATGTAATAATGCTTGCTATTTAGGATTATTTGAGGATTATCTTAGATAGGTACTAGCATACCACTCTATAAATTGTAAATTTTCCATCATCATCATCAATTTTGTTACTTTGTTTCTTTCCTCATTTAGTCAACAAAAAAAATATTTCATATAATTTTAAAGATGCAGTTTAATTCTTAGGGTTTCTTACTCTCACATTAGTATTAACTATTCTGGGCCTTAGTTTCCCTGGGCATTAGTTTTTTTCATCTGCATATTGAAAATAACATAGCACCAGCCTCTTAGGATTGTTTTGAGGACTAAATTGATTCATAAAATACCTGGAATAGTCCCTGGTGTTTGCAGTAGTACTATATAGCTATTAGCTATTATTATTTAGTTTTGTTTCTAAAATGTTGGTTATAAAACAAACATGGTAAGCCAAACTATTTCTCTATTTTTTTAATGATTAAATTGGTACTCTTCCTACAAAGGGGAAAATAGACCCTGAGACAATAACTAACTAGATGGAATACATAAAGTTTTTTATTATCACATATTTAATACAAAACCATGATAAAACACAGAATAAAATACTGTACTGATACTTGAATTTCACACCAGATCTTGTTCCTTTGGAGCTAGATTTATAGGATTTAGCAGTGGCTTTATTATTCCCACTTAAATCCCCAACACAATTAATTTTACTCCTTATATATTTATCATCCTATATAATAAAAGCCTAATATGCAAATCCACTGAACGACGGACCAGTTGGTCACTATAATGGGGGCATATGCTCAATGCAGGAGCTGCCCCCAACCTGCAGGCCCCAGGCCAGCCAAGGTGGGTACCAGCAGGTTCCCCCCACTCCCATCGCCCTGCTGGTCGCCCCACAGATCAGCCCTGATTGCCAGCCAGGCCTAGGAACCCTACCCATGCACAGATTTCATGCATCCCCCTCTATTAATTTATATTTACATATATATTTGTGTCATTTTTTAAAGGGAACACATATGACTGGTACTTTGGCAGAAATAGTTTTCAGCAGGTAGTTTGTGTTATAATTACATGTATCATATGTAATAGACTTAATATAAAATTTACACTCAGATAAATAATATTTGCACTAGAAAAGATCTTAGAGATAGAATCCTATCTTTTCATGTTGTTTAGGAAACTTGAGATAACTGAGTTACCTATATTTACATAGCAAGCAGTTATCAAAATCTGATTCTGTGGCCTAGCCACCAAAAACTAACAATTCTTGCTTTACAGTATAACAACTATTTTATAATATAACTTATATGAATCTACCTCTGGGCAAATAGGATCACTTATAAAATAAAGTAGTTGTTCAAATCATGAGTTTCAATCCATGTTCTGTTACTTGCTGTGTATTCTTGCGCAAGCTTACTAGTGTGAAACAGTACCTCTTAGGGTTATTAGAATGATTATATTAGTTAATATGTTACTGAGCTTGGATAATACCTGACACATATATACACCATTTATATTAGCTTTTATCATAATCATCATTGTCATCATCCTTACCCTGTAATAGCCTGCAATAGCCTGCAATAACCCATAGCACAGATTAAAGCAATATAGTAACAGGGAATATATGGGTATCTCTTTGTCACAAATAATAGAAATGTCTAAGGTTTGCTGCTGCCTGACCACTGGTAAAGAATATGTACCAGAAATTATATTATAGTTACTTTACCTGTTTAGTCTGATTCTACTCACTGACTATACACACTTCAGAGCTCCACTTGTTGTGTGTGTTTATGAAGAATTGTGGGCTCCCAATTCCTCCCATTATAGGAGCAATAGTGGTGTCATAGTACAGTAGGTAAAAATACATTTTGGAATCCTCAGCTCCCCCACTTACTTTGACCATGAGTGGGCTATTAACTTCTCTGTGCTTTAGTTTTCTCATCTGTGACAGTGGGGTAAAGGTTCCTGTCTTCCAAGGAGAAAAATTCCTCTTATGAAGACTGAATGAGCTAATTTATGAGTGCTTAAAATGATGTTTGGTCTGCAGTGTTTAAATATTTAACTTACATTATTTAAAAAAAATTTTTGATTAAGTAGGCATTGCTGAGACTCTAGAATAGTCAATAAGCCTCTGAGTAAGAAGACAGGGAGGTTTGACCTGACCAGTGTGGCTCAGTTGGTTGGATGTCATCCCATGCACTGAAGGGTTGCTGATTGGATTCCCACAACACGTGCCTGGGTTGTGGGTTCCATCCCCAGTAAGGGGTGTGCAAGGATAGAGGTTGTACAGGGGAAGATAATTGTTTGCTCTTACATCAATGTTTCTCTCCCTGTCTCTAAAAATTAATAAAAATATTTAAAAAAACACACAAAAGAAAACAGAAGTTTGATTACTTGTAACTGGTTCCTGAAAATAGTATTCCTTAATCAAAAATTATAATTTAATACTAGAGGCCTGGTGCACAGAATTTCGTGCCTGGGTGGGGTCCCTCAGGGTGGCCTGCAGAGATTGGGCCCTAGCTTGTGCCCCCAGCCTCGCAGCCCTGCAGCCCTTCCTGGCACCCTGTCTTGGCCTGGTGCCGCTTATTCACCCCACACCTCACTGCCACCACTGGTCACAGTCTGCGGGGTGATTGGGTGCCCGCTTGCACCTGCTTTGGCCTGGCGCTGCCAGCTTACCTGCTCCACCATCCTGCTGCGGTCCTGCTGTCATCTGGGCCCATTGAGACTGGCAGCACCTCCTCTGTTGCCAGCACCGCGTTGCCGACACCTGCCATGTTCCTCACTGCCACCAGCCAGGGCCTACCTCCTGGCTGACCCCACCCCCTGGTCAAACTCCCCGAAGAACTCCTGGTTGCAGGACAATTTGCATGCTATGCTTTTATTATATAGGATGGCATATTATAAGGAAACAGGTTGTAAATTATGGCTTTTCATGTTATATATTGTATTGGTTTAATGGGGTCTTTTATCTGTTTTAAAAGGACACTTATAAGTCTGGTTGTGCTTGAGACAATACCAGCTTATGCCTTTTGTCCAGTCATAACTGTAAATAGTGCTTCCTTTCATCCTTGCATATGTTTCAGATTAGATGTAAATTTTGTGGGTCACCCTAAGTATAAATCTATTTTACTAAGCTATCCCCATGCTCCAATATTTCTAAAGACAAATTCTACTATTTTAACCTTAAGCTTTAGATCGTTTGTGGTATTCTTGAAATCACTTTTGCATTTTTTGTTGTTTTTCTCTTTACCTTTAGTCTGTATTTCAGTCTTCTGTAAAGTTTTTTTTTTTTATTGTTAAAGTACATAATATGAAAAATTACTGTAATTGGGAACTTGGGATTTGAATTGAACTACCAATAAATATTATAGGCAGTCATGTTATTTTTCATATCAGAGAGTCCTTACTTTTTGAGACTATCAGAAGTATTTTATTTGTTTAGATAACTAATGACATACTGATTTATAAGCAGCAAAATATTTATTGGTCTATATGTACTAGTCTTACCATAGTAGACTGTCAGTGGCAGTTTATATTACCTAAAGCGATATAAAGAATTGAGTCAGCCCTAGCTGGGTGTCTCAGTTTTTTAGAGCGTCATCACTGTATGCCAAGGTTGTGGGTTCAGTCTTGGTCAGGGCACATAATAGTACTATAAGAACCACCCAATGAATGCATGAATAAGGGGAACAACAAATCAGTGTTCCTCTCTTTCCCCCGCTAAAGTCAATAGATAAAAAACTTAAAAAGAATTAAGAGTCAGATATTGCTAAGAGGAATCTCTTTAATTATCTATATTATCCAGAAATTCAACTCAATAACTTCATAAACTTCAGTTGTTGTTGTTAATAATCTTTACCAGAGGATATTTTTCCATTGATCTTTTAGAGAGAGTGGGCGAGAGAGGGAAAGACAGAGAGAAATGTTGATGTGAGAGAAACACGTGGATTGGTTGCCTCCTGCACACACCCCAATCAGGGCCCAGGCCAGGGAGGAGCCTGCAACCAAGATACCTGCCCTTGACCAGAATCTAACCAAGGGACTCTTTAGTCCATAGGCCGATGCTCTATTTACTGAGCCAAACTGGCTAGGGCTAACTTCATAAACTTAAAATCTACTTCAGTCATCTTGAATGTTGATTACTTAACACATTTCTTATGGCTCCTTTCTTTAGTACAGTGGTTCTCAACCTTTCTAATGCTGCGGTGACCCTTTAATACAGTTCCTCATGTTGTGGTGACCCCCAACCAAAAATTATTTTTGTTGCTACTTCATAACTGTAATTTTGCTTCTGTTATGAATCGTAATGTAAATATCTGCTTTCCAATGACCTTAGGTGACCCTGCTAGAGGTTCTCAACTTTGGGTAGTGACCCACAGGGTGAGAACCACTGCTGTAGAGCCTAAGACCATTTTAAAACACATTATGATTCATAACAGTAGCAAAATTATAGGTATGAAGTAGCATGAGAAAGGTTGAGGACTGCTTTAGCAGGTTGAATAAAATCTGCTTTTCAAATATTATTAAGTTTCTGGGTATTATATCTAATCTATATTATTATAGTGTGTTCATATGATAAATTTCTATGGTAATATTAGCAGGGGGATAAGAAGATATGTAATATATTTGAAATGTTTCTGCTGAAAAGATACTGTATTGAAAAATTTACCTCTTATAAATGCTTGCTTATATACAAGGGGGATTCATACTTATCCAGTACTTACCTAATATTTCAGTGCCTGATATAGTTAATAAGGGCTCAGGAAAAGTCTGATATGACAGATTTTATATATTGCTTATTTTTGTGGTGATCTGTAAATTAATGTATGCCATTGTCAACAATGAATATAATTTCTTATTTTACATACCATTGGGGAAAGATATGGAGAACTTATCCTTAAGTGAAATAGGACAATGATTAATATGTGAAATGGAGGTTATACATGAAGGTATGAGTGGAAGGAAGAAAAGAACCCAAAGAATTAAGATAAAATCATAGCCGGAGAAAGCAAAGAAGCAATGTGGTCTTGAGCAGTAAGCTTGAAATAAAAGATCCTTTGAGTTGTGTAAGCCAAGAAATAAGCATTAAAGATTTTGGATAAGAAAGTATTATAGTGAAAGTGAGTTGAGATATTTGCTCTAGTACAGTTAGGATCTCGAAAGGGTTGGTAAGATTGCATTTTACTTTAGACCTGAGTTCAGTAAGGAAATTCGACAGTGAAGTAGTTAGTGGTGATAGCTAGTCATCTGCAAACATGTTTCATTAATACAGTAATGCATATTGGTTACTTACTTCCTTGTTGGACTGTGCTCAGTATTTAAATTAAATTGTTTTTGTAACAAAGGTAAGTTTTAGAGGTTAATGTGTCCACATGGCTTGTGTTGACAGCAGTGTTTGAAAGTATATTAAGCCATGTTGGAATGAGTGGGTTTTGATGTATGCCCCTATCTTCTCTTCCATTGATTTTTTTTTCTTGACCTTTTCTCCTTGTCATAATTTATTGCAGTGGTGAACATAATATGGGTGGGTCATGTAAAATAGAAATTATCTGGACAAAGCAAACAATGTTTAGTATTAGAAAATATTTAACTTTTAAAGAAATGTTAAAAGTGATCTTTCCAAATAAAAAAGGTATAATTAAAGTGAAGACTTTAATGAATTTGGTAAATCAGGGAGGTGTGAGCACCATCAGGGAGCGATTTTCTTCAGCACTAAGTGCCTACCTGTGCAAAGTACAGAGCCAGGTTTTGCAGGGGATTCCAGTATGACTAAGTCATAATCTCTGCCCCCAAGAAGCTTGCTAGAGGGACCAGGGTGTAAGGAGTGTGTGGTATAGTTAACATAATGATACAGATAGCAAATAACTCAAATGGTAGAACCTGGAATATACATACAGAGAAAGAAAAAGTCATTTGGTTATGAGTAGGAAGTATAGAAAATGTTACAGGAAGGGGAAGGCTCTTACGATGGGTTGTGAATGAAGAGTGTAATTTAAATAGGCAGAAATAACGTTAGAGAGTAATCTGGTGAATAAGGAAAGCAAAAATATGGAGATAAGAGAGCTCTATCTAGATTTGCCAGATAAGACAGGGAAGGAAGTTTGAGGCTATGTTATGGAGAGTCTTGAATGATAGACTTAGAAGTTTATTTTTTATATAATAAACATTATTTGGAGCTGTACTTAAGGATTGTCAACCTGGTAGTCTGTGTATAGGCATGGAAAAGAGACTGCAGCCTAGTTAATAAAAAAATATTCAGCCAAAACTGGTTTGGCTCAGTGGATAGAGCGTCAGCCTGTGGACTGAAAGGTCCCAGGTTCGATTCCCATCAAGGTCACGTACCTTGGTTGCCGGCATATCCCCAGTGGGTGTTGTGCAGGAGGCAGCTGATCAGTGTTTCTCTCTATCCCGCTCCTTTCCTCTCTATAAAAAATAAAAATAAAAATAAAATCATTCATCCAGCCAACAAATCTTTTGATATTGTGCATTGGAAGTTATTTTGGTGCTGGGAATATAAGAATACGTATAAGAGATTTTTTCTGTTCTTGGAGTCTCATTCTTTTGGTAAATGTTTACAATAAATAAGTAAAAACAGGAGGGTGCTCAAGGAGGACAGCCTCTGAGATCATGACACTTGAGACTTGAATGACTGAAAAAGCCAGCCAAGCCAAGATCTCCAGAGAAAACATACTGAGGATATAACAAGTGCAAAGTTCCTGGAGCAGGAACAATACTGACTTTTAGAAGGAAGAGATGTTTTAGATTTCATTTATGCTGTGGAAATCGATATGTAAGGACTATGCCTGATACACCAGTGAAGGATGAGATAATGCATTTTCTTTGAATTAATTTCCTTGGTTACTCTTCAGTTGTCTCCCACTTTACCAGAAAACAGATGCCCTAGCCCTGTGATCAGCAACCTGAAGCTTGCGAGCCACATGTGGCTCTTTGGCCCCTTGAGTGTGGCTCTTCCACAAAATACCACAGCCTGGCTAGTCTTTTTTGAAGCAGTGGTATTAGAAGAAATTTAAGTTTAAAAAATTAGGCTCTCAAAAGAAATTTCAATCATACTGTTGATATTTGGCTCTGTTGACTAAAAAGTTTGCCACCCACTGTGAATCTAGCCAATTCGGCTCAGTGGATAGAGAGTATCTGCCCGTGGACTGAAGGGTCCTGGGTTCAATTCTGGTGAAGGACACATGCCCAGGTTGAATTTTGGTCACCTGTTCATAATTAATGAGTCAATATGATACGGATTTTTGGACTGGAGCACTCTATGTTTCCCTGGGCAGGAAGGCTTCCCCGGATTCTTTGTCCATCCGAGTTGAAGAATGAAACCACGGACGGAAGATGGTATAGCAAAGGTGGAAATTTGTTGAAGAACAAGTACAGACTCCCACGTGGGGAGGGGAAATAAACTCACAGCACAGACTCCCATGTGAGGAGGGGGAAAGAGTCCCAATGAGTCTCCCCCTTTGCCCCCATTTATAAAGGCTGCAGTTCTTGGTGCCTTGATATCCCCTCTGATTGGTCACTAGACCCTCATTGTTACAATTGTAACTCCTGAGCTCAAAGGTCAAATGTTATGTGGGGCATGTGAGGCCCTCTTCCCTTATTGTTCTCCTGTTCCCTCTGGGCTTTCTTCCTCCTCCTTTATTTTGTAAATAATAGATATTTTTGCTACTCCCAGTTCCCTTGTCTTGTGGAAATGTACCCTCTCGCAACTCTGTAGCCCTGTGTTTTTTTCCCCATGGATCTCCAATTCTAAAAATTCCCTAAACCATGCCTATTTCATCCCTAAAAATTTCTATTTCAAAAAGAAAACTGAGCTCTGTGCTTGGGCATAGCTTCTCAAAAGGTTGCATGCCTGCCTTTAGGAGTAGATTGGATGCTGACTCTTAAGATGGGTTACTAAATGCTAGAAACATAGGCTTTTCTCTGAGGCAACAACCCCCATCCTGGTATTTCCCTGACATTTTATTTTTTAGAGAGATAACTTCCAGTTTTTTGTTTGTTTTCATTTGGAGGGTAAAGTCTGATTGCTATTATTGTAAGCAACTATAGAATTATGTACTCCTTAAAAATTTAGAAGAATTATGTACTCCTTTAAGGAATACATAATTCAGCACCCAGAAATAAACACTGGCATATTCACTGCCATTTATATATACACCAGAGGCCTAATGCACAAAATTCATGCAAGAGTAGTCCTTCCTTCCCCTGCTTCGGGTACTGGCTTCCCTCTGGCCCCTGGGACCCAGGCTTCCCTCACAGCCCCGGCTTTGTCCAGAAGGTTGTCTGGAAGGACATCCAGTCTAATTAGCATATTATGCTTTTATTATAGACTAGAGGCCTGGTGCACAAAATTCATGCTTGAGAGGAGGGGATCCCTCAAACCGGCCTGCACCCTTACCAACCTGGGACCCCTCAGGGGATATCCAACTGCCGGTTTAGGCCTGATTCCACAGGGAATGGCCTTAAACCAGCAGTCAGACATCCCTCTCACAATCCAGGACCACTGACCCCTAACCACTCACCGGTCTGCCTGCCTGATGTCCCCAACTGCCCTCCCCTGGCAGTCTGATCTCACCCCCAACGGCCCTACCCTGCCCACCCGGTTGCCCCCAACGGCCCTCCCCTGCCGACCTGGTCACCCCCAACAGTCTTCCCCTGCAGCCTGGTTGTCCCCAACTGCTCTCCCCTGCAGACCTGGTCATCACCAACTGCCCTCCCCTGCAGGCCTGGTAGCCCCCAACTGGCCTCCCCTGCCAGCCTGGTCGCATCTAACTGCCTCTGCCTCAGCCCCCACAACCATGGCTTTGTCCAGAAGGAAGGCAGACATCTGGAAGATGGCCGGTTGACCCGGTCAAATGAGCATATTACCCTTTTATTAGTATAAATGTCTAGTAAAGTTGGGATTATATTTATACACTGCTTTGTATCCTGCTTTTTTGTTTTAATAACATTAATATTGTAAGCAGTGAATTTTAAAGGCTGTATAGTTTTCTTATATGGTTATTCCATAATTCATTTTATCGATTTTTGTTCTTCTGGTAATTTTAGTTTGCTTCTCCTTTATGTACCTTTCCCCTTCTTCTTTCTTAGGTTTCTTTTTTATACCTGCCCTTTAGGTTGTGGTGCTCTCCTGATTTTTCTTTCGCTGCCCCTGAGTGTCCCACAGGTATCTGAAACAGATGTAACAAGGATAAATAAACTATATGTTTTCTTTAAGGGGTGTCAAGTGGGCAGAAAAGGGTGGTGGATAAGGGCAATCATCCTAATGAAATCCTGTGCAGCCTACAAGCCTGTGTGCCCTTCCTTCCTTAACTCTTTAGCCCTCTTTTTCCTCCTAGTTCCCCTAATATAAACCTGCTTCTTTATCTTCCTTACTCTTAAATTTATATACAAATGGTACCCCTTAGTGGGAGAAACAGGAAATTCTTCCAGTGTTGATCAATCACAGCCAAAATTACTGTATTTTCTTGTGCATCTAAACAAATGATCATTGTTATACATTACTGATAGGTACTTTTTCTGATTTCTAATAAATACGAACTTTACTTCTGACTTACTATCACAATATATAAGGTATCTTAATCTTCCTTTGAATGTTTTAGGGAAAAGGAAACAGACTAAATATGCTTCCTTTCTACAGGAACTTATATATTTTGAGAAATTGAGATAAGGATACTTAGTGCTTATTTTACTTTAAGATTATAATCCTATATAATAAAAGGCTAATATGCAAATTAACTAAACGGAGGAACAACCAGTTGCTATGACACGCACTGACCGCCAGCAGGCAATCGCTCAATGTAGGAGCTTCCCCCTGGTGGTCAGTGTGATCTCACAGGGATCACAGAAGCCCTGAGCCAGGCTCACAGCTGGCCAGTGCAGCTGCAGTGGCAGGAACCTCCTGTCTCTGCAGCAGTGCTAAGGATGTCCGAATGACGGCTTAGGCCCACTTCTCTGAGAGAATGGGCTTAAGCTGTCTGTCAGACATCCCCCGAGGGCTTCTGGACTGGAGAGGGCAGAGGCCGGGCTGAGGGACCCACCCCCCAAGTGCATGAATTTCATGTACTGGGTCTCTAGTGTCTGTATAATAGACATCTACTCTAGCTTTTGGAGTTATAATTTAATCTTGTAACATAAAATTCTTTTTTGTAGTCTGATACGTAATTTCTACAGCCAGTCTAGAAATGCTTATTGAATGACTAGAATGTCAATGTAGATCCTTCAAAGCCTAACTGCTTAAAAAAACAAAACAAGCAAACAAAAATTGTTGTTGTAAAGAAGAGTATAACCACATTAAATACAATCTGGAAAAATAAGAGGCAAAAGTGCTACTCTTAACCTCACTTAACAAAATTGCTCATAGAATTTTTATATATTTATTGCTTTCAAATTTGTGTTTATGTGGTTTAAAAGTGTTCTGCTTTTTTCCCCACTGAATATGTCATTTTTTGACAATTATTTAAAATGGCTGCATACTAATCTGTTAGTTGCATGACCCTGTTGTATGCACAATGTTTATCTAGAAGAGTGTGTGTAAGTTTGTGTGTGTGTGTGTGTGTGTGTGTGTGTGTATGACTCTTAAGAAAAAGTAGTTATTCTAATAAAATAAAATTGTTTAGCACATGAATATTAATAAGTAGGCAACCTTATTATTAAAGGCCAGTGCCTTTTCGTTTTCAAACTTATGAACCGGAAACTTGAAGAAGTTGGTCGTCAGGTGAGAATATGTATTTTGGAGAAGTTATCAACAGAAGTTAGTTGCTTATTCAAAGAATTATTGTCATAAATCTTACATTACATTCTGTTCTCTTATAGATTATGGAGCTTTGTGGTGCAACAAGACTTGGTTATTTTGGAAGAAGTCAGTTCTATATTGCCTTGAAACTTGTAGCTGTTGCCCAGTCTGGTTTCCCTTTAAGAGTGGAAAGTATTAATACAGGTAAATATGGGATATATTAGTAATTGAAATGAAAATAGACTTCAAGTCACAAATGAAGTTGAGTCTTTCTGATATTATAGTAGCATTTGTGACCTCTAGAAAAATGTCATGACTTTATTCTCACCATCTTGCTATTTAAAATTTGTGAATATTAGAACACATATCTGTTTTAAATATTATAGCATATATGTACTTCCTGCATATTTCATTGTATAAAACAGTTAAAATGGTGATTGTTATAGCATAAATTTACTAAGACTTGTTTAGAATTTAGGTAATTTTATCAAAGTAAAGTGACCCTCATATATGCTTTCTTTATATTTCTAAGTATAGAGCAACATTATACTTTGTTTTCTTGTTTGTGAAGACTGAACGCTCCATATAAAGTTAGAAAGCATTAGTTAACCAAAACTTTCTGGTTGATAGAGATACTATTAAAATATTGGCACATTAAAACCTACTTATAAGCATCTGACTATCTTATACATATCACCTAGGAAAATTTGTTTTTCTATTATTTGATAATGAAATAGATGGGAATTTTATAAGATAGGCACTTAAATGCAGAGAGTTTTGTGATTTTCATACGGAAAAAAGGAAAGAAAGCTGCATTTTCTGTATTGTTAGGATTTTTTTATTTATAAATGTAGTGTTATTACAGCTTAGTTTTTTAAGTGCTCAGTGTTTAATGCCAGCTTAGTTGGAGGTTCTCATTGTGGGCCTCTAAGTGTGACACGCATCCTTCTCCTCGTGTTGAGAGTTTACATTCTTTTTCAGGTAATTTTGAGTACTTTGCGTACACACTGAATAAATTTCATCCCCTCCTGGGTGTGGAAATTCTAGGGGAGATGCAGGGAATTATTGTGGAAAGAAGTACATTTTCTTCTGAAAATGATTCTGCTATGTTATTCTGGTCCAGATTGACCTGCAGAATTCTTAGTTTTTTTATTTTTCTTCTTTATTTAAAATAGAATGTAGAGTATCTGCCAGGCGGAGTGAAGTAAGCCAGACTAAAGTTGATAGATTGAGCTGCTTGTACTGTGTCTTTGGTAGGTGAACAGTAAGATATTTTCAGGAGTTTCTGCCATGAAAATGTTTGGATTAATCTAGTCTCAAACTTAGTGACATATTCTGTGTTATATTTAGAACTCGAATATCTTATTTTAGAATTAGTATGAGTAGAAACAGCATAGGCTTTGGGGTCAGACTGACCTGGGTTTAGATTTTGTCACTTACTGTCACTGAGCCTCAGTCTGCTTATCTGTAAAATAGGGACTTTGAAGGGTTGATACTGTAATGAGTGCAAACATAAGACCTGACATGAAATGGACATTTAATTACAGTTATTTTTATAACCCCTTGGAAAGACAGTTTGGTATTACTATTTCTAGGTTAAGGTCTCCCTAAACAGTTAGAGGATGAGTAAAATTTTGTAGTGATAGACATTTTGTTTCTGTATTAGTTTTGCAAAAATTCTTTCTACTATCTAATTCACCTCTTCAGGTTTTAATGTGTGCATCATTTTTTATTTTAAAGTAATAATTATTTTTGCCGTTAATAGTAAAGGACCTTCCTCTGCCAAGATTTGTTGCTTCAAAGAATGAACAGGAATCCCGCCATGCAGCCTCATATTCTTCAGATTCTGAAAATCAAGGATCTTATTCTGGTGTTATTCCTCCACCACCTGGAAGGGGGCAAGTGAAAAAGGGGTCCATAAGCCATGATACTGTCCAGTCTCGTACATCTACAGATCAACAGGTAGTCACATGCATGTCAGTATTATTAGTTGACATCTTCTGTAGATATTTACACTAAAACTTTTATTGAATGCCTTTAACAATGAAAATGTTATCTTAAAATTAAAATTTAAAAATAATGTTACTCTTTCTAGGAGCCTGCATCTCCAGTAGTTTCACCACAGCAGTCCCCACCAACGTCTCCACACACATGGAGGAAACACAACCGTCATCCCAGTGGAGGAAATGGTGAGAGGCCTCTTGCAGGACCTGGGCCATTTTGGTCTCCCTTTGGTGACGCACAATCAGGTATTTAGAAGTTCTAGATATAACAGTCATTTATTAAAGGTGTAAATTGAAGGAAACTTGATAACATTCCTTTAAGAGTTGCCTCCAAGAAAATATTTAATTATAAGTTAAGTGCCTTAAAATGGAAGCAAATGCCAACTGTGAAAATTTGTAAGTAAATGTATCACTTTGAACATTGGTAATTGCATTTATTTATATCTTTGATGCTTAGATAAAAGTTTATAGACACCACATTCTCTGAAGGTAAAATGAATAAGTGATTATTTCCTAGAATATTATATATATATATGTATATATGTGTGTGTGTGTGTAGTTTCAGTAACAATTTAAAAAATTTAAATGAGATAATTTTAAATTGACAGAAGGTATTTCATTTTGGAAATTAACATTTCTGCAAAGTTAGAACTCAAAAGAAAACTTATGTATATGGTGAATTGTTACAATAAAAAACCTGATAACTTTATATTCTTTAAAAGTGAGTCAGCATGTTTGCCCATTCTGCTTGTAGGTTCTGCTGCTGGTGATGCAATGTGGTCAGGGCATTCTCCACCTCCACCTCAAGAAAACTGGGTCAGTTTTGCAGATACTCCACCAACCAGTACTCTTTTAACCATGCATCCTGCTTCTGTCCAGGTGTGACATTTTATTGGTATTGCATTTTTATTTGCTTCATTCAAAATACTGCTGCAGTCATTATTTTTATATTTTGCTGTTGCAAATTTTATGAATGCAAGTTCACTTTTATTTAAAAAAAAACACAAAACACACAAAAACCAGAACTCCACTCTGTGCCTTTTCTTTAAATCTGTTATCATTGAAATGTTTCACTGAAAGTTTTGATTAATTTCTTTCTAATTTCTTAGTGAACTTTTGAAAGGTTTCGGCATCTAAGAATATATTTGCTTGGCTTTCTTGGCACATTTCCATAACTTTCCGTTGCTTACACATTGCTGTCATTCTATACATTTATATAATCATTGTCCAAAAACATTCAGTAACCTGATTATAAGTATGTGATTTGCTGATGAGTTTGTGAAGACTTCTTATATTTTAAATATCCACAAAAAGTAAGTTTTACTTTCAAAGATAAATAACCTAGTAATCTTGGTCCATGTAATCATATAGATAAATACTGTACTGAGGGAAAAATGTTTCATTACAGGACCAGACAACAGTACGAACTGTAGCTTCAGCTACAACTGCCAATGAAATTCGTAGGCAATCCAGTAGCTATGATGATCCCTGGAAAATAACAGATGAACAAAGACAGTATTATGTAAATCAGTTTAAAACCATTCAGCCTGACCTAAACGGATTTATTCCAGGTGAGTTGTTAAAAAACAAATTTTTCTAGATTGGGACAGTTCAAAGTCTCAGTTTCATAATCTCAAAGACATGGTTTTATTGGTCAGAAATTATAAAAGATAATTAATTCTCAAATTGTCTAAAAAGAGTTTATAATTACAAGAGACCATAAACATGACATAGACATATGTTAAGGTTACTTTTTTTTTCAATGAAAAGGTCTTAAGACCACATTTAATTCTTGGGTCTGTAGGTTCAGAATAATGCTAAACAATACTGTTTTATATTTCAGGATCTGCAGCTAAAGAGTTTTTTACAAAATCAAAGCTTCCTATTCTTGAACTTTCTCATATTTGGTAAGTGTGGTGTATATTACTTGGGTAAAGTGGGTTATTTCAAAGGAGTTTCCAGCAGGTAGATTTTTTTAACCTTAAAAATAAACTATTAGAATAACCTTTTAAAGAATGTTCTTATGACTCAGTATTGCCTTAAAATAGTCAGCTTCTCTCACACTCTCTAGAAAAGAAATAAAGTGATAACAGTGGAATAGTTCTTTAAAAAGTGCTAAAAGTCTTTAAGTTATAGTACCTGTTTCTTATTGCTAGTATAATGCATAGAATAAAAGCTAGTTTGCTCATACATGGTTGTGTTTATTCCATTTGGTTTTAAACAAATTGAGTAAGTCCTGTACCAGCCATGAACCTAAGAACAGTGCTTAACATCCATTTAAATACCAACTGAAGACTCAGGATAGTTGCTATGTGGTTGGAATCAGTCATTAAATTACAATCACAAATTGCTTTTTAAAAACAATTGTCAGATAACGTAAGTGTTGTTTCCTCTTTATATCTACACTAGAGGCCTGGTGCATGAAATTCATGCATGGGTGAGCATGTGTCCCTTAGCCCAGCCTGCACCCTCTCCAATCTGGGACATCCCTCTCACAATCCAGGACTGCTGACTCCCAACTTCTCGCCTATCTGCCTGATTACCCCTAACTGCATCTGCCTGCCAACCTGATCACCACCTAACCACTCCTCTGCCAGCCTGATTGATGCCTAACTGTTCCCCTGCTGGCCTGATTGCCCCTAACTGCCCTCCCCTGCCGGCCTGGTCACCCCTAACTGTCCTCCCAAGCCAACTTAGTCGCCCCTAACTGTCCTCCCCTGCTGGCCCAGTCACCCCCAACTGCCCTCCCCTGCAGGCCTGGTTCCCCTCAACTGCCCTTCACTGCAGGCCAGGTCCCTTCCAACTGCCCTCTCCTACGGGCCTGGTCCCCCCCAGTTGTCTTCCCCTGCAGGCCTGATCCCCCTAACTGCCCTCTCCTGGAAGCCTGGTTCCCCCAAACTCCCCTCGCCTGAAGGCCTGGGTCCCCCCCCAACTGCCCTCCTTTGCAGGCCTGGTCCTTCCCAACTGCCCCCCCCTACTGGCCTGGTCTCCCCCAACTGCCCTCCTCTACTGACCCCATCACTCCTAACTGCCCTCCCCTGCTTGCCTGATCGCCCACAACTGCCCTCCACTGCAGGCTATATTGTGGCGGCCATCTTTGACCACATGGGGTGGCCATATTATGTGTTCGAGTGATGGTCAATTTGCATATTACTCTTATTAGCTCTATTGATATTCTAAATTTTATTTTTTTATTTAATAAATCTTTATTCAGATTATTACATTTGTTTCTCTTTGTTTCCCCCCATAGCTCCCCTCCACCCATCTCCCACCCCTCCCTCTACTGTTACCTCCCCCAGCATTGTCCTCATCCATAGGTGTATGATTTTTGTCCAGTCTCTCCCTGCACCCCCCTCACTCCCTTCCCCCTGA
>JAAGEH010000018.1:15533379-15658180 GCA_011751065.1 Lasiurus cinereus | reverse complement strand
TTATATAGGGTTCTGTGTGCTTCCTGGACTTGTAAGTCTATTTCTTTCACCAGGTGGAGGAAGTTTTCATTCATTATTTCTTCAAGCAGGTTTTCAGTATCTTGCTCTCTCTCTTCTACTGGCACTCCCATAATTCTGGTGTTTTAAAGAGGCACTATCTTCACATTTTTGGGTTCTTTTTTCTTCTTGCTTTTCCAGTTGAGTGTTTTCTGATTCTTTATATTTCAAATTTTTGACTTTATTCTTGCCTTCCTCTAGTCTGCTATTAGGTCTCTGAATAATATTTTTTATTTCAGTCAGTGTATGTTTAAATTCTAGTTGGTCCTTTTTCATCTCCTCTTGGGTCTCACTAAATTTATCATTTTTTGTAGGAAATCCTTGAAAAACATTATAACCGTGGTTTTGCACTCTATCCAGTCGTTTGTTTTCCTCCATTTCTTTTGTTTGTGATCTCTTCCTTTGTCTCTGCATTTTCACTATGCCAGGAGAACTTCTATGTTGGAATCAGCCTTATGATACAAGACTTGCAAAACTGCAAAAGCCTCTCTGTTGAGCTTGAATGGGGTGGAGTCTCAGGGCTGAACAGACTGCTTTGGCTTCCAATCAGACCTGCCCTATGTGGTCCCTGGGTCTCAAGTCCCTCTCGGTAATCGCTGGAGCCGTTTCTGTGCACACGTGCGCTTGTGCCTCTAGACCACTGCCTTTCCAGCTCCCCTGCGCTCTAGGACCTGTATGAGTCTGGGTTCCCAGGGTCTTGCCCGCAACTGGGGTTCAGTGCATTTAGAAGTGGCACAGTTGGGGGGCTTTGTCTCCCGCCCACTAGAGAAAGCCAGCGGCACAATCAGCAGTCCGTCTTCTGCGCACAGCGGTGTGCGTGCCCCCAGACCTTTGCCCTTTCACGGCTCCCCTAAATTTCTGTGCACTCCTCCCTTTTCATAGTCCAGACTCCCCCCAATATGAGTCTTATCCAGAACTGGGGTTCAGTGCTGTAGGATAAGGGGTTTAGTGCAGTTGGGATTCTCCATCTCCCTCCTGCCCGAGGAAGCTAGCCAGGCACTCCAGCACCCGCTCTCTCCATGCATGTGTCTTCGTACCTCAGTTTTTTTTTAATTAAATCTTTATTATTCAGATTATTACATTTGTTTCTCTTTTTTCCCCTCCATAGCACCCCTCCACCCAGCTCCCACCCCTCCCTCTGCCCTTACCTCCCTCCCATTGATCTCATCCATAGGTGTATGATTTTTGTCCAGTCTCTCCCTGTACACCCCTCACCTCTTCCGCCCTGAGAATTATCAGTCCACTTCCTTTCTGTGCTCCTGATTCTATTATATTCACCAATTTATTCTGTTGATCAAATTTTTAATTCACTTTAGATTCACTTGTTGGTAGATATGTATTTATTCATAATTTTTTGGCTTTTATTTTTTTCTTCTTCCTCTTCTAAAAGAGTACCTTTCAGCATTTCATATAATACTGGTTTGGAGTTGATGAACTCCTTTAACTTTTTCTTATCTGTGAAGCTCTTTATCTGCCCTTCAATTCTGAATGTTAGCTTTGCTGGATAGATTGTTCTTGGTTGTAGGTTCTTGCTATTCATCACGTTGAATATTTCTTGCCACTCCCGTCTGGCCTGCATTGTTTCTGTTGAGAAATCAGCTGACAGTCGTATGGGTGCTCCCTTGTAAGTAATAAACTGTTTTTCTCTTGCTGCTTTTAATATTCTCCCTTTGTCTTTTGCTCTCAGTATTTTAATTATGATGTGTCTTGGTGTGGTCCTCTTTGGATTCCTTTTATATAGGGTTCTGTGTGCTTCCTGGACTTGTAAGTCTATTTCTTTTACCAGATGTGGGAAGTTTTCAGTCATTATTTCTTTAAATAGGTTTTCATTATCTTGCTCTCTCTCTTTTTCTGGCACCCTCACAATTCTGATGTTGGTACGTTTGAAGCTGTCCCAGAGGCTCCGTACATTATGTTCACATTTTTGGATTCTTTTCTCTTCTTGCTTTTCCAGTTGAGTGTTTTCTGCTTCTTTATATTTCAAATTTTTGACTTGATCCTTGCCTTTCTCTAGTCTGCTGTATAATATTTTTTATTTCAGTCAGTGTATGTTTAATTTCTATTTGGTCCTTTATCATCTTTAGTTGAACCTTTTCCATCTCCTCTTGGGTCTCACTAAATTTATCCAACTTTTCTAGCAAATTCTTGAAAAACCTTATAAGTGTGGTTTTGAACTCTATATCCAGTCGTTTTTTTACCTCCATTTCTTTTGTTTGTGATCCCTTCCCTTGTCTCAGCATTTTCACTATGCCGGGGAAACTTCTGTGTTGAATTCAGCTTTATGATACCAGCCACAAAGCCACAGAAGCCTCTATTGAGCTTGAGATGGGTGGAGTCTCAGGGCTTAAGGGACCGCCTTGCCTTCCAGTCAGCCCCGCCCTCCACGGCCCCTGAGTCTCACGTGACTGGGTAATCCCTGGAGTGGTCCTTGTGCGTGCGCGCACCCGCAGTAGCTCTAACCGCTGCCTTTCCAGCTCCCCTGCGCACTAGGACCACACGAGTCTAGGTCCCCAGGGTTTCACCCGAAACAGGGGCCCAGTGGACTCAGAAGTGGCACAGTTCAAAGGGTCTGTCTCCCGCCCACTCGCAAAAGCCAGCAGCACAATCAGCAATCTGTCCTCCGCGCAGCACCGTGCGCATGCGAGACTGCACCTGATCTTCTGCGACTCCCCTAAATTTCCATTCACCTCTCCCTTTTCACAGTCCAAATTTCCATTCACCTCTCCCTTTTCACAGTCCATATGAGTTTCGGCTGGATCTGGGGTTTAGTGTCGTAAGATAAGGGGTTCAATGCTGTTGGGAGTCTCCGTTTCCCTCCCGCCAGAGAAAGCCAGCCAGGTACTCTGGCACCCGCTCTCTCAGCGCGCGCATCTCCGTACCTCGGCTTTTTGCAGCTCCTCTGGGTTTCTGTGAGCCCCTCTCTTTCCTTCTCGTTGTAGAACTTACACTCGGCCAGCTTTCCTGTGGTTCTGGATGATGTCTGTTCTGTCTTTTAGTTGTAGTTTTGAAATTGTTGTGCGAGGCAGCAGTGTAGGTGTTTACCTATGCCGCCATCTTGGATTCTCTCTTCCGTACCTCAGTTTTTTGCAGCCTCTCTGAGTCTCTGTGAGCCCCTCTCTTTCCTTCTATCTGTAGAATTTCCTCTCAGCCAACTTTCCTATGGTTCTGGATGATGTCCGTTTTATCTTGTAGTTTTGAAATTGTTGTGCGAGGCAGTAGTTTAGGTGTTCACCTATGCCGCCATCTTGGTTTCTCCCTGTAAATTTTATTAATAAGGTTTTTAGTAGCATAGAGTGCTGTAGTGGGAGATAGGTAGATAATGCCAAAAACCAAAAAGTTAGGAACTAGCAATATATATATATGCTGTTTATAGTTTAAAGTGATAAATTTAAAAAAATGGCTGTTCCTACATCTAAGAAATGGAAGGATAGCAGGGTGGGGCTGCTGTCTTTTTGTATCAAGCCTTATAATTGTATTGGATTCTTTAAAGTATATACATATACATTTTATTGTTTAAAAACAAAGCAAAGCTTTAAAATTTTTAGTGACTTATTAAATAAGCTTGATTTCAAATAAGTCCTGTATCTAAAGAAACATATGTGTTAAAGGCCATTTCTTTGGTGACCTTATTAGGGGGGGTGTAGGGGGAGGACTCTTTTCAGCATTTTATTATGAAAATTTCAAGCACTTAGAAAAGTTGAAAGAATTGTGCCTTAAACCACTCACATGGCCATTGGCTATAATCGACAGATAACGGTTTGCTATACTCACTTTGCTATACATCTTCCCATCTATGGGATTTTTTTAAATTACTGTTTGCTTGCACTTTTTTCTGGAAAAACATTTCTCTTTTTCTTTTTTTCTGAGACATAAAAGAATCCAAAGTAGAATATGATTCTATTTCTGATGTTTTTCTTTTAGGGAACTCTCAGACTTTGATAAAGATGGAGCATTAACACTGGATGAGTTTTGTGCTGCTTTTCATCTGGTAGTTGCTAGGAAGAATGGCTATGACTTACCAGAAAAACTCCCTGAAAGTTTAATGCCCAAGCTGATTGATTTGGAAGACTCAGCAGGTAAGATCCAGGAGCTTGAAGAGACCTGATTGCATGCCTTGAAAAATAACACTTGGTTCTCAAAGCAAAATCTAGATGTTAAAACTTAGCTTAAAAGCATAGACATTTCATCAAGGGTTTGTACATTTGCCATTAGAATAAGATGTACAGCCTATACTTGGATCAATATTTTGTCTGTTTAGTCAACTGTAAACAAAGATAAAGAATATTTGCCACTATTTTACTTTATACTTGTGACCTGCTGAGATTTGAAGAGCATTTTACAGTGTCTTGTTATTTTGTCATTCTTTAATTACATTTTATATTGTTTGAAATTAGGAAAGTAGCTTGTCTTCATTATCAACATTTTTCCATTTAATGCATCTTAATTTGTTGAAGGGAAATACCTATTTTATCATTAGACCTTTGCACAGGCATTTTCCTTTTAAAAAACCAATTTCACCAAAACTTGTTTGGCTCAGTGGATAGAGCGTCAGCCTGTGGACTAAAAGGTCCCAGGTTTGATTCCCGTCAAGGGCACATACCTTGGTTGCAGCCACATCCCCAGCAGGAGGTGTGCAGGAGGCAGCTGATCGATGTTTCTCTCTCATCAATGTTTTTAACTCTCTCCCTCTCCCTTCCTCTCTGTAAAAAATCAAAATATATTTAAAAAACAAACAAACAAATTTCTTTAGATGTTAAAGAAATCTGTTAATTTTGTGTGTGATGTAGATAATACTACATTGTTATGTTTACAAAAATGCTTTTATAGATGCTAATATTTACAGATAGTTTTATTTTAAAAGAAATAGAATATAGGGGGTAAAACATTAGTACATTTTTCTTAGATTCTAAATGAATAAAAGGAAATCTAAGGTTAAATTAGTGAGTCTAATTAAAACTAAATTACTGTCTTTGGTTTTTCTATCTCAATTCTTTTTTACATATTTGATAGAAAGATTTTTATACTTTTTAAAAAAGAAGTTAAAACAGAATTTGGCTCTCAAAAGGATATTCATCTATTGGGAAGCTTCTGTTTAACCCAGAATTGAATCTGATCTGACTTTATTGTGTAAATTATGCAGTAGGAATCATATGCATATTATTATTGTCAAAAAGAGGACTACCTCCTTAGAGTCAAGAATCTGTATACTTCTAGTTTTGCTAATTATTCCTGTGACCTCGAGCAAGTTGTTTTTGTTTTTCCACCTGAAATGTGTATTCGATGCTAATCACATTTCAGGGCCTGAACACACTGACCTTTTATCAACCAATAAGTCTTTTTAAAATTTTAGTGTTGTTTTTTAGTTATTTAGAAGCATTATCCTATGAGAATCCTAGAGTATTTCTGATCATTTTAGGCACTTATTAGGTATCACTTAACCTCTGACTTGAGTTAAAAGCTTAGTATTTTTCTTGGGTCATTTTGTCTCAAAGTACTTTGATTTACCTAATTAAAAAGTAAACAAAAAGATCTTCATTTGGTTTATTTCATAGTAGCCAAAAGGGAAGAAATTGAGGCAGCTACAGACTTACTGTGCCATTGATTTTAAAATTAGGCCTTGTGTCTAGAGTTTTTCTATGATTTTAATCCTTTAAAAACTGACAGTATAGTATAATTTAAATCAAGCTTATTCTGTTGTATGTCATTTTCTTGAGACTTGTCTGATTCTGTTATCTGTTACACATAGATGGGTGAGTCTGGTTTTTTGCATGTAGTCTTTTTTCCCCCCTGTTTTATTTAATTTAAATAAAATTTGGGATTCTTTGTAAACTTGATCTACTGCCTGAATTTTAAAGCTAATGATTTAAGTAGAAGTTCTTTTCTGGGCATTTTTCTTTTTACTCCTGTTAGATCTGTTTAGCATAGAGTCACTATCTGATTTTTCCCCCCTGTATAACCTCTATACCAGTGGTTTTCAATCTTTCTAATGCCGTGACCCTTTAATACAGTTTCTCATGTTGTGCTGACCCCCAACCATAAAATTATTTTCGTTGTTACTTCATAACTGTAATCTCGCTGCTGTTATGAATCATAATGTAAATATCTGTGTTTTCGATGCTCTTAGGCGACCCTGCTAGCAGTTCTCTCAACCCGTGGGTCACGGCATTAGAAAGATTATATTATGATTCATTAACAGTAACAGAATTACAGTTATGAAATGGCAACGAAAATAATTTTATGGTTGGGGTCACCACAACATGAATAACTGCATTAAAGGGTCGCGGCATTAGAAACGTTGAGAACCACTTCTCTACACTATTGTTCTAATTATAATTTTAAAGGTATCAAGGACTCATAGTTGTTGTTTTTTACCATTTGTACATAATCTGTGTGAAATTTATTGTAAACATTTGACTACACAATATTAAATTCAAGTCTTCTTTGCCTAATCACTAAGTGACATATTTGGGATTTTGTTCATTTGGGGTTGAGGGAATGATTATCCTTTTTTTTTCTCCCAGCTATCATAAGCCTGAGATTTATATGCCACAAATCCTTTTATTGAAATTGTTATATGACACTGTGGATCAATCAAGATCTGTAAAAATCCTTCTAAATAGCTGTGTTTTTAGAAGTTCACAGTTGAAGGGGAAACCACCCAAGCAGTTCCTTTTGGCTGACCTAAAAATTTTTCTTCTATGGAGCTCTTCTGATTTTCAGACAAAAGTAGTTACTATCTTCTCTGATCTCCCATAGTATCTCCTATGTGCTGTTCATTTGTGGCACCTATCACACTGTTCTTTTTTTTATCTTTCCACCACTACATTCAGAGTTTCTTAAAAAAAAGTGAGGGGGTGTGTGTGTCATATTCACTATTGTATCCCCAGGATCTAGCACTTTGCAGGCATGTGCTAAGTTACTCAGTAAATAACTGCTGAATGAATTAATGCTAAATGTGTGCCTTTTTTAAAGTAGGATATTTTTCTTAACATATTTCTGTCCTTAAAAATATAGTCTTTTGTTATATGTTTGTGATGTTGGGATATACTAAAATATTAACGCTACAAGTATTTTGTATTTGTAATTTAATAACTCATAGAAAAATAGATGGTTAAAGTGATGACTTGAGTTACAGTTTTTTGGAGAAACAAGCTAGGTTTTCTAAAGGCATACAAACATGGGTGGGATAGAGATATATTTTTTCTAAAATTATTTGAACAAGTTCATGTTATTAAATAGCAGAGAAAATAAAATTGCTAACAATCATAAGTATGTACACAGACCTGAATTAAAATACTTAATATTTAATATCACCACTAAATAAGTAAATAAAACGGGAAACTTGATTTTTGTTATCTTACCAAAAAAAGCATATAAAAATTCATCTGTGGGAACAGCTTTCTGAAGCTGAATTCAAGAAAGAATGTTTATCTTCCAAGAATGGTTATCTTCTTTAAAGTAAAAAAAGGGTTAAGGTGACCTCCTAGCTTACAAACAGTAGTGTATCTTATAGGGGAAAAAAGTGTGTTGTGATGCTTTGCATCTTAACCTCAGTCTCCAAAGAATCTTCTTTGTTGTAGCACAGTCGCAGTTTTACATATGCTATATTTTATGTGATTACTTGAAGTCCAGTGCACTGGTGGGGTTCCTCAGCCAGGCCTGCGCCCTCTAACAATCCAGGACCCCTTGGGGATGTCGGATTGCCAATTTTGGCCCAATCCCCTCAGACCAGGCCGAGGAACCTCACCAGTGCACAAATCCGTGCACCGGGCCTCTAGTATGCATATGAGATCTTTAGTTAATGTCTTCCTGCCCTCCCCCCTTCCCTCTGAGATTCATCAGTCTGTTACATGTTTCCATGTCTGTGCATTGAGCATCTACCCCCTGGTGGTCAGTGCATGTCATAGCTAACAGTCAAATAGTTGAATGGTTGCTTAGGCTTTTATATATAAAGATTTGATGAAACTAGTGCCTCGTTGCACAGATTCGTGTACGTTGAAAGAAAATTAGAAGGTGGCCAGTGAGACAGGACTGGACAAGACAGGCTGGACATGCCCTGGAGCCAACCTCCTACAGTTCCTCCCTGGCCAGCCGCACATGGGGCAGTGATTTGAAGGGCTTCTGCGAAGTGAGTGGGGTCCCTCGGCCTTGCGTGTGGAGTTTGGCCAAAACCAACTCTCCGACATCCTCAGAGAGTCCCGGATTGCGAGACGGTAGTTCTCAGGTGACCCACCCCAGAATTAGGCTCCCTCCTCTCTGGTTTCAGGATGCATCATTCGAGAACCTCCACTGCCAAGTCACTGCAGCTCCTGTGTTGAGCTTTTGTCCCCTGGTGGTCCTTGCACGTCATAGCTACTAGTCAGATGGTTGCTTAGCCTTTTACATGTATAGACTAGAGGCCTGATGCATGAAGATTCATGCAAGAATGGGCCTTCCTTCCCTTGGCTGCTGGCACTGCCTTCGCTCTAGCCATAGCTGCCTTCCCACACTGCACAGAGGCTCAGAATGGCTGGGGTGGTCCAGAACACCTGCATCGTCGCCATGGCAATGATGCAAGCATCCTGCCCCTGGCCGCTTGGCACCCACATATGCAAATTAACCTGCCATATTTGTTGGGTTAATTTGCATACTCCTGATTGGCTGGTCGGCGCTGCAAAGGTACGGTCAGTTAGCATGTTACTATTTTACTAGGTAGGTAGATCTCTCTCTTAAGCTACACTAGAGGCTCTTGGTTGGGCAGTAACTAGATTTGGTCTTGTTCATTATATCTCAGCACCTAAGAGGATACAAATTGAGCACATAAGTAGTTTTTTAAATGACTAAATGGCTGAACTACTTTTTTTAAAATCTGTTTTCTCTCTTCACACACAATGCTCACGTGAACAACTCAATAATATCTGACTGAATGCTTAAAGAGGGAAAGAAATGTGCTCCTCATTCTGTCTCCTCTTTCATAACCACTGCTTTATACAGTAAATTTGAGCAAATTTTCATCGCTGTTGATATGGTGCATAACATAGATCCTCGAAATTTTAGAAGTACTTCTAAAATGAATGCTTTTAAAAGCCAGAAATTTTTAATGACTTTTACTATGCAGATTTGTAGTTGAATCTAGACTGATGTGAGTTAATCACTGTTAAGAGTTTTTCTGTATTCATCCAATAAATTTTAACATAGAAGCTTACACAAATAACACAGGCAGATATCTGTTTTAACACAAGTGCATTCACACTGTACATCATTGATTGTTTTTCTTATAATGTTGGACATTTGCACTTTGTCAGCTACACAGCTGTTACTTTAATTTAACCAGTCTCTTATTGATGGGTTTTGAGATTATTTCTTGGCTTTACCTTTAAAACAGTGCTGCAGGCACCCAGACTCATATGGTCCCTGAGCGCAGGGGAGCCGGAAAGGCAGCAGTCTAGAGACACTGCACGCACCCACAGGGACCGCTCCAGTGATTAGCCAGAGACGCGTGAGACCCAGGGGCCCTGTAGGGCAGGGCCAATTGGAAGGCAAGGCAATCCATTGAGCCCTGAGACTCCAACCCTCCCACGCTCAACAGAGAGGCTTTTGCAGTTTTGCAAGTCTTGTATCATAAGGCTGAATCTAGCACAGAAGTTCTCCTGGCATAGTGAAAATGCGAAGACAAAGGAACAGATCACAAACAAAAGAAATGGAGGAAAACAAATGACTGGATAGAGTGCAAAACCACGGTTATAAGGTTTTTCAAGAATATCCTAGAAAAGATGGATAAATTTAGCGAGACCCAAGAGGAGATGAAAAAAGACCAACTAGAGATGAAAATGGACCAACTAGAAATTAAACATACACTGACTGAAATAAAAAATATTATACAGAGACCTAACAGTAGACTAGAGGAAGGCAAGAATCAAGTCAAAAATTTGAAATATAAAGAATCAGAAAACACTCAACTGGAAAAGCAAGAAGAAAAAAGAATCCAAAAATGTGAAGATAATGTAAGGAGCCTCTGGTACAGCTTCAAACGTACCAACATCAGAATTGTGAGGGTGCCAGAAAAAGAGAGAGAGCAAGATAATGAAAACCTATTTAAAGAAATAATGACTGAAAACTTCCCACATCTGGTAAAAGAAATAGACTTACAAGTCCAGGAAGCACACAGAACCCTGTATAAAAGGAATCCAAAGAGGATTACACCAAGACACATCATAATTAAAATACCAAGAGCAAAAGACAAAGAGAGAATATTAAAAACAGCAAGAGAAAAACAGTTCATTACCTACAAGGGAGCACCCATATGATTGTCAGCTGATTTTTCAACAGAAACGATGCAGGCCAGATGGGAGTGGCAAGAAATATTCAACGTGATGACTAGCAAGAACCTATAACCAAGAATACTCTATCCAGCAAAGCTATCATTCAGAATTGAAGGGTAGATAAAGAGCTTCACACATAAGAAAAAGCTAAAGGAGTTCATCAACTCCAAACCAGTATTATATGAAATGCTGAAAGGTACTCTTTAAGAAGAGGAAGAAGAAAAAACTTATGATAAAAAAAACTTAAGAAAAACAAATACATATCTATCAATAAGTGAGTCTAAAAATTAAGTGAATTAAAAACTTGATCAACAGAATAAACTGGTGAATATAATAGAATCAGGCGCACCAAAAGGGAGTGGACTGAAATTCTCAGGGGGAAGGAAGTGAGGGGTGTACAGGGAGAGACTGGACAAAAATCATACACCTATGGATGAGGTCAATGGGGGGGAGGTAAGGGTAGAGGGAGGGGTGAGAGCCAGGTGGAGGGGAGCTATGGAGGGGAAAAAAGAGAAACAAACGTAATAATCTAAATTATAAATATTTAATTAAATTTTAAAAATCTAAATAAATAAATAAAATAAAAACAATGCTGCAGTGCAGATGCTTCTACATATATTTTTGTATAAAGAACCCAGTATTTTTTGCTTTTGAAAATTCACTCTCCAAGTGCCCTTAGGTGCAGAGGAAAAAAATAATGAAAATTTGCACTAATATTGATCTTTAACTTTCCAATTAAGGAATTACTTCTCAAGCTCCCCCCTGCCTACACACACAAATACAGTTTTTAACATTAGAATTATTTATCTCAAGATAGTTGGATATTATAGCTCAGAAATCAATACAGTTATAAATATTGGCAAAGATATTTAATGAAATTGGCCATAATAATTAGAACTGCTTGAATTTCTGGCAAAGACATTGACAAGTAAGGTTGGATAATACTTGAGCAATCCTTTACAAGATGACACACTAGGGGCTTTAAAAGATGATAGTTTAAATATCAGTGGATTAATAAAAGTCCTTGGGGCCGAAACCGGTTTGGTGGCCAGGGTTCGATTCTGGTCAAGGGCATCTATCCTGGTTGTGGGCACATCCCCAGTAGGGGGTGTGCAGGAGGCAGCTGATCAATGTCTCTCTCATCAATGTTTCTGACTCTATCCCTCTCCCTTCCTCTCTGTAAAAAATCAATAAAATATATTTAAAAAAATATATAAGTCCTTGGGAATAATTAATAATACCTTTAAAATTTTTTTTTAATTTTGGTTGGTTTTTTGGTGGGTTTTTTTTTTTTTTTTTTTTTTGCAGAAATTGCCTTTTTCTTTACTATTGTTGTAAAAGTCAAAAGTGAAGTAAAGGATATCTGCCTTTTTCTGCTAGTAAGAAAACTCCATGGAAATAGGAGTCTTGTCTTTTTGCTCAATACATATTTTTATTTACTGTATTTATGTATAGATCCTCAGTAAATTTATTGACTGATTTCATGCCTTTATTAATTTTGCCACCTAATTGCCCCCACAAAATTTAACATCTTTCATTCTTTGTTTTTTATGCACATTTTTACAATTTTTTTGTGTACATTTTGAAGACAAAACGCCCATCAAATTTCTTTTTCACTTTATGAAATTATAGTCGTTCTTGTAAATTGACTAACTTTAAATGGGCTTTTTCCATTTTTAGTTATCCTGGGTAATGGGAAACATATATCTGTAGATAATGTTCTTTGAAGTAGAATAGCTGAATCAAATAGTAGTTTCTCTAAAGTGTTGATTAGTACTGCAAAAGAGGCAGTCAGTACAATTTAACTCATATTTTGGGTGATTGCTTTGCTTTATTTCAAACTTTGTTGGGCACATTTTACTTCCTGTTTTTGAATCATCGATCTTAATTTAAAACCTATAGACTTCTATATAGACATTCTTAAAGTCGGCCTACTGAATAAGTTCCATTTTATGGCATGTTTAGAGAAATGGAATTAATTTTGGAAATAGAATATAGTTTTTGATGTATATAATACTCAAAGCATATCTGAAATTGTCTTTAATTTCTTTCCCTATCTCTTTTAAGAATGAATGAAAAAGTTTCCATTTCTAGTTTTTTTTGAAGACTTGAAATTTATCAAAACCTGTGTTTTAAATATTTTTTCTCATAAGAATAATATTGACATTTCAAATAAATAAAAGCTATAGTTTACTTTTGCTTTGAGGAAGCTATTAAATGAAATTGGAACCTTGAATCTTTATGATTGAAGAATTCTTCCTACAAGTTTTTCTACTTGAAAACAAAATAAGTTTAAAACTTTAAGACTTTGGGAATAACAATTTTTTAGTATGTTGAATATATACTAAGAAAATAACAGAACTTCAGGGTGGGTAGGTGATAAGCCTAGGTAAAAACTGAAGGTCTTTGAGAAAGGTGGTTTGGCAAGTACACTGCACTGAATTGAATCTGCAGACTTTTCAGAGTCTTTGGAGGATAGAAGGATGAAACTGCTGAGAGCATTTTTATTTTCTAGTGCAATACAGAAAATATAGTTTGCAGTCATTTAATTTGCACTTGTTGCTAACTTTTAAATGTAGCCTGATAGGATATCAGTCAATATGATCACACAGTGTTGTGTCTTCCAGGCACACTCTTATACATGGAAATACTTTTTGCATAAAGCCCTTTTGGGGTTGGCTTTAACAAATAATTTAGGCTCATGCTCTTCTTTTTCAGCCCTGCTGCTCTGATGATGTCAGGGGCAGAGCAGAACCCTCAGGAGGGAGGCAGGGTTGACACAGTGTTTCAGCAGGAGGCTAGGTTGGAACACTGCATCAGGTAAGAGTAAAACTACACCCCTGCCTCCGTGAGGATATGGTCTACAGACTAACTTTTGTGGGCGGGCCTGAAGCTCTTTGTTAGAGTATTCACAGGGAGCCAGGTTGGTAGGAGATAATAGCTTGTTTATAGATTTAATGCTCATGGCTCTTAGTTTCTAGAACATAGGTAATTTGCTCTTTTTCTACTGCCATTTGTTGTTCTATATATGAAATAGGAAAGAAATAATGTAATTCTGCTAATTCATCCAGAAATAATTTGGCATTGTTTTACATTGTTTGGGGGTTTTCGAAGACAGACTAAAAATTTTTTATAACATTTTACTCTTAGAACCTCTTTACATTCTTAAAAATGATTGTGGACCCCAAAAAAACTTGTGTTTATGTGACTTAGATCTATCAATAGTTGCCCTATTAGAAATTAAAAATGATAAATTTTAAAAAATTTTACAGCTTTTTAAAAATTACAATATAAGCTCCCTAAATATTAGCATATATATTTTTAGGAAAATAACTATATTCCCCAAAATAAAATAAAAAATTATGAAAAGCATTGTTTTACATTGTGTAAATCTCTTTAATATCTATTTTAGTAGAAGACAGCTAGATTTTCACATTTGCTTCTGTGTTCAGGCGGTTAGATATTATTTTGTTTGAGGTATCATTTGCAGACTAAGCACTGAGTGCCAAATCCGGTCAGGTGACTGTTTTTCTATAGCCCACAACAAAAAGTGGTTGTTATTCTTTTTCTTTTTAATCATTGGAGAATAAAGAGAACAATATTTCATGACACATGAAATTCAAATTTGTAAAATTTTATGAAATTCAAATTTCATTGTCTATTAATAAAATAAAGCCAAACTCACTTTTTACTAATTATCATGGCTGCTTTTGCACTGCAACAGCAAAATTGAATAGTTGCACCAGAGAACATATAGCCTTCAAAGCCTAACATATGTAGAAAAATGTTGCCAATCCCAAGTACATGAAGAAATTCTCATCTGGCATAGTGAAAGAAAGGACTGTTTTTAGATAATTATGGATATTCTTTGGTACCATACCAAATGTCAACAAATGGTAATTTCTTAAAGGTTAATTGCAGTGTGAAAGCTGAAACCATATTAATGAATTATTTGTACTGTTACATTAAATTCTATAGATCTGTTTTATAGTTTGAATATGCTTTGGATTAATATTTTGCTCATGCATGATTTTATAACGTAATTGATTATTTGTAAAATATTGGTTCATTGAATTACACAGATATGGATACATGTTTTCCAAAATTATAATTTTCTCTTGAAAGCGCAAAGTTTGTCATTAGTAACAATACTGAAGACAGTTGTTTTACTGAAGTGACAGACTCACTTAATTCATTTTTGAGAAAATGCATAAAAGTCTGAATAATTAGTTTATCAGCTGTTCTCTAAAGAAAAATGCATTCCCTCTCCTCCTTCCATGAAAAATAAATGGCCTGTTCAGCTCACAGCTGAGTCACTCTAAAACACTTCCTGGAAATGATCATCCCTGTGCTCTGACAAAGAACAAAAGTGCAATATATATTGTGCCTCCTGTTACTTTGGGACTCCATTAAATAGAATTGCAAATATATATTTCCTCTTTTTCCTACAAAGACTATTAAAAAGATATGTATTCAGGGCTGATATTTAATAAAAATAATTTCTACCGCTTAATTGTGAACATTGTTCAGTGACATCGCCATGCCTATTTATTTAAACTAGAATGTGTGGGGGTGAAGAATACAATGACTAGTACAGGATGGGGCAAAATTTGGTTTATAATTATTCCTATGGGGAAAAATATAATCCTATCTAATAAAAGAGTAATAGGCAAATTGACCGTACCTCTGCTAACACCCACAAGTCATGCCCACCAGCCAGTCGGGAACAAGTATGCAAATTAACGCAACCAGGATGGCTGTGGCCATGGAGCTGCAGCAAGCAGGAGGCTTGGGTGTCCCTGGCAATGGAGGAAGCCAAGCTTCCCTGCTGCCCTGACCGACCTAGACCTATACTCAAGGCTATAAAGTTTGAATTATAGAAGATAAATGAATCCCAACAAAAATGGCGGCAGCCACGGAGCTGGGGAGAGCAGGAGGCTTGAGTGGCCCCTGACGATGTAGGAATCCAAGCTCCCGCAGCCTGGCCTGCCTTGGCCTCCACTCAAGGCTACAAAGTTTCACTTATAGAAGATAAATAAATCCCAGATTCCAGGGCCTCTGCTTGGGGTGCATGGCTGGCCTGCAAACCACCTCACCCAGGCCTCCCCATCCCCCAGGGGAATCCCCACCAGATCCCAGATACCCTTCAGGGCAAACCAGATGGCACCAGGCCTGTATCCTGTCTAATAAAGAAGTAATATGCAAATGGACTGTCACTCCAACACACAAGATGGCTGCCCCTATGTGGACACAGGATAGCTGCCACAAGATGGACAGCAAGGGAGGGCAGTTGGGAAGGAAGAGGCCTGCAAGGAAGGGCATTTGTGGGTGATCAGGCCTGCAAGGGAGGGCAGTTGGGGAGATCAAGCCTGCAGGGGAGGGCAGTTAGGGGTGACCAGGCCCACAGGGGAGGGCAGTTAGGGGCAAACAGCCTGACAGGGGAGCACTTGGGCAGCAATCAGGCTGGCAGGGGAGTGGTTAGGGGGTGATCAGGCTGGAGGGCAGAAGCGGTTAGGGGCAGTCAGGAAAGCAGGCAGGTGAGCAGTTGGGAGCCAGCATTCCTGGATTGCGAGAGGGATATCCAACTGCCCATTTCAGACATCCCTCAAGGGGTGCCAGATTGGAAAGGGCTGGGCTGAAGGACACACACACACACACACACACACACACGCACGAATTTCATGTACTGGGCCTCTAGTAATTAATAGAAATACAAGAATAAACTCTGTTTTGTGTTCTCACAACTATAAACCTATTTTGCCCCTCCTTCCCCCACGAATTACTTGGGTACCACTGCTTTGTTTCTTATTGATAAGCCAGCAGTTTTACCCACCATTGCTTTTGCACCATCATTTCAAATGTCAACACAGGAGAAAAATAATAATATAATGATTACAAAAATCTTTTTGACTTTTCAGAGGCCCTGTAAAAGTCATGGGGATTCCCTGGAGTCCATGGTCCTCAATGTGAGAAATGCTACTCTAGGAAAATGACTGTAGGAAAATGACTGTGTTGGAATATTTATCAAATATAATTATTTGAGTGAATAGTATCCTTCAAGAGGCTACATCCACTACAACTTTGTACCAGAGGTTCCCAAAATCTATTCCAAATTATAACTGCCATGAGGTAGGAGTAGGGTTCAATCTGGACCTAAATTTACTAGTAGAAGACTGACATGAGAAAGCTAGGCCAGGGCCCCAGCTTACCCTAAGATGATATTTGAAAGTGAATTAATATAATCTGACTGTAGATAGGTTCTTTTGAAAGTTACTTATTTTATAGTTAATACTGTCTTAATTCTATTTATTTTTCTTCAACACCTGCTTTGTTGGATCTCTTAAAGATACTTCTCCACTCACCATCCTCCTAACAGAGTTTCAGTTTCATTAAACTCAGATTTATAGCCATTATATCCTTTCCTTAACTTTCTTTCTCTTTGTTATCATAGGAAAAAAATCCCTAATTTTGTTCACACTAAAACCACAAGCTATTCCCATGAGGAATTTGTGGATACTATTCATTATAAATATTATTTCATTAGTTTTTCTCAAAGAGCTTTGATTTAAGAGGTCTCCATAGAACATTATCAGAAGCCTATATGCCTCTTATTGTTTTTATACTACTCTGACATCTTTATCAAGAAAGGGATAGCATTAAGAAAGAAATAGCAACAATTTTCAACCTTACAGAACAAAAATTTATCAAAATCTGCACTAGACTGCAAATTAGAACTTGCAGTGTGATATGACTATAAAAAAGGGGAAGTATTTTGAGATAGTAGTCATGTAACAAAGGGCAAAGAGAAATTGAGTACTTTTTCAAAATACTGGTAGTTAACTTTGGTTCTGGGAAAATATCAGTAAAGGAGAATGAATTTAATGAAGAAGAACACAAAAAGCAACTCATTCAATAAAGATTTATGTACATAGTATATATTAGGTTCTGTGTTAGGCACTAAAATGTGAAGGATTTACTTTTGAATAGATTGAAAGGCTAAAACCTATACTTTGCTAAGTTATTGTATGACTTTATTTGGGAATTTGAACTACAGTGCTAACATTTAATGGCAAATGTCTTTCTTTCTGTTAGAGAAACTCAGGTGTTGTTTTATTCAGCTTGCCCCTGGTAAAGCAGTGAGATAGTGATAGATGTTGGAATAATGTTTTGATACAGGTTCTAAATAGATTAGATACTCCCCATTAATTTGGTAGTTATTTGATTTTCAGACTGGTATTCAAAGATATGTAAAACTTGGGAAGATAGGAATGAGAATTAAGTTACCATTGAAATTCCTTCTGTTCTCAAATTGAAATTTAAGTGATATTTTAAATTAGTGCTTAACTACTCACAAGCAGAATGTGCTACCACATAATACTTTAAAAACTACTTTGCAGTGTTGTCGTGGATTTGTAGCTTTCTCAATGAAGATTAAGTGCCTAATGACAAAACTTTCTTTGGTGTGGGTTCATGGACTGCTTTTCACTCATGCCTGGAACACTTCCTCTCCTTTTACTCTCTGCCCTGCAAATATATACTGCTTTTTGGTTAACAGAGGAGACTTGTAGAGAAAATGTGAGTGACTTAGTGTAAATTAGCATTTCTCAAAGTATATTCCAAGAGAATATTTAGGGATTTTATTTGGGGTAAAGGATTTAAATAGTTAATTTGCTCTGAGACATTACAAGTCTTTGATACACAAATGTTCATGGAGTTGCTCCAACAGGGAGTTACAGTATTCCCAAATTTGATTAGAAAAAATTTCTTGAACCTAATTTTTTAAAGTACCTCACATTAATATTCCATAAAATACACTTTGGGAACTGCTACAAATTCAACCCTATTATCAGAAAATGGCACAAAACGTCTGTTCTAGACCTATTACTATGCATAACACTCTTTTTTCTATTCCTAACCAAAACTTATTTTCATGGAAAGCTTTGGTTTTGTGTAAACAATAAGTAGCAAAAATAAATACTGCCTAATTGTCTGATTGTTAAGATATTTATTTTTCAATTATAGTTGACATTTAATATAAAAATGTTTATTTTAGGAACATGAGGAAAGGAAATTCAGATTATAAATTACTACTTGTCAAAGTTTTCAGGGTTTTTTAATAAGTAATATCCCTAAACTAAAATATATTACTTATGGAGAATTTCTGTTTTTCAATTGCAGATGTTGGGGATCAGACAGGTGAGGTAGGTTATTCAGGCTCGCCTGCAGAAGCACCTCCAAGCAAGTCACCATCAATGCCATCACTAAACCAGACTTGGCCAGAGATGAATCAGAGCAGTGAGGTTAGCAAAGCTTTCCTTTCCTTTCATTAACATTAACTTTGTAGAAGGTAAGACGTTCCAAACAGTAATTTCAGCATCTACCTCTTTCAGCATGTATGCATAGTTAAGAGAACATATAAAGTAGGGCTATGATAAGTGTTTGTAATTATGTGACTCTGAGGTTTTCAAAGTACTTTTTCATATGTATACTGTCATTTGGTTTCCACCACTCATTCCTGCTAAAACTGTGAGTTAGACGGGGCAGGAGCATGCAGGTGATAATCAAAAGGTTGAAATGTCTCGGCCAAGGTAACTCATAGCCATTGAGGAACAAGAGCTTAGATTTGAACACAAGTCCTTTGTCAATGTAGCCAACTACCACACCAACCATGACACACTGGTATATAATAATATATTTGGAATCTTAGTATTGGAAGTGATATGAGAAATCACTAATCCTGTCTTCTACATGAAAAAGTATTTTCTTCAACCCAAGCTATTGATAATAATTTAGTTTTACTTAATTCAACATGTAATTAAACCCTATTAAATGCAGTGGTTAAATGATATTATATATAAGACCACAGATAACCTGTAAAACAGAATTTCAGACAAATGCACTCCCTCTCCTCCTCATTACTTGGGAACTCCATTATATAAAACTATAAAAGTAGAGCCAGTCTGATTAGAATAAGAGAAATAGGCCGAAGGCCCCTGTGTTAAACCTTAGTGCTCTGTAGAAAGAACATCAGCTAAAAAATAGCTGTTCTAGTCTGTTAGAGCAGTTTTCTTTGTGAACAAGTAACTTTTTTTGCCTTAAATTTTATATATATATAACTTTTAGGTAGTGTTTACAAATTTAAAAGTTTGTTGACTTTCGGGGAAAAATTCTAAACTTCTGGACTTTTCATATCTTTTTTTAAGCCAGTAATAAAATACTGAATTATAAAGAGACACTCATTAATTTTGGAGAGTTGAAAAACAGAAGAAGCTGGTAGGTTTAAAGTACTTGCTGCTTTATGACATAATCACAGATTGTGTACCTGACACATAGCACTTGTCATACCGTCAGATGTAAAGTTATGTATATAAGTTATTCTAGAGCAGCGGTTCTCAACCTGTGGGTCGCGTCCCCTTTTGGGGTCGAATGACCCTTTCACAGGGGTCGCCTAAGACCATCGGAAAATGCAGATATTTACATCACGATGCATAACAGTAGCAAAATTTCATGGTTGGGGGGGTCACCACCACATGAGGAACTGTATGCAAGGGTCGCGGCCTTAGCAAGGTTGAGAACCACTGTTCTAGAGGAATTAAGCCTTGCAATAATTCATTAGTTAAATAGGCTTTATAAAGAGTGGGGTCAATACTCTTAAAACCACTTGCTCATTTTTTAAAAAGCAGTATCAGATTAAGAGTAGTTTTTCCATTGATAATTCTAAAGCCTATATTCATTCTAACTAAAATTGTGTGTGATCATTAAAGACTAGGAATAGAAGTCCCTTCCATATTCTGATTTAAGCAGTTGCACTTTATCTTTAGATAGTCTGAGCAATTTTCATTTTGGAGTATTTCATTTTGTAGTAATAATTCGGTTATAAATGTCATGTTATTTTTCTTTTAACTCTTTGGAAAATCAAAATGTTAATCAAACTAACAATGATTTTGAGACATTTTAATAAATCTCTACCACAAAGCACTAATGATCCTTTCAGCAAGTAATTATTCGGCCTCTTAAAATGGATGAGACATTGCAAGGAATAACACTACTACTAATAATAACAACAGCACTAATAATAAGCCTTAATATGTATTGAGCACTTGGGATGTGCCAATTCTGTTCAAAAGCTTTTTACATATATGAATTCTACTTCTTTATAATAATCTTATAGTATTATTAATCTCACATTACAGATGGTGAAACTGAATTACAGAGAGGTTAAATAACTTGCCTAAGGTTGTACAGTGTGACTAGGATTCCAGTAGTCTGGATCCAGAGCTGTGTTCCTAACCATTATACTAAAGTTATGAAGATAAAAGTGTCTCTCTGCTCTCCAGATAGCTTGCATACAGTCTTGTGAAACCAAGTAAAACTTCATACAACCAAATAGGTAAATAAATGCCTTCTTTTTGGCAAAAATCTACATCTAAACTTTTCTCCACAGTTAGATCATTAGTGTTTTAAAAATTCCTCTGTACACATGCAACAATAATTATTGAAGAAACTGTAACAACAAGTAATGGTAAATCACTTCCTTGAAGTGATGTTCCATGATAAGAATGAATTTTTGTTATTCAAGAATCACTTTTGAGTACATCAATATGTCTTAATTTTCATGATTTAAAAATTTTAGGCAGAGTAGTCGAATGATTGTATTAGCCATTTTTGGTAGATAATTTTCATCAATGTATTAATTTGCTAATATTTTATTTCTACTACGAGTCTTCTCAAATGAAATGTCACTTTTAAATAAGTTGAACTTTGAAGCATAAAAATGTATACTTTTCCATGCTGAATTATAAAAAGAGGATTTTGGTTAATGGGATAGGTGTGTCTGTGTGTAAACATTCGTTTGTATATATGGTATATGTGTAGATGTTTTTCCCTCTTAAGAGTACATCTGGTAATTCTTAAGAATCAAATTTTAATGCAATTTTGATATAAAAATTCTATACTATTTTATTACCAAGATCTTTAAAACAAGTGTAATTTACTATATTATTGGCTTATCACTCCACCTATTTTAAGAGGTATGGTATTTGTGTGCCTCATTTAGAAGAGTAGTATTTCATATCAAAATACATCCTCTATATATAACACATACCCAGATGCTTGATTTGCTCTCATTGTGGCCGCACTCTGATTTTTCTAGCATGGGGGTGGGGGGTGGTGCCTGATTGGCAGCTCTGTCTTTCGATCTGGCATGGTCCTGTTCATAGTGCTGATTTCAGGGGTTGACTTGCTACAGATTCACAAAAGCTCAAACATATAATTCCAGAATTCTTTGCACTTTATCTCAATTATATTTTATTAAGTATACATATGTACAAAATAAGTGCACGTACATAATAAAATCATCTTTCAGGGGTGGCACTGGCCAAGTCACACTGACTTGCTTTGTTTTGACCAAAAGTTTGGTAGTCAATAATCACTAACATCACCAAATCAGTGCATTAGCATTTAAATTTTAAAAGGAGGATTTGAAGTTGTTATTTCTCTAGTCAAGACAAACCCCTTTACATTTTTACCTTGTTGCCATTTATACCACTTAGACTCTCTGTTCCTATGTCTCTTTTGAGGTTGAATTATGTAAGGCTTTGAATCTCTTCATAGAGATTGCAATAAATTGTTATTATACATTTGATTGTGAAGGTGCTCACCTTACATTACAAGATGACCCAGCATAGATGAGTATAAAATGTTTATGCAAAAATGGAAATTACGGAATTTTGCCAGGCCTATGAAACACAACTTGCAGTGCAACCTCTGAATGACTGCTAAATCTTCTCCAGTGATCTTTTTACTCCATCTTTCTCATCATGCTGACTTGTCTCTCCTCTGTCTGTTCAGCAGTGGGAGACATTTAGTGAACGCTCTTCAAGCTCACAAACTCTGACCCAATTTGATTCTAACATTGCACCAGCTGATCCTGTAAGTCAATCACTTAGCTTGCTTGTTTGAAATTAATTTTATTAACACAAATTTCCATTCATTGTGGTTTTTAGCAGATATGCATGATTCAGTGGAGTGCTTAGAGGGAAATGGTAGCAAGCTTTTCAGTTTTTGTGTGCCTAATAGTGGAAAGAACATTTTTTTTTTACCATTGTTTGTATTTTCTAGTTATTTTGGTGAAACTGTATGTTCTAAAAATCTGGTATATATGTCTAAAGAAGTATTTTGTGACAATTGATTTAGTTGACTTGTTTTCATTTGCTAATTGAGTGTATGTTCTATTAAACATACTGTTTATTTTAGTGTAGTTACACTTAGTAAATACTGTTTCATTTGTATGCTTACATCTCATGTAATATGTACTACATATGTAAATATGCAATGTCATCTTTTATTTTAATAGTCCAGATGGTATGGCTTTGACTTAAATAGTATGTTCAGTTCTGTTACAAGAGAATCAAGTTCAGCAGAACAACAGAGTTGTTAGTCAAAGACTCCCATTGTGCAAAGGAGCCTGTCTTGTCTTCCTGTGGTTACTGTGTTGCTCTGAAAAAATGCTACAAAGTTCACATCATGATTTCAAAAATAAATTATCTTAGATTTAATTTCATATATGACCACCTGTCCCTCAAGTTATTTGAACATTTCAAAATCTTAGTTGCTAATCATTCTTCTCACTGTTCACTCCTACTTTTTCTTTTAAAAAGAAGGACATGCTAATAACCACTTTTCAAAAAGGAAAAAAGGAAATAAGTAGGAAGGGAAGAAGAGTGTAAAGGTAGGGTTAGAAAATGAGCTCAGTGGAAAGATACGGAGAAGGTATTCTTTTTAGATGCTTGATCAAAGACAGCCAGCATTCATGAATTAAATGTAAAAATTGTCTTGTTATTTAATGTGGATTTGGGAGAAGTGGTATTTAAAGATAATAGTACATCAACAGTTTAATGAATCTTTGGTGTCTCTAATAATTTTAAAGACTTTATATCTATTTGAAATACAGAGGATGTTTTTAAATTGAATTCAAATAGATAATATACGGAAGTGTTTTATAATTAATAAGTCAGTTAATATGTAGATCATCTGTGCCTTTTGCTTCTCTTACTATTTTGAAGACATTTATTAATTTTTTATTTTAGTCTCTGAAAAGTGAAGGAGAGATAAAAAGGAAACAATTTTTGCTGCTTATTATTAAGGTCTCTTGGGAAGTGATAGATGCTATAAGCTAAAAGAAAATTTCTCCATGTTATTCTTATCTCCTACTTACAAAATCAAGATAGTTTATTTAAGGTACTTCATAAAAGTACTTTTTTGGGAAGGAAGGTTTGTCATAGCAATAAAGAAACTCTCTAGTCTCTAACCCTTAAGAGACATAGAATTTCAGGACAAAATAAATTAACTCATGACTTACAAGAAATGCCGGGAAATATTTGGCTTAATAACAGTGATGTTCTTGTCACAAATTTAGGTGACATCTTGCTCTAGGGTTTAATATGGCTCAGTATTTTTTTTTATCTCTAGTGTGGCTGGAGGCTCTAGAAAGATTAAAAATTATTAATTGACATTTTTAAACTCCAGTTTATAATTCTGAATTTGATAGAGTTGCTAGTCTTAAGTATTTATAATCTGGTACATAGGAACATCCTTTTTCTTTTATGGTGGCAAACTTAAATCTGAACTTTGCTCCCCAACTGGGAATTTCTCTTTAAATTTTGAATTAGGAGAATATAGTGTTCTCACTGAAGATCTGATTTTCTTAACCCTCATTTAATACTTAATGACATATTTCCTATACATACACTGATAGTAGCTACAATCCCAAATGATCCTTTGCAAAGTTTATGTAAAGGATTTTAAATAAATAAGGCACATTCAGATTAGAACAGAGTCACTTAAGAGGAAAAAACCCACCACAGTTCTGTGAATTTGACATACATTACAGTGTTGGAAATATCTAATGGAATATTTTTTAAAAGCTAAAATTTAATAATTATCCATTTGCCCAATAAAGTGAAAGTCTATGAAAGCTGCAAACTGCTCTGTAGCACTTAGAGACAGTGCACTGATCTCACATGCAAACTGCAATGATTAATTATTAGGCTTCTGGAATAGTGATGAAATTGAGTTTCTGACATTTCATTTCCAGAAACTTGATTACTTTGGTTGAACTTCTTATCAGTTAATAGACTCAGGTAGAATCTGCTTCTGCAAGGAAATTCTAGGCTGATGAGAAGTGTCATGCACTAGCCTTCTCCAGGATATGCCTGATCTTGAGTGCTATGAGTAATGTAGAGTACACAAGGGAAGTGAGTTTGATCACTGATTATGTCCAGCCAATTCACCTGGTTTGATGGAGCTCCTTCCTAGGTGCCTGTGATATTTTCTAGGAATACAGAAATGTTAAGAACAAAATTCCAATCTTAAATAGACCACACCATAGTTCAATTATTATAAGCTTGACTATAAGTCCAATGCATGATGAAGATTTCCTAGAATGGGCTTTCCTTTCCCTGGCTGTTGGCACTTTCTACTCTAGCCCAGCCCCTTGCCGCTCAGGCCCTGGAGCCGCCTCTTTCTACTGAGGCCCCACCTTTCCACACTGCCCAGAGGCCCTGAGAGACCTGGGTGGGGCAGAATGCCTGTTTCATCCCCGTGGTGAGGAGGAGGCGAGCTTTCTGCACCATCACTCGCTGCCTGTGTATGCAAATTAATTTCCAACTTTGTTGTGTTAATTTGCATATAACTCCTGATTGGCTGGTGGCGGAGGGGAGGTATGGTCAATTTATATGTTTGTCTATTATTAGTTAAGATGATTGTAATTCATATGATTGTGATAATTATCTATGGCTATGAACAAAACTCTGGGCAGAGAATCATGGGCCAACTTACCCCAAAAGGTTTCTATAAAGGAGCTTTTATGCTGAGTTTTGAATGGAACTGTGAATTGCCAAATTCAGACAAGAGCATTTCAAGCAGAGCGAATAACATGAACAGGATTAATTCAGTGTGGTGAGAGTATAGGGTAGACATGTGTATGGGGGAATAAAGGGGACTGGGACTTTGTATGTTAGACCAAGGTTCTGAACTAAATCTCTTAGTTACTGTTGGCTAACAAGAGTACATGAGCCCTAGCTGGTTTGAGTCAGTGGATGGAGCATCAGCCTGGGGACAGAAGGGCCCTGGATTGAATTCAGGTGATATGCCTGGGTTTCGGGCTCAATCCCCAGTATGGAGCATGCAGGAGGTAGCCAGTCAATGATTCTCTCTCATCATTGATGTTTCTATCTCTCTCTCCCTCTTCCTTCCTCTCTGAAATCAATAAAAATATATTTTTTTTAAAAAAGAAGAAATATAACCATGATAAAATGGGGTCAAGGAAGAGCTATAATAAATATGAAGGATTGATGGGATCAAGAGAAAGATGATGAGCGCCTGAACTAAGAAACAGAAAGTAGGCAGGACTGGCTTCAGATAGACAGGATAATAGGGTTTAAATCAAGTAGAAAATATAGATTATGTGAGCATTAATATAATCAATAAAACACTGAAATGTAAAAATCAAATACCCATATAGATGATGCAAATGTGCCATGAATAATTACAAATGGGTTTCCTATAGGCTTTGGGTGATTTGAATAGGTAGAAGAAAGGGTGGAGCGGAGGACCTGCCAGTCAATCTTACACTTTTTTTCTCTGTTTTTACATTTGGGGATGCTAGTTTAGAGCAGAGAAAGTGTTACTTTGACATCTTGTAACTCAGGACTCAGAGGCTAGTCGGCATTCATGGTTCTTCATCTGGGATGTTCAAATGCTTAAAGTCAGAGCCCTCTATCATGCTCTGACTCATTTGTAACATCATAGCCATAAATGAAGCCTCTGATATATAGTCTCCTGTTTTCAGGGAATTACCTTGTCCTACTAGCTAAGACCCACTGGACTAAAGCTATTGCAGGCTCTTAGCAACCAGTCAGTGTATGGCTGAAGTATGCTATACAAAGTGTTTTACTGGTACAGAAACTTAAGTTATTTGGATAATGAATAGAACATTCATAATTTTCTTATAGTCATTAATGGACTTCCATTTATTGTACTGGAAATATATGAAAAGACTAATTAATATTTCTAATTATAAGCTTTATAAATTTGATTTTATAAGCATACACATAGAGTATATATTAGATAAATACTATGAGTTTAAAACATCTAATAAATTTTCCTTGCTTTTTTTCCCCTAGTTTTAGGGTGGTTTCTGATAAGAACTGTGTCACAAACTGTCATTTCTTTCTCCTTTAATCTTGCCTTATTATATTCTGATTTTCATATCAGCTATTTCTGCTATTAAAATTGTAAGTTAAGAAAATAGTATTATTTTTAAAGCCATTTTTTATAACTATAACAACATCTTAAGTGTATTATAAATATTTTCCTGTGAGTGACTCGTTATTATGTGAGAAATCTAAACTTCTACCCATTTGTAATGTACACCTTTATAATTGTAACTAGAGACCTGGTGCACAAAATCATACACAGGTATCCTAGTATTTTTCATTTGGTCTGTAGCTATTAAGCCAAATACTTGATCCTATTCTGGTTCTTCCACTGGTGTGGCAGCTCCACCGTCAGGCTTACCTGTGTACCCAGGTGTACCTTTCTCTTCCTTTCCTTTCAGAGAGACTACCATTTGTCTTCCTCTTCTCTTCCTGGCCTTATTCTTTCACTCTGAAAAGTCTCTTCTATCAGTTTCTTTACCCTTAAATTTTATATTTATATTCAATAATTTTCCTAATTAGACTTGCCACTCATGAAGTTTAGGAATATCAGATGTGTTATAATCTTGAATGGTTTAAGAAAATATTAGAATCTTAGAGTAGGAGCCTTATTTATCCCTCTTAAAAACTGGATCCCTTGGTAGAAATGTTAGGCTAAATGTTAAAGTTCTGTAGAACTAATCTGTGAAAGTACACATTGTGCCTACTGTTATAATATAGCAGGCATCTCTTTAACTCTGTTTTATAGATGAAAAAGAAAAGTTTCGAGTTTTCTTGAGCAGTTTCCTGAAAATGAGTTTGGTCAACTGCTTAATTTTGGATTCTAATGAAGTAATTTGTTTCACTTTAACCTGAGAGGTTCAAATTTGTATGATTTCATGAGATCATTGCACACTTTGCCTTTGAATACTATCTTAAACTATATTTTTATAAGATCATTGTTTTTATTCAAATCTTTAATCACTCAAAAGTTAAAATGTATTTTTATAAAAAAAATCAGATTATTAGGCATGTACGGTAAACTTGCTTATTTTACTTATAATTCTAGAACTTTTAATTTAAAAATTCATTTTCATGCTTGCTTTAGTGTGAATGAGAGAGTCTATCCACCAGTTTTTAAAATACTGTTAATTTTGATTATTTCATGTTGTCAGTTTGGCACTTTTAATACAAATTCTGTATTTCCTTCTTCTCATTTGTTCCTAGGATACTGCTATTGTTCATCCAGTTCCCATTCGTATGACTCCAAGCAAAATCCACATGCAGGAAATGGAACTTAAAAGAACTGGCAGTGGTAAGGAATCTGTGGCTGGTCTGTATTAGGTTAGCGGGTAGGATTTTAGGTTAGCTTCAACTACATAAATACAGAAGTAATTATTCTATCAGGCTTCAGATTTCTTTCATACTTGCTTATTTTTTAACATAGTACTTTCTATAGTTACACATATATATGTGTGCTTGTATGTATATTTTAACTTATTTTACAGTTTTTAAAAGGAAATTATTGAATTTAAATATAAAATTTAAATAAGGACATTGAAAATATGAATTTTCTGATACTCTTCTATGATCATTTTTCTGAATTTACATTAAAAGTATGTTAAAATTGTAACTGAGGAAGCATATGTTATAGTGAGTTTTGGCTTTGAAATTATTTTGCTTAAGTTTTTGAATTTCCTCCTCCTCTTAGTTCTTTTTATCTTCACCTAAGAGTATATTTATTCATTTTTTTTTATTTTTTGAGAGGGAGAGAGACATCAGTGTGAAAGAGAAACATCAATCAGTTGCTTCTCGTATGAGCTACAATTGGGGATTGAACCCACAACCTGGCTATATGTCCTGACCAGGAATCAAAACTTTTTGTGTACAGGAGGACACTCCAACCAACTGAGTCACCCAGTGAGGGCAATTTTCTCCTCATTTTAGATTAAATGTTTTGCTGAAACTGGGTTGGCTCAGTGGATAGAGTGTTGGCCTGCGGACTGAAAGGTCCCAGGTTCAATTCCGGTCAAGGGCATGTACCTTTGTTGTGGGAACATCCCCAGTAGGGGGCGTGCAGGATACAGCTGGTCGATGTTTCTATTCGATGTTTCTAACTTTCTATCCCTCTCCCTTCCTCTCTTAAAAAAAATCAGTAAAATATATTAAAATATAAAATAAAATAGATGTTTTATAATTAGAGTTTCTCACAGATAAATTTATTTCCTATATTAGTCAACATCATAAATTACTTATAACCATTTATGTAATGTTTTGTTCAGGTAATTGCTTATCTAAAGGGATAAAATTAACAAAATATTAGCATGCAAATTGACTTTTTTATTGTAAAATATTTTCTATATGGCAGAAAATAAAATTCTGTATAAATAGGTTTATATTTGTTTTTATTAAAAAATACTATTTTGTATTATTTTCCATGGATTTATTGACTACTTTGGAATATCTAAATGAAGTCCCATGTACTCTGAGCTTTATGAATTCATTAATTCAAATGCCTATATCTTATATTTTTACTTGCTAATATTCTTTTCTACTAGATCATACTAATCCCACTAGCCCATTACTTGTGAAAACATCTGACCTTTCAGAAGAAAATAAGATAAATTCATCAGTGAAATTTGCTTCTGGAAATACTGTAGGTAAGTGAAAGAATACCACTACATCTTCTACTAGAAGTTTATTAAGTCTGGATTTAGAGATTGAATGATACAAATGTATAGCCATTTAATATTACTTTCACTGAATAAAGTAGAGAATAGTCAACCCTTTTAAACACCCTACCCGCTGTATGAGTAAAGGGTCCCCATTGCCACCTGAACCTGCTTCAGGACAGGCCTCCTGTTTGCCATTCCTCTCAGCCAGATTTAGTCCATTGTCTCTTTCCCACTAGTTCCTTTCTTTCTCTCACAAGAAATGGTGTGTATATTCAGTCATTCAGCCAGTATTGATTGAATACCATGTGCCAGGCTCTGTTCTAGACACTGAGGATTCAGCAGTAAAGTAAACAAACAAACAAAAATCTTTGCCTTTATGGAGCTTAATATTTTAGGGGAGGTAAGATGAAAAGCAGGGGGGAGGGGGGTGAATAATTCATGTTCTAGGAGGTGATTAACACCCTGGATAAATACTAAGTTGGGAAAGGGGAAAGGGGGTGACATGTTCAATAAGCTGGTTAAAGAAGGACTTACCAAAAGATGATATTTGAGTTAAAACTTAAAGGAATGGAGAGATTTGGCTGGGTGAATTTCTGAAGCAAAAGCATTTAAGGCACAGAAGTAGCAAATGTGAGGCCCTGATTTAGGAAACATGCCATACTTCTGCTGGGAACAGCAAGTAAACACCTAGAACAGAACTACTTAGCAAATTTAGCAGGTAGAGGTAGCAAATGTAGAATAGTAACCTGGGAGCAAATTAAGACGGACTCTTATTGAGTGAGATGAAAAGCATTTAGAGCAGTGCTTCTCAACCTTTCTAATGCCACAACCCTTTAATAAAGTTCATGTTGCAGTGACCCCCAACCATAAAATTATTTTTGTTGCTACTTCATAACTGTAATTTTGCTACTGTTGATGAATCATAATGTAAATATCTCTGTTCTCCAGTGGTCTTAGGTGACCCTGCTAGCGGTTCTCAACCTGTGGGTCACAACTCTCAGGTTGAGAACCACTGCTGTAGAGTTCTGGCTGTATTTTGTAGGATGAGATCACAGGATTTGCTTATCTCTGTGATATAGGATGTGTGAGAGAGGACTCGGGGTGGCTCATGGGATTTTTGACCTGGGCAACTGGGAATTGAGGATGACTATGGTAGGAGTAGGTTTGTGGGGGGAAGAATAGGAGTTCAGTTTTAGACATCTTAAGTTTGAAATACCCGTTAGAACATCCAAATAGAAATATGTTAGCCTTATTCTTTTTTACCAATTAAATAATTCTGTGATTTGACAAGAAAAAGGGATACATTTTGAAATATTTCCAAACAACCAGTCCCTTTAAGTTACAATTCTTGAAAGTGAATAGGTAGTTTTCCTCTATATTGTTCCTATAGTATCTATTTTAAAATTCCTTTATTGTGTCACAACTGTCAGTCTACTTCTGGATTCTCTACTCCTTCATATGACTTTGAAGAAGTTGAAAATGATATTTCCTCAGGTGAAAAATTAGGAACCTCTAGCTAATTTCATAAATTTTATTATTGCCTAAGCACATAACTTTTAAGTTTTAACATTAACAATTTTTAAATGTTTTCTTTATTTAAAATACTTCTAATTCTTTAAAAATGATTTTTATTAAAAAAGTAATTCACACTTACTATAGAAGTGTAATAAAAATAAAAATGTTTACAATTTCACTGTTTCACAAATCACCATGATTAGCATTCATTGTCCAGCTTAATCACCATTCTGTGCAAATGCCGTATTTTTATATAAAATGAAATTGTAATGTTTGTACTGTTTGTGATCCCTTTTATGTAACTTATTTTGAATATTTATGGTATTAAATGTTAAATTTTCTAGATTATAACCTACACTATATTCATAGTATTTTGTTGTATAAGTAAGCAATTATTTATTTGACTTATATTTAATATTTTTTACAATATAAAAATATATTTAGTATTTTATAATAAAACTGGTATGAACTGTTAGCCAGTCTGAATATCTTTGATTTGAAACAATAATTCAGTTATATTTGTTTGGGGCACATAGAGTTAAAGTGAAAAAATGATTATTATTAAGTAGGCTATATTCCATTTATCAGCAGATGGTTACAGTAGTTCAGACTCCTTTACTTCAGACCCAGAACAGATCGGGAACAATGTAACTCGTCAAAGGTCAGTATTTCTGTCAATAAAAAGCATATTAAAATACCTTGTTACATTTTAATTTTTAAAATTATATAGGACCAAGTATAAATTACATATTTTTGTCTTTTCTTCACTTCTCTGAAGGCTGTTAGGTTATCTATTGATTTATGAAAAGGGAAGTACTTTTGATTTTTTTTCCAACTTAAATAGAAAACAGATGAAACCCTTATTGTCTCATGGCATTCTGTGGAAGGTTTAAGAAGGACTGATCACTTCTTGACAGTAGCAATTTAATACAGTCCTTTTTTTAGGTAAACTGAGTCTCTTTAAGAAATAAATGTGCAGATTTCCTTTTATAGCCTTACTAGAGGCCTGTTGCACAAAGATTCATGCAATGGGCCTTTCTTCCCCTGGCTGCCCACACCAGTTTTCCTCGGCACCCAGGACCCAGGCCTTTGCTTCGGCCAGAGCAAGCCTTGGCCTCTCCGCTGCAGCAGAGCAGAGAAGCCAAGCCTCTTCTATCTTTCATCCTCACTCATCTTCAGTCTTCAGTCTTTGCTTGCATATGCAAATTAACCCATCAGCTTTGTTGGGTTGATTTGCATGCTCACTCCTGATTGGCTGGTGGTCATCACGGAGATACAGTCAATTTGCATGTTTCTCTTTTATTAGTGTAGATAGAAAGTATCAAAAGAATTCTATGTTTTAAAATGCTATCCAAAATCCCAGCCCAGTGTGGGGCTACCTATCTACCCTGAAGATCTGTGTTATATATAACTTCAGGCATAAACTAAAAAGGGGAGGGTGGAAAAGGTTTTCTTCAAGGACTTTACCATCCACAGAATACTGTGTACAGAACAGAAGCATCTTTCTCCTCTCACTTCTTATGTGTGGTAAGTATCCTTTTGCCACATGCCTAGAGGATGTAGAGAGAGGCTAGTAATATAGAATCACCAAAGATCTTAGAGTCAGAGGCTGCTGCTTCATAGTTCTTCCTGTGTTTCTTAAAATTCTCAGTCATCTTGGATTTTATTCTGCTTTTGATCCCTATAAGTGAGGATTAGATTTCCAAAGTCCATGAGACTCTTTTCAGAATATAGAAAAAATTGGTGTCAAAGAAGTGCATCACCAGGTGAGTTGAACATGAGTACAGACTACTTTAAAATGGGATGACCTGTAGTAACACAGAAATGGGAACTGTAGATAGTGAACCAGATTCTACCTCAACTTGCCAAGCTCCAGACTTGAAGCTGAAAGTTGTCCATGTCTGAAAGTAGAGTTTGTTAGTTTTTTTAAGATTTTTTAATTGATTTTTAGAGAGAGAGGAAGGGGAGGGAGAGAAAGAGAAACACTGTAAGAGAGAAACATTGATTGGTTGCCTCCTGTATGCCCCTTACCAGGGATTGAGCCCATAACCCACGTATATGCCCTGACTGGGAATCTAACTAGCTACCTTTCTGTGCATGGAATGGCATTCACAGAACCCTGAACCACATTGGTCAGGGTTAGAGTTTTTGTTGTTGTTTTTTTTTAAATAAATATTTTGAACAAATATCTATAATTGAATGGGAAAACATTACACTTGTTTTGCAGTCTACCTTAAATTTTTGTTAATAACTTTTCAATTTTTTTGAAATATTGTTAAATGTTTAAAAAAGATTATTTGCCATATTAAATAACCACTTGTGGAATGCACATCATAAATAGTACTGGCTTTACTCATTGTAATATGTGTATACCTACTTGAGAAAATATCCTTTGCTGCTTAGCCAAGTTTGAATGCTTAAAAAGAAAAAGCTCCAGTATCAGTAGCATGACCAACTGCAATGTGGTGACTTTTTGCAGGTCTCATTCAGGAACATCCCCTGATAACACTGCACCACCACCTCCCCCTCCAAGGCCACAGCCCTCGCATTCTAGATCGTCATCTTTAGACATGAATCGGACCTTTACAGTCACCACAGGTAGGGGTTAGAGAGCCGTGAATCAAATTATCATTTGATTTAAAGTCATTAAAGACACACAACATCTTATTTTCTCAACATGTCTGTTTTTATATTTATCCAAAGGAAAAAAATTGGATTTAAAAAGTATCAGAGAGAGAATTTTTTTCCTAATATTTGTTGAAACTGTGTTTTAATTCAAGTGATAAAGATGGGAACCTGAGAGATGCCACAGAGATTATAAAAGTACAATATGATGATATCAAGAAGGAAAAGCTAATAGGTCTTAGGAGAGAGGGGACCCACAAATTACTCCAATATTTTATTTTTATATAATCGGTGATTATTGTTATGTTGCTCAAAATAAAAAGTTAAGACACTGGCTAATGATGTCCTGTTTGGACATTGAGTTTGGAATTATTAGGAAAAAGAAATAATCACCGGGCCACTGGATTTGTGGGCTAAGAAAGATTAATCCATTATTTGAGAATCATTTTCATAGAAACAATAAAGTGAAGTATTAATTAAAAGAGAGAACTGGAAGTCCTCATATTTGATAGCTAAGGATCAGTCAGAATATGGAAAGAAAACCAAGAATATATAGTATTATGGAAATAAGGAGGAGCATGTCAAGAGTGCCTTATGCAATTGAACAAGAGAAATGGATTCTGAGAAAAGACCATGAGATTTGGCCATTAGATCACTTTTATGCCTTCCTATATTTAACAAAGCAACCTTTTAGAAATCTTTATCATTTGATCATATTCATTCAACCTGTTCTACTAGCAAAGTAATTATATACTTAATAAAAAGAAGACTTATTTATTCATACAGGACAGCAACAGGCTGGAGTTGTTGCCCATCCTCCTGCTGTGCCTCCAAGACCACAGCCTTCACAGGTATTCTGCAACATGTTCATTATTAAACATCAGTTATTATATTCCTCATGATTAACTGTTAAGTATTTGATTCTATTCTATAATTATTTTGAAGATCCAGAATTACCGAATTTTCATTCTTGCTGAACATTTAATTCAGGAAAAATAAGTCTTATTTTGAAAGAGAATTCCAATAATAATTTCAGTTATTTTTTTGAAAGAAGTTGCTAGTAAACTAAAGGAGAGTGTCTTGACAAAGGAGAGTTTAGATGAAAGAACTGGATTGGGAGATAGGAGATGTCCATCTGTGTCTTGGATCTAGCAGTGACTCAGAGTGACCTCACTGCATCAGTCTGGATGTGTTACTGCATCAGTAAAGGAAGTGTCAGATGATCTCTGCACCCCTGCCTGGTTGAAATTGTTTTGAAATGCACAAACTACTATGTTCCATGGTAGATTCTGGATTATAGCTGTTAAGTTTTATGTCACTGAATGACTTTGGTTGATTTTTTTTTAGTTAGAGTCTTAAAATTAAGTTGAGTATTTGCAGTTAAAAAGATAGTTTCTTAATCATTAAAGATGCTGAAATTTGAATATTCCAGTATTCATTTTATCTAAAGTGCCAGCAAAAATATTCTTATTGGGGTTAAGCTGTGAAACCCAAAGAGTTGGTCTCTTGACTCAAGAACCGGTTTCGTGGAGAAAACAACTATAAAGAATTGTAAGTGCAACAGTAGATTTGTTCATGAAATGTTTTGCTACATCTTTACTAGTTATTAAAGTAAGGGATCATATTGAAAAATGTAAGTAAAGTGAAGGAAGTAACACTTTAAGTAGAGACTTGAAAGATAAAGTTGTATTGCTTTGGGAAAAGGCTTTCCAACTAGACAGAATGGCATCCACAAAGTCATACAAGTGTGGGATAAGTCTTCAAGGAAAACTGAGTTAGTTTAGAACAGCTGGAATGATGGGAAAGGAAACTGAAGAGGGCTGAAAGGGGTAGGTCATCTCCTATATCATTATAAGAAGGGCACAATTTTTTTTAGAGGAGATGGAAACTTTTTAACGGGTAAGCAAGGAAGAGATTTCTGATATATTCCTATAGCGTTCTGTACTTACTTTGTTGTAAAACTTTCACACTCTATTTTAATTCCTTGTTAACCTATGTCTCCTCCTGCATTAGACTGTCAGCTTTATTGGCCATGGACCTTATTTGTTTTGTTCAACTGTTAAAACCATAATGCTTGGCCAAAAGTAGATACGTACTCAAAAAAATATTTTTGATTGAAGATTGTAGAAGGATTGTTCTGGCAAAGGAGTAGAGGATAAATTGAAGAGAAGCACACTGAAGTGTTGGAAGAATAATTGGCACACTGGTTTCTACACTTTAAAAAATAACCTTTTTATAAACATAATGAAACATTTAAAAAAATAACTTTTTTTAATGTCTTAGCATTTCTCTTCTGGGTTTTTTAGAGCTAAATGTTCCTGTAGGTCACCTACCTGAATTTACAGATAATATAACAGAGCATCTTTTTAATAATATTTTAAAAGGAAAAGAGGCTACTTGGTGACTGGTACACCAATGAACTGTTTGTTCCTCTATTCTGAACCACCATGCAGGCTCCTGGTCCCACAGTGCATCGCCCAGTGGATGCCGATGGCATAATAACTCACACTAGTACCTCACCTCAGCAGATACCAGAGCAACCAAATTTTGCAGATTTCAGCCAATTTGAAGTATTTGCTGCATCAAATGTAAATGAAGAACCAGATGATGAAGCTGAGAAACATCCAGAAGTCTTGCCGGTCAGTTTTTAAGGGCTTATCTAATTTTCCACAGGGACTCTTTCCATATCTTGCTCAGAGCTGGTCTATAAACAGAGAAGCCTCTAAAAGAGCAGATGTTAGAGTGAACATCAGTAAGCAAAATATCTGCTGCTGCTGCTGCTGCTGCTGCTGCTGCTGCTTGGAGATGATTTATATTCCCTAGGCCTGTGCTTCTCAATTTTTTCATTGTCCTTAGACTCCTGCTAATTGCAGTGTATTGCTTTAATAAGCATCAGGATCTGGGTGGGAATAGCTATTGTGCGAAAAAAACACTGCTCTGGGGTTGCTGCTTTTTTTTTTTTTTAATCCTCACCCAAGGATATTTTTCCATTGATTTTTAGAGAGAGGGAAAGACAAAGAAACATTGGTGTGAGAGAAACACATTGATTGGTTGCCTCCTGCACATGCCTGACTAGAACCCGGACCTGGGCCAGGGAGGAGCCTGTAATTGAGGTACATGTCCTTGACCAGAATTGAACCTGGGACCCTTCAGTCTCCAGGCCAACACTATATCCACTGAGTCAAACCATCTCGAGCTGGGGCTGCATCTTAATGCTAAGCTTCTTTCTATGATTTGGTGAAGATACCCATGTAGCAGTAGGCTGTGGTTGCCGTAACTACACTCAATTTGTATAAGAGTAAGTCACTTTAGACTTACAGACTACAGGATGCCAAAATGTACCGTAATGCTCCTGGAGACTCTGTTTACTTCTGGTTGCAAGACCTTCTCTAGAGGTCCCTGACTTCACTAACTATAAATGTGGAATTAGAGGGACCAGACGAATTCTAAACCTTGGTTCTGATTGCCTCAACCCAGATTGAGCCTCTCTGACAGACCTCCAAATCCGTGTACATTTGACTGGCATCATTTAGCCAAAGGTTTCTTAAGATCTGATCCGTAAAAAATTTCCTACTAGCCACTTCTTCAAGCCTGTAACCTGTCTCACAGTGGGGTCACAGGGTATGGCGTGCACCTCCAGGAAGGCAGGGGAGAACCTGAGGGGAAATACCAGTGTTCACAGGGTGCTGGTCCTCAAGCCCCAGGGTGGATGCATCCTTCCCAAACTCAAGAGCTTCCTAAATTCCCTCTGGCTGCATCCTCACCCCTCCCCCTCACCCTCAGATCTATTACCTTCCCTCTTCTCTGCTCTTCACTTGTAGAAAATGGTCATTTTGCAGGGTTTTCTCAAATTCCTTCTCATCTTCATTTCAGATTCCTTATTGTCATAATGAATATTTTCTTAACATTTTACTCTGGTGATTTATGTATATATTTATGCATAATTACATATTACTTATATATAATTAGTAATAATATATTCATTTCTAGGTTGAAAAAGCTTCTGATCCTGCAAGTTCTCTTCGAGTTGCCAAAACAGATAGTAAAATTGAAGAAAAGACAGCTGCTAGTGCTCCCGCCAATGTGGTATGCAAGAAGTCTTTAATAATATTGATCATTTTGTACATAAAAAAGAGGAAATCATTTATACTTTTTAAGATTTTAAAGATAACAAAAATCTTAGAAATAAAGTTAGAGAACATCTAATTCCCATTCCTTTCACTGTAGCATCTTTAGTCTGTCTCAGAATATGATTTGCCTGTTAAATATTCTAGATAATAGTCTATCATCCATATGAGTACATGCCACAGTTCTTAAACGTTATGTGGTATTATAATCTTCTGAGTATATAAAGTATAACTTCCTTATTGATCATATTCAGGTGTGTGTGTTTTTTTAAGTATAATAAGGAAAATTATATTGACCCTTTAAGGTTAATGTTATATTCTGGTTTTTTTTTTCAACTCTTTTAGGGATAATTTTTTTCTCCAGTATTTTATGATAATTTTTAAGCATTCAGAAAACTTCAAAGAATTTTACATTGTATACCAATTAATATTTTACCATACTTGCTTTATCACACATCTTTGTATTCTTGTATTTGTTTATATCAGCGATTTCTAACCTTTTTTATCTTATGGCACGTATAAACTAATTACTAAAAATCTGTGGCACACCAAAAAAATATATGTATTTGCAAAAAAAATAGATATACCTTTAATTCATTCACACCACATGCCTATTGTGTTGGCTGTTGTCATTTTTCTATTTGACAGTGTAAGGTAAAAGAGGTCAGTGCCCCAAATTGAATTTGAGAATTGCATGTTTTAAAATTTTTTGCGGCACACTGATTGGAAATTACTGATCTATGTCAATCCTTAACTGCTACTTTCCCCTTGAAAGAAAAATTTTGCTAATTTTTTCCCTATTTTCATCCAGACATTTCTGATAGTTATTAAAGTAACATTTGTTTCTGAAAGTGCTTAAATTCTACTTTATGAATACTTTATTGCTTACTACATTAGTAATTTTCTGTGGTGTTTTTTTAATAGTTAATTTTTGTCAGCTCTTATTAACAAATTAAAAATAGCACTTAACCAAAGAAATGGCAGTTGAGTCTTTTCATTTATTAACAAGTCAAGTCAGGCGATGATAAATACTAAATACAATATTTGATTCTGTTGAAGACAGATTCACAGTTTCCAACAAAATATCTACTCATTTTTATTAGTTATAATTATTATGCACCTTAGTGAAGGGTTTTTTAACAGAGCCTAACTTACCACTTCTTTATAAATGGCTTTATTCATTAAGATGATGTGTTTTAGTATTTTTGAGTAGGAAATTTTATAGTGATAATGGATGTTGATTCCTGAACACTTTCTTTTATATTTATTGAACAGATATATATTGAGCATGTGCCATGATCATGTTAAATCTGTGACTATTACAGCCTTGAATCAGATTCAGGTCTGATATTACCCTTTAAAAATTGTCTAGTCAGTACATTCACAATTGTAATGTCAAGTAGAAACATTTCCTATTGTAACTTAAGTCAGTTTTTGCTACAAATTGTAAATTGTTTTAAAGTAGGAAAAGTGATTTAATTTTTGAAGAATAAGTGGCTTTTACAGAAAGCAAATGATGTTGACAAAATTCTAACTAACCATGAATGTCTTCAGGAAATGCTTCATTATTAATGGAATTCTTGTCTTCCAGTGCAAAGGTACAACACCTCTTGCTCCACCACCCAAACCTGTTCGAAGAAGATTAAAATCAGAAGATGAGTTAAGGCCTGAGGTTGATGAACATACACAAAAGACAGGTGTCTTAGCTGGTGTTCTTGCATCACAGCCTTCTATTCCTAGGTAATCAAAGCTATCCTAAATACAGTTAATTACTAGGAACAAAAAGTGCAGCAATTAAAAATATCAAACGGAAAGAAATTATGGTCAGACTAGTTCTGTAGTTGAAGAAAGCTTCTTAATTGTGCTCTTTCAGAGTTTTCTCATTTATGAGTAGGTAGACTATTCTTTCCACTTTTCCCTTCTATTATTAAGTTCTTTTTCAATTCATTTTAGTACCTTATTGCTCACTTTTAAAAATTAATAGTGTAGAGTAACACTGATATTTTAACTCTAGTTCTTTTAGACCAGGACTTGGCAGGCTAGGTCTCATGGGCCAAAATCAGCACATGGTCTGTGTTTGTAAGTGCCATGAGCTATGGCTTTTACACTTCGTAAGAAAAAGAAAAAGAAATATGGCCTTCAAAACCTAAATTATTTACTGTCTGGCCATTTATAGAAAAAGTTTGCTGATGCCTGCTCTAGACTAACTTAAGTTATTTTACAGAATAAGAAGAATTAAACAATAACAAAAATTAAACTTCTGAAGCTTAGATACTTTTGGTTGACGTTGAAACTGAGTGAGGTTAAACTAGACTGATAAGGCAAAAAATGCTCCTCTTTATCTCCTCAGGTCTGTTGGGAAAGATAAAAAAGCTATTCAGGCATCAATCAGACGCAATAAGGAAACCAACACAGTTTTGGCCAGATTGAATAGTGAATTGCAGCAACAATTAAAGGTAATGTGGTTTCTGAATGAAGTTCCATAGGCACAGAGCATCTCAGAGTTGAACTGTAACTTAGAGGTGTTCCAGCAGTGCTTATACTAGTGTGAAACTGGCTCTGTAGCAAGATAAATATGTATCTAAAATGTTTTATATGCCTTCAAGTCTTTTAATATTAAAAATAATATTTTAAACTAAATGCTGATGTGATTACCTTATAAAGGCATCGATGTTTTTATAATGTCCTCTACTTTTCATAATGAAACACTGGAGAGGAAATATGGTGACCTTAGGTACCTCTAAGATCACATGCATGGCTCTCTCTACACTCTTATTTAATTCTGATTTGAGTATTGTCAACTTATCCTTTTATCAAAGATAACTCAGATTTTCTTAAAGGGACTAAACAGGTCTAAAGAAGAAGAGAGATGGAGGCAATTTAGATCATTTTGCATGTGGAAAAGACAAGCCTTAAATAGAAGTGCTTCGAACCAGTGTGTGTTCCTGTCATCTATACTTGAGAGGAATAGTTTTGTTTTTCTTACTTTAGCCAAGATTTTTTTCAATCCCTGTGAATAAAAATTAACAACCAGAATAATTAAGGCTTATTAAGCATTCATGTTTTATAAACCAGTGTTTCTCAAACCTTAATGTGTGTGTAGTTAATCTGGGGTCATGTTAAATGCAAATTCTGATTCATATTAGGTATGAAGTGGACCCTGAGAATTCTGCATTTCTTTTAAGCTTCAGATATTAGAGATGCCACTTTGGGTAGCAAGGTTGTAAACCACAAAAAATGAGTAAACAAGAGTTGGCAAAAATGTAAAATGAATACATATAGAGTTTGTTCATTTCCATAACATTGTGTTCATATCCTCATGCAGCATTTGTCACACAGTCCTGGAGTTACTATCTGTGGCACATTTGTGCCTTACTAAACTGAACTCACCCAAGATAAATTATAGTTATTTCTATTTAGGATAACTATATAATTTATGCCTAAACTTTTGATTAAAAAGATACTTTTGATTACAAAGAGGGAGTGAGGTGTTAGTACTTAGGCCAGGACATCAGAGGTAAACTGGAACTGTCCTCGATAACCTTGGAACCATCTTGTCTCCATCCCCTAAACCTAGCACATATTAGGTCTTTAGGGTTCCCAGACCCAATTCCAATATTAGGAGGCGGTCCACAATGCCAACAAACAGTTCTGACACTGACAGGGTCTCTGAGAATTCAGCTCAATTCTGACACTACCTGGAGAAAATACTAGATTCTAGAGGTTAAGAGCTTCTGACCAGCTGGCTACAGATAGAAGTTCCAATATCACCACTCCACCCCTCCTCCAACTAAGAATGCTAATCTCACAAGTCCAGGTTGTTACTGGTACTTCTGACCAACTGGCTATAAATTAGAGGTTCACATAGCCCCCTCCTGGGGTTCCATTAGTTTGCTAGAACTCAGAGAAATGGGTCCCTTATTAAGAACTCTGGTTTTAAAAGGTTCCAACTCAGGAACAGCCAGATGAAAGAGATGTATATGGCAAAGTATATGGGAAGGAGGCAAAGAGCTTCCATGCCTTCTCCAGGCTGCACTCTTCCCACATCTTCGTATGTTCACCAATCAGAAGCTCTCCAAATACTGTCCTGAGGGTTTTTACAGAAGCTTCATTACTTAGGCATTATTGATTAAATCATTAGCAGGGCCTGTTGATTCAACCTTCAGCAAGGGATGGGATTGAAAGTTCCAACTTTCTAATCGCTTGGTTGCTTCTGGCAACCAACCTTAGGTGCTTTCCAAAGTCATTTTCATTAGTTTACTTTTCCCCCATCCCAAATGCTTGGGAAATTCCTAGGGCTTTTGGGAGCTATGAGCCAGGAACTGGCTGAAGACCAAATATGTATGAGATATACAGAGTTTGGGCATCTGGATGACAAATGTATTATTTCTTATATATCATAATATTCCTCTATGCATTTGATAAATGGCTGTTGAATGAATGATATTCTTGCAAAATTTCTTTTTTTAAAAATTTTTTAATAAATCTTTATTGTTCAGATTATTATAATTGTTCCTCTTTTTTGCCCCCATAGCTCACCTCCACCTGGTTCCCACCCCACCCTCTTGTTGATAGATATGCATTCACTTGTTGATAGATATGCATTTGTTTTATATTTTTATCTTTACCGTTTTTCTTCTTCCTCTTCTTAAAGATTACCTTTTAGCATTTCATATAATACTGGATTGGTGCTGAACTTCTTTAGTTTTTTATCTGTGAAGCTCTTTCTCTGCCCTTCAATTCTGAATGATAGCTTTGCTGGGTAGAGTAATCTTCATTGTAGGTTCTTGCTATTCATCACTTTGAATATTTCTTGCCATTCCCGTCTGGCCTGCATCGTTCCTGTTGAGAAATCAGCTGACAATCGTATGGGTGCTCCCTTGTAGGTAATTAACTGTTTTTCTCTCGCTGCTTTTAATATTCTCTCTCTGTTTTTTTGCTCTTGGTATTTTAATTATGATGTGTCTTGGTGTGGTCCTCTTGGATTCCTTTTGTTTGAGGTTCTGTGCACTTCCTGGACTTGTAAGTCTACTTCTTTCACCAGGTGTAAGAAGTTTTCAGTCATTATTTCTTGAAACAGGTTTTCAGTATCTTGCTCTCGCTCTTCTTCTGGCACCCCATAATTCTGATGTTGGTACGCTTGAAGTTGTCCCAGCGCCTCCTTACACTATCTTCCAATTTTTGGATTCTTTTTTCTTTTTGCTTTTCCAGTTGAGTATTTTCTACTTCTTTGTATTTCAAATCTTTAACTTGATTCTTGTATTCCTTTAGTCTGCTATTAGGTCCCTGTATAGTATTTTTTATTTCAGTCAGTGTATGTTTAATTTCTAGTTGGTCCTTTTTCATCTCCTCTTGGATCTCGCTAATTTATCCATCTTTTCTAAGAAATTCTTAAAAGCATTATAACCGTGGTTTTGAGCTCTATATCCAGTCGTTTGTTTTCCTCCATTTCTTTTGTTAGTGATCTGTTCCTTTGTTTCCACATTTTCGCTGCTTCCCTGAGTTGGTAGAGTAGCTTTGTGTGCTCGGTGTCCTATATGGCCCAATAGTTCTGCCTCCCCAATTACCTGAGTTGGACTCTGTTGGTGAACCCCTTTGTGGACTGTGTGTACAGCCTTGTTGTAGTTAACTCTTGATTGTTGTTGGTATCACTGGGGGAAATTGACCTCCAAGCCAATTGGTTGTGAGGATCAGCTGTGTCAGTGCTGGGAGAACTTCTGTGCTGCACTCTGCCTTAAGACTTGCAAGATTACAAAAGCCTCTGTGCTAGGCTTGGATAGTCTCAGGGCGGAGCAGACTTCCTTGGCTTCCACAGTAAATGCTACAGCCCTCTCTGTGCAGTCATGCTCACGTGCCTCTGGGTCTCTGCCTTTCCAGCTCCCCTGAGTTTCTGTGGGCTCCGGAGACCCATATAAGTCTGGCTCCCCAAGGTCTCACCCAAAACTGGGGTTCAGTGCAGTCGACCTGGATTTCAGTGCAGTTGGGAGATTTTGTTTTCCTTCCACTAGAGAAAGCCAGCAGCACAATCAGCAGTGAGCCCTCTGTGTGTGCACTTTAGCATGCACCTCCAGACCTCTGTCTTTCTCGGCTCCCCTAATTTTCCCTGCACTCTTCCCTTTTCACAACAGTCCAGACTCCCCTGTATGAGTCTTGCCTTGAACTGGGATTCAGTGCAGTCGGAACTGGGATTCAGTGCACTCGGGAGTTTCTGTCTCCCTCCCGCTAGAGGAAGCCAGCCAGGCCCTCCGCCTCCTGTCCTCTCCACGTGCGCATCTCTGTACCTCAGCATTTTGCAGCTCCTCTGAGTCTCCATGAGCCCCTCTCTCCTTCTAATTGTAGAATTTCCACTCAGCCAGCTTTCCTGGATGATGTCCGTTCTTTCTTTTAGTTGTAGTTTTGAAATTGTTGTGCAAGGCAAGCAGTTTTTTAGGTGTTCACCTATGCCGCCATCTTGGTTTCTCATCTCTTGCAAAATTCTTTGATCAAGAAGACATAGTTGGTCTATGATTATAAGTTTGGTTTGTTGTAAAGGAAAAGTATAAAATTAAGGACAAGGTGGCCAATACCAATACTGTTCATAGATATTTTTCTGAAGAATGAAAAAAAAACATAGAAACATGTATATAGGAGCCATTTTAAGAATCACCCTTCTCTTCATTTCTGAGAATAGAAAATAGGAAGTATGGTATCAAATAGGGAAAGATTGTTTTAATTGAAATACAATACTATCTGTATTATGGGGGAGGGGAAGGAAGGAAAGGAAAGGAAAGTAGGTAAATTAAAATTTGCTGGCTATCTGCAAAGACTGCTCAAAATCAACAGTGATTGGAAATTCTATTGCAAAATAAGTTTATTCTTTGTGAAACAAACTCAAAATGAGGTTCAGGCATTGCTATAACCAAATGTAATCACCAAGGGAAAGAATCTATGTTAGTTAACTTATCTACGCTATTGCAGGGAATAGCATTCACGCATAATAGCCGTTGTTGTGGCAGAACGCACGGGGTACGATCAGCCAGCACTCTGAGGGAGGAAAGTTTAACCTTTTTTTCGCACATCTGCTAGTCCAGGGGAATGCTGGATCCAAAGCCTAAACTGAACATGGGAGGCTCTGACCTATAAAACTCCTCCCATGGCTGGCCTCTGAGGGTTCCCGCAGCTCCACCCAAGTCAGCCTTGGCGGGGCCCTGGGGTTAGGCTGTGCAGCTCTGCTCAAGTCGGAGTGGGGAAGTAAGACTACAGTTTTAACCAGATACTGAACTAGGTTGAAAGCCCCCCACCCCCATTTTCCTTTTCACCATCATTTGCAAATATTGGCTTTTCTAATAATTAAACAACAAAAAACATTTTATTGCCCTTATTTATATAATAAAAATATTTTAATAGCATATTTTAATATTACATACATAAAGAAACATTTCTAAAGTGTTTTTTAAAAAAATGAACAGCTGTCCCTTTGTTTTCTTAACAAATTTAAATGTTTTGGGGGTTTTTTTGCAGAGCTGTTGTTAGATGTGCCTTAATTTTAATAGATGTTGAAACATAACTTGGCTTTGCATCTTTTTCAGGATGTTCTTGAGGAGAGAATTTCCCTGGAAGTTCAACTGGAACAACTTCGACCATTCTCTCACCTATAAGCCAATTGCCGTTAACTGTGAACATACCCATTTTTAAGCAGTTTTGAGTTCAAGCCAGTTTGGAGGCCCAAACATTCAGCTCACTGCTTAAATCAACATTAAATTTTATGATTCTGTTTTGCCCTATATGTTCACCATTGTATTTAAGTATCTTTTATTTTTTAATTTCAACAATAAAAGGGTCAGGATGACTTTTTCTCGAGGGTATATCGTGTTTGTTGACACAGCCCACCCTTGTTATTTCAAAGCATCAGTAATACATAACATTGATCCAGTAGACTTATGTGGCCAAAACTTCACACTGATTTGATTTACATAATGGGTTTCTTTTTACATCTCAAGCATATTTGCAAAAGGAGACAAAATTAATTTGTCTTAAGTTAAATGTTTCACATAAAGCATCTATATTCTGTAAAATTCTTTAAAATTAGTTTACTATTTAAATTTTTTATTTGAAAGCACTGTGTTGGATAAGGCCTTCTTTAACCATAAGCTCTGCAGTAATCAACATTCTCTGGAGTCCTTAGTATTTTCAGCGTTCTCTGTGTCAACTTGGGGCTCAGGCTCTATATTATTTTCTTTATGAAAATTTGATCAATTTCACCAGTAACTTAAAATTGTTTTCTGTGAGATTTTAATTCAGCAACATTCAAACATATGAAATAGCTATGAAGATAGACCTTTCTTAATTATACCCTAAAAGTTGAAGGGAAAGTGTTGAACCAACATTTTGACAAACAACCTAAGGACTATCTAACTTGCAAACATCACTGCTTTATCCATGACTTACACACTTAACTCTCAATTAAAAGCTTATACTCATCAGTCTCCAAAGAGCTTATTTTCAAGTAATATGTTTTAAAACTTCTGAGGACATTAATTATTCACAAAATAAATAGAAATGTCTTAGGATTTCTAGTTTATCTTCAGCTATCTTGTCACTCACTCTTTTGCCATTTAGATAGGTGTTTCCTATTAACAGAGTTTCTGAAGTGTGCCCTCTTCAAGATTTGGATTTGGATTAGGATTTGTTTTAGGATTTGTTTCAGACCACATGACATATATACATTTTGGTCAAATTTGTAAATTTGCATTCACTGCTGACTAATGGTAGATGTTCCTTTTAATGGTTTATTTTGTCTGTGGGATCATACATATTAAGCTACATGGATATATCATAGCTAAATCAAAAGTGTGGTTTTATAATAATGAAACTATTTTAAATTTTTATACAATTTTTAACAAGAATTTAAATTTTTAATAATTAGAAGAAATTTATATTTTCACTGTTGAAAAATAGTTTCAAATAGCCTAGTTCACAATGCTATAGTGTAGTAGTAGATTGCTTTACCTTACAGGAGAATATGAAACTAAAAGGAAGCTGACAACCAAAAGCTTCCTAGATTAATATACCTTTTATCTATCATTAACTAAATAAAAAATACTTTTACTACATATATCAGCTAAAGTTTCCAAGTACCTAAAATGTTATGGCTTCAGTTTGTTAAATACATAAATGAAGACCTTAAAGAACGGCCCAGAAAACAGCTCAACACCTATTTTGCTGTTTCTCTGTTTTGAAATAGACTTGTCTTTATTTCTTTTTTATTCAACTAAATTCCATTGCAGGTAAGTTTTGGTAGGCTTCTATTTATTTTTCTTTTTTTTTTAAAGTGTTGTTTTTTTTCCCCCAACAGCTTTTCAATTTAACTACGTAACAAAATGTTAAAGCTTTTTATTTGGAAGATCTAAGAATTTTATTTAGCAATTGAAGAACATTTAAAAATTACAGAAAACTTTTTAGTACTTGGTAGTGTATATTTTTAAAGCTCTCTGGAAGAGTACGTTCATATTAAGGATATAAGTGACAAGTTACTGAATAAATTGCCATTTATATTTCCTATACGTATTTTTAAATTAATAATTCATGGAAATGTTAAAGATGATTGATAAATCACCAACAAATTGAAATATTTCTCTAGGCTGATCATTTAAGAAATTTCATTCTGATTTTATTTTTTATTAGATCATAAAAGAAAACTTAAAATATACAATATGCTTGTTATGTCTTAGGTTTTATCAGTTAAGTAACTCTATCTAATAGTGTCCATGAAAAATAATTACCAAAAGAGGTGGTTCAAAATCTTGGACTCAACTTGTTCTTATTGTACATTTCATATACTTGTACACAGATACTAAAGTTTAAAAGTTAGGAGGAAACTTATGGACCATTCTCGCATGGAACAAAAAATACATGTCCATCTTTGCAAGGAGAATTGGCAGCCCTGATGTTTTCTTAAAGTCCAGTCTCACTTCTCCATGGTACTTTTTATTGTATTTAGGAGTACTGACAACCATAGAAACTTGTCATCTTCAGCTTCTGTGGCACAAATCCATTCATGTTTTGGACCTTGAAGAATAAAGGCATTCTTGATATCTGTAAAAATATTTGAGGTTCACTAATTAATCTTTGCAGGTGACAATCAAAAGGAGAAATTGTTTAAAATTCAAGAATTGACCAGTGTCTTCTATCTATAAGGATAATTTGAATACTAAAAGGAATTCAAACAAATACAGTTCAGGATATAACAAGTTTAGAATAACTCAGATATATGACATCTAAAATAATAATTGTCTATATGTTATAACTGATTTTAATTAGCAATTATACTTGAAGACTAAGTGATAGATATTTAATGTTATTTAAATCCTTGCCTTAGCCACTCCAGAAAGAACTAGAACTTGTAAAGGTCTTCACTGGGAGTTATAGAGATGTGGAGAGCTAGACCTAGACAACTTGGTATAAGGGCTGATGACAGAATTAAGGCAACTACTTTAGCTGAATGGCCACTATCTATTAGGGTACATGATGATATTTTAACATAGGGCATAGCTAATTAAGGGGAGTCATAACACTTTTAAACATACCCAGTGGTTATAGATAACCCATTTTATCTGAGTGTGTCTTATAGGTGGAAATATTTACTCCCACACGTGGTTTTCTTTTTTTCTCAGGCACATATTTAAAATGAGACTGAAGCTAATGAAAAGCAATTCTTTTTAGATTATTTTTTTCTCTGAGATCTTGGTTCCACTTTAACCTTGAGTCCTGCCTTTACATGCAATGAAAAATACTGGAATGAGAGTGCTCCATTCAGGTTGTCTAGCCTAACAGAAATATAAGAAAGAGATGGTTCCTTTCAGGTGTGGGAAGTAGAAGGTAAGAAAACTAAAAGTAGGCACAGTTGGTTTAGGTTTAAGTCAAAATTGTTTTTATAACAAACTAGAGGCCCGATGCATGAAATTTGTGCAAGAGTAGGCCTTCCCCCAGCTGCAGGCACCATCTTCCCTCCAGCGCCTAGGACCCAGACTTCCTTCTGTCCACTGGCAGGCACCCAGGACCCGGGCTTCCCTTGCAGCCCCAGCTTCATCTGGATGGTCGTCCAGAAGGATGCCCAGTCTAATTAGCATATTACACCTTTATTATTATAGGTACTATTTCTATTGAGATTATTATGAATGAAATGTTTATTACTGAACATTCTTTGCAATCTGTTGATTTAGCCTTTACTCACAATTTAAATGTGAATTTAAGGAATGGTACAAATATGTAATCACATTTCTAGTAGAATGGAAAATTAGTAGATAAAAGTCTACAATTGTAACATCCACAGGCAGTATACAGTAGTGGGGTAATGGTTAGGGGCTCCCACCCTTCTCAGACTACTTCAGAGAATCCCTTGTGATGATGTGGAGTCATGCCCCTTTGTGAATTTTGAAACATCTTAATGTCAAGAGTGCGTGTCTGACAATGCCAGCATTCCCTTCTTTTGTTCTTTCAAGTAGATGAAAATTTACATGGATGAAATCCTAAAAATATTTGGGGAATTATTTGCAAAGTATAATTCCAATCTTTTTCCCACTTTTCTATTGTAATAGTTAATAAGCTTTTACTACATAAGATAGCTTTCCAGAAGTATTAAAGTGTTGGGAGGAAAAGCATACATACATTTGGAATCTGGAATATCTTCTACGAGTAACCTATGAAGGGCTACTGATGCAATGAACTGGTAGGTTGATTTTGAAGTTCTTTCAAATGGAGTGTGAGATGTGCTCCGACTAGCAACAAGTAGTGCATCATTGAAGAGGAAAAGACTGAGGTCTCGGGTGTGTTCATAGAGCCTGTGTTAAAACGCAGAAGGGGCACTTTCAGAAGTGTTCCATATACAATGTGGGGAAAAGGAGCGTTCAGCTTTCCTTCCTTTATAACGTGCATCATGCTAAAGCTGTGTTTTTAACCTTTGTCAAGATTGAATTTTTGTGTATGATATATTTGGGCGACCTGGGGAAAATAATTTTTTGTTATCATGTTTAAGGGTAACAGGTTGGGGTGAAGAATTAGTGAGGCTCAAGGTGTCTTAAGTAGAAAGCATTGAACTGCTGGTAGGAAATACTAATTTCTCATTTTGATTGGAGGGAGGGAAATGGATGTGTAACCTCATGAATATGATAGGTTAGAATTAAGTAGCTCTTGATTTTTACTGAGGTTGCCACCAGGGTCAAATGTAGACATATATATATATCAACAGGCAAAATGTGTCCACAGCCTCCATCTGATTATTACCTTCTTTGCTGTTCTCTTGTTGGAGCCAGGTCAGGTAGGTGTCACTGTATACTATTAGTAAAGAGTGGTGTAAGTACTCAACGGAGCATCAAGTGACATCCAGGGAGGAGCTTGGGGAGGCCCATCCCACCAGGAGTGGCTAAGTAAAGCAAGCTCAATGTTTTGATGGAGGGTTACCAAACAACTTATTTTCTCTTAGAAGTACCAAGCAACCCTTGGTTACTCTGAGGAAGGGAGTCAATTTTCTAGCTTGTTCAGAGGAAACCTCTTATTTTTACTTTCACCACATACAGTTTTAATAAATGTAAAGTGACATCACATCCCTCCACTTAGATCACCCTGGATACCAAGCTAGTACATATATTTCCTATTTTTTTATCCAGGTAATCACACAGATTAGGTAGTTCGCTATTACTTTTCAAAAATTATAATTCACACTTTCCTGCTTTCCTCACTTGGCAATGGAAATCAAGTGAGCTGGTATGGTTTTAATTAATTCTTTTTAATAGCTAAATAATACTTCATGGAGTAGATGGACCATTATTTATTCAACTCGTCGACTTTTGATGGGCCATCCCTTTTTGATGGACATTGATTTGTTTACAGGTTTGGGTCTCCTCCCTTCCATTTCACTTGTTCTTTATTGCCACTCTGAGCAATGTTGGATCAGTGTTTCTGATTCTTACATAGAAATAAATTTTACATGTGCTATTCTATCATATGATTATCAAGGGTAGGATTGATTGGTGAAAGGGTGTATTCATTTTAACCAAAGACTTCCAGATTGTCCTCTATAGAAGCTGCTATATATTTCATATTTAGAGTCTACTTCATGTCACAAATGTTTCTGAATTATACACAGTACAAATTTTAATGTGCATTTGAGTTACTTGAAGATTTTGTTAAAATGCAAATTCTGACTTAATAGAGCTAGAGTAGCCTGAGGCTCTATTTCTAAAGCGCCCTGGGTATGTTGGTAAGCAGGCCATACTGAGTAGTGAGGCACTTACCAGTTACAACATCCTATAATTTGGGCAGAGGACTGGATCAGGAAGCTCAACATTTCTAAAGAGTACTATACCTCAGGTTCAGTTACTGAACAAGTGTTAAAAAGTTCAGGTCACGTTGGTTTCGTGGATAGGGAGATATGGTCATCCAGTCCCTAGAGCCAACTCACATATATTTCCTTCCCATCTCTGGTTATGACTCCAGCTGGAACGGAGTGGGATGCTGCACATATACTGATACCTTGCAAGAAATAATGTTCTAGATCAAGTTGATCTAGACAATTGACAATAATGGATCAAATAGAACTAAGTATGAAAGAAAGGCAGAGGGTGCATTTCAAGTATGTATAATGGGTGACATGCAGTGAAAGGCCACTTCAAATAGGCAAAAGAACTCCATATTCTTGCCCCTTTGCAGCAATATTTTTACCATATCGTTGATAAGAACAATCATTTCCTCTATTATACCAACTTAGAAAAATGTTGAAAGCTATAATAAAAGTTTGCTGTTTTATGAGAATTAGCCAAGAAGGTACCTACAAGGGTGCTTTAGGTACCTGAAAGGGATGTTTGCTATGGTAAATGGTTGTTTTGTTTTTCTCCTTTGAAAGGAACAACATCGAGAGTAGAGGTAAATGAATAAGAATTCCAATTTTGTGACCATTTGGACCCGTGGGTGGCTGGCTCAGGGAAGGAAGGAAAGGAGCCGGCACATTAACTGAGTTGGGAGTTGAGGTCACTTGTAATCTGAGAATAGGAGCAAGAAAAGATAAACATACAAAAAATTTTTATTTCAATCTGATTATTAGAGTGCTATTTAAAATACATATAAATCTGAGTTTTATCTAGAGGGAAAAAAGCTTTTAAAAAGCAATTTGCTAAATTAAAGCCCCCAAGATCTCCCAAGAATTTTCATCCGAAGACCAAAAAAGTCAGAATCTTTTCTAAAACATCTTAATTCCATATGCAAAAGCAAATAATTTTGCCTTTCTCGTTGACATAATGGAGCCGCTGAAATGGAAACTATGGATCTTACTAGAGTTTCAGAAAACTGCTGCTACTCATATTCAAAAGAATCAACTCTAAGGGTAAGGTATTTCCCCTGAACCAGAATAGGATTTTTTTTTTTGCTTGTTCATAAATAATCTCAACGTCTCAGCAAGATGAAACAGGTTTACTATAGTTTAAATTTGTAATATAATATCATTCTAGAAGCATTTTGTTGATTATTGCATTAGCCATCCTGAAAGACAATGTTCCCAACTTTTATAGACAAACTACCCAACTTCTGTAAATACATAAAACTTTAAAAGGAATTTTCAAAACAACCTTGAGCATGAACAGACAACAGTAGACCATTGGTTCTGTAAGCTAACCTGAGCCAATACTATCACCTCCTCATCCATCATCAGCACTCTGGTGAATCACTTTTTGGGTCCCTGGGAAGAGAATAAATTCAGAGCCAGAGTTAACTATCCCTGAGAGGTCTAGGTTCTTCCCCTTTCCTCAATGCATGGTTGTCCTGGGAAATGACTGTAGGTCCCTTCTGGTAAACCTAAAAGGGAAGAACCAATGCATTTTTGGCATTGTAGTAGGTTTTTCCTCAAGAAGACTCTGGATTTGAGGAATGGTTACTTAAGGCTCTATTCACCAGTCTGAGAGGGCTCCATTTTTGTAATTTTGGGGAGACCCTATAGGAAGGGGAAAACACTAAAAATCAGCAAGCTTAAAGTCACATAAATGAAAATCAGTGTTTCTGGGGGGGGGAGGGAAATGTATTCTAAAAGCTTAATATACCCCAAACTCTGTGGACTATGACCAAAGAAAGGCAAATACCTCCAATATTCCTAGCTCTTAAAAAAGACTAACTTCATCTCTACCCAGAGTATAATTTTTTATTTGTAGTGCAAATATTATTTGCTCCTTGGCAGATTTTATTAGTAATTTGTTTAGCAACTGCTGCTATATTGATGAGTTTATTATGAGGAAGATTTAGTTCAGTTTTCCACCTGCTGGTCTAATCAGTGGTTAGAGCACTGCGATCCAGTCTTGAATTCTAGACCAGCATTTGTTAGTTCTGTGATATCAGACAACTTGCTTAAGTCCAGATTCCCCATCCATAAGTATAGTTCCAGTCCTACCTTCCTCACCAAGTGATTGTAAAGATTATATCAAGTGAGAGAAGTTAAAATATATGGTAAACAGTGAAGCCTTCTACTCATGTGAGTTGGTATTGTATCTATAATTTATAAATATAAGCAGAGTTTCCACTAGGTAGAAATCCCTAATGGGAATCATAGGAATGCCATTTCTTGAGTTTCATGTAATTTTCTAAAATGGCAGAAAACATGGTTGAGTTTCATGTAATTTTCTAAAATGGCAGAAAACATGACTACTTATTCTGTGATATCCTTTGGAATGTAATCCTATTTTGCATTTACATAATTTCAAATATTTATGTAAAATTACATGTACTGTATACTGTTTGGAAACTCACTGATATAGTGCCTATTTAATATAAGTATATCTCATAATTAGAGTCCAAAATAATTAGTATTATCTCACTATCCTGAAATTCTCAAATGTACTCTGTTGTAGAAACACCAAGGACAGACATTTAAATTCTAATAATTGAGACTTCGAGTTTCTGGTTGCATATGTAAAGTGCTTGAAAGACATCATTTCCATCCTCACAACAAAAAAGAAGCTGAAAAACTCTGATCAACAACTCTCCTTAGAGCCATCAGAGAGTTGAGGTCACATGGTAAAATCACTACTCTAAAAGCTGGAGAGACCAGTGTATACAGAGAGTTACAGTTTACTGGAGGCAGAAACTGCACACTGGAGCCAGCACTGACTAATTGCTGTAGACTCTGAACTAGTTAAGAAATTAAAAACTCCTGGAGGCCTAGCTGCATCAGTTTCACCTCCAGGAGCCCCACCAGGTTCCTACTGTGAAAATCTAAGAGAAATCTCATTTCTTCCAATAGGGAGGAGAAAAGTAACCATTTCTTAAACACCCCAGAAAGTGCTATTCTCCTTAAGAAACACTGCCCTGAGGGAAACTTTTACCAAAACCTAGACAATGTAGGGAAGGGAAATACCCAACTCTACCTCCCTCTAGCTCTCCTGTCTTATCTGAGAGGCAAAAAGACCCAACACCTGAGAAGCATAGTCCAGGTGCAGGGGCTTACTAAAAAACGAACCAAATCACCATCAATGGGATTCTTTATAATAACAAGGGATTATGGCTGAAAAGACAGCAAGGCTCAGACTCCATTTAAAGGATCTCTAGAAAACCCAGGACTACAAGGGAGACAAAAACAAGGACATCTGAGAAAATTGAAGCCTCTAACAACACAGCTACAGCAAATAGACACACAGACTTAGTCAAGTCGGTGTTGCTCAGTGGTTGAATATTGACCTATGAACCAAGAAGCCGCTAGTTCAATTCCCAGTCAGGGCACATGCTTGGGTTGCAAGCTCAATCCCCAGACCCAGCGATGGTAGAGATTTTGGAATTTAAGATAAGTATGATAAATAAGGTCTCCACTGGAAAAAGTGGATAGCATGTGAGAACAGATGAGTGATGTAAGTATAAATGAAAACGCTGAGAAATTAAATTATAGAAATCAGAAACACTTAACAGATGAATAATTCCTTTGATAGCCTTATCAGCAGACTGGACATAGCCAAGGAAAGAATCAGTGAGCTAAAATACATTAATAGAACTTACCAAACTGAAAAACAGAGAGAATAAAGATTGGAAAGAAAGAAACAGAATATCCAAGAAGTGTGGGGCAATTACAGAAGATGTAGCAATGTCCACTAGAAATATCAGCTAGGGAAGAGGAGCAGATGGAATATTTGAAGTAATAATGGCTGAGAATTTTCCAAAATCATTGACTGACACCAAATCACAGGTCCAGGAAAGATGAAAAACTTAAAATCTACACCTAGGCATATCATATTCAAACTCCAAAATATCAAAGACAAAAATAAAATCTTGAAAGAACCTAGAGAATTATAAAATGCCCTACCTATAGAATAGCAAAGATAAGAATTATACTAGATTCCTGTTCAGAAAACATTCAAGGAAGAAGACAGTGGAATGACATAAGTGTTGAAAGAAAAAGCCCACTAAGCTAGAATTCTATAGCCAGTAAAATGATCCTTCAAAAGACTTTCTCAGACAAAAACTGAAGGACTTCATTGACCCGCCTAGCAAGAAATGTTAAAGCAAGTTCTTCAGAGAGAAGGAAAATAACATGGTCAGAAACTTGGAATTACATAAAAAGAGGAAGAGTGTTTAAGGTAAAATATATCCTAGAAAGGTAAAATAAATGCTAGTAATCAGAAACTAAAGCAACCTGGCTGGTGTGGCTCAGTAGTTGAGCATTGATCTATGAATCAGGATGGCACAGTTCGGTTCCCAGTCAGGGTCCATACCTGGGGTTCCAGCTCAATCTTCAGTAGGGGATGTGTAGGAGGCAGCCAATTAGTGAGTCTCTCTCATCATTGATATTTCTATTTCACTCTCCCTCTCCATTTCTCTCTGAAATCAATTTTTTAAAAAAATTTAAGAAAAGAAACTGGAGCAATTCCTAGCACAATCCTACTATACGGGTGTGTTTAGAATTGCTGATTTGGCAGATAGCCTCCTTCCATCATTGTTGCTGATCAAAATAACAAAATCAAAACAAAACAAAAACTGTCAATGAGAAAAGTGACACAATTGTGTGACTTGATTTTCATTTAAGAGTCACTCTAGGTGGGGATTAGGAAAGAGAACTGATTTCCAATGATCCCCCACCTCAACCCTGTGATTTGGGGAAACATTAATTGAAATAACAGATAAACCAATTTTTTTCCTTTATTGAAGTTGGACAAGTTAAAGAATTCCTTCTCCATTTGGTTACTATGCGTTGAGTCATCATCATTGCCATTAATACTGAGACCACAGTTTGGCAAACAATCTCCTAAAGCAGAGACTGGCCCTACCACTTGTTTTTTGTATGTGTGTGTGTTTTTAAATATATATATTTTTTATTGATTTCAGAGATGAAAGGAGAGGGTGAGAGAGATAGAAACACCCATGATGAGAGAGAGAATCATTGATAGGCTGCCTTCTGTAGGCTCCCTTCTGGGAACCGAGCCCAAAACCTAGGCATGTGCCCTGACCAGGAATTGAACTGCAACCTCCTTGTTCATAGATTGAGGCTCAACCACTGAGCCACGCCAGTCAGACATCCCCACCACTTGTTTTTGTAAATGAAGTTTTATTGGAACCCAGCCACACTCATTTATGTATTATATTGTTTATCGGTATTTGTTATGTGTTATATTGGTTATATAACTGCCTTTGTGCTTCAATGACTAAATTAGGTAGTTGCTACAGAGATTATTTAGCCAGTAAGACCTAAATGTTTACTAGCTAACCCTTTGCAGAAATCGCCCATCTTTGTTCCACAGGAGAAAATTGGATGCTAGTTTATAAAAATTGACACCCTCCCATCTTTCTTTTTTTTAATTTTAATAAATCTTTATTGTTCAGATTATTACAATTGTTCCTCTTTTCCCCCCCATATCTCCCCTCCACCTGGTTCCCAACCCACCCTCTGCTCTTACCTCCCCCCTCATTGTCCTCATCCATAGGTGTATGATTTTTGTCCAGTCTTTCCCTGAACCACCCCTCACCTCTTTCCCCCTCAGAATTATCAGTCTACTCTCTTTCTATGCCCCTAATTCTATTATATTCACCAGTTTATTCTGTTCATCAGATTTTCAATTCACTTGAATTTTAGATTCACTTGTTGATAGATATGTGTTTGTTGTTCATAATTTTTACCTTTACTGTTTTCTTCTTAAAGAATACCCTTCAGCATTTCATATAATCCTGGTTTGGTGTTCATGAACTCCTTTAGTTTTTTCTTATCTGTGAAGCTCTTTGCCCTTCAATTCTGAATGATAGCTTTGCTGGGTAGAGTATTCTTGGTTGTAGGTTCTTGCTATTCATCACGTTGAATATTTCTTGCCACTCCCATCTGGCCTGCATCGTTTCTGTTGAGAAATCAGCTGACAGTCGAATGGATGCTCCCCTGTAGGTAACTAACTGTTTTTCTCTTGCTGCTTTTAATATTCTCTCTTTGTCTTTTGCTCTTGGTATTTTAATTATGATGTGTCTTGGTGTGGTCCTCTTTGGATTTCTTTTGCTTGGGGTTCTGTGTGCTTCCTGGACTTGTAAGTCTATTTCTTTCACCAGATATGGGAAGTTTTCAGTTATTATTTCTTCAAATAGGTTTTCAGTATCTTGCTTTCTCTCTTCTTCTGGTACCCCCATAATTCTGATGTTGGTACGCTTGAAGTTGTCCCAGAGGCTCCTTATACTATCTTCACATTTTTTATTCTTTTTTTCTTTTTGTTTTTCCAATGGAGTGTTTTTTGCTTCTTTGTATTTCAAATCTTTGACTTGATTCTTGTGATCCTCTAGTCTACTGTTAGGTTTCTGTATAACATTTTTTATTTCAGTCAGTGTATGTTTAATTTCTAGTTGGTTCTTTTTCATCTCTTCTTGGGTCTTGCTAAATTTATCCAGTTTTTCTGGGAAATTCTTAAAAAAACCTTATAACCGTGGTTTTGAACTCTATATCCAGTCAATTTGTTTTCCTCCATTTCTTTCATTTGTGATCTATTCTTTTGTCTCTGCATATTTCGCTGCTTCTCTGAGTTGGTAGAGTAGCTTTGTGTGCTAACTATCCTATGTGGCCTAGTAGCTCTGCCTCTCCAGTTACCTGAGGTGGACACTCTTGGTGCACCCCTTTGTGAACTGAGTGTACAGTCTTATTGTAGTTAATTCTTAATTGCTGTTGGTATCACTGGGGGGGGGGGGATTGACCTCCAAGCCAATTGGTTGTGAGGATCAGCTGTGTCTGTGCATGCAGGCTTGCCTCCAGACTTCTGCCTTTCGTGTGCATGCATGTGAGCTTCCAGAACTCTGCCTTTCGGTTCCCCTGAGTTTCTGTGCGCTGTAGGGACCCATATGAGTCTGGGTCCCCAGGGTCTCTCCCGAAACTGGGGTTTAGTTAAGTTGGACCTGGATTTCAGTGCTGTTGTGAGGTTCTGTTTTCCTCTGGCTAGAGGAAGCCAGGCACAATCAGCAGTCAGAGCTCTGTGTGTGTACTTTCGCATGCACTTTCGTGAGTCGTCAGACTTCTGTCTTTCTCGGCTCCCCTAAGTTTCTGTGCACTCCTTCCTTTTCACAACAGTCCAAATTCCCTCTATGAGTTTCGCCTGGAGCTGGGGCTCAGTGCAGTTGAGATTTTCCGTCTCCCTCCCACTAGAGAAAGCCAGCCAGACCCTCCTCCACAGGTCCTCTCCACCAGCACGTTCCGTACCTCAGCTTTTTACAGCTCCTCTGAGTCTCCGTAGCCCCTCTCTTTCCTTCTAGTTGTAGAATTTCCACTCAGCCAGCTTTCCTGTGGTTCTGGATGGTGTCCATTCTGTCTTTTAGTTGTAGTTTTGAAATTGTTGTTCGAGGCAGCAGCTTACATGTTCACCCATGCCACCATCTTGGTTTTTCTCCCATCTTTTATTCTTATGTTATTCTGAGCTGTGTGCAAACTAGATATGGTGAGACCTCAATATCATGGTGATCTTATAGTGAGACCTTTTAAGTGCTGACCACAGTAAATATCTGAGGATAAACTGGTGTTCTCTTTCTTATAGTTGAGCAGATCATGCATGTGATATCCCACCGCAGTTGGATCATCTCTCAGTAGGGAAGTGACTAACTTTAGAATTTCTGTTTCTGTATAGTTCATGGTCCTGGCAGAAACTATTTTATTTTCTCTCATTTGCCCAGTAGCTGACTGGAATTCACGTAAGGTGATAAAGCATCTCAGAGGGGTGTGTGTAACTTTTCAGTTCAACACACAGATTATAGTAAACTTATACTATGTCAGACATTGTTCAGGATACAGGGTGTGAATAAGACACAGTGACAGCTGCAAGATAGTTAGATGTTTACCTTAAATAGAAACTTATTTCCTCATCACAGCAGTGAAGCTGGGCTACATCTTGGATTTGAATCAGATATCTGTTTACTTCTGACAGAATCTATGAATTAAAAAACAAAATTAGTCACCTACATACAGTTTTAGAAAATAAAAGGCCCACTGCTGTTCTTGTATCCCAGAATATGCACGTGTTGAGTAGAACTCAGTGCAATTATAAAAAAGCCAATGATTTTGTTTATAAAATAGGCATGCTTTAGATAAAGACCACAGAATTAACAATGAAAACTTTATTTTAGGGCGTTGTATAATTTCTTAAGCTACTGAAATTATTTTATTTATAAACATATTCTTAGCATCAAAAACAAAGTGGAAGTGAATAAGAAGTAAACAATCAAGATAAGGAAGGGAACGAATTGTTACAAATTAAGAAGCCAGGCCTTTGCACTGATGTATGGTAGCCATGGAGATGGTCACTTGGTGTAAATAGTCATCTAGAGATGAAGTTCCAAGATTTTGAACTTTTTTTAATTCAATCAACTCCATTTCATTTTCCCTACTAAAATATGCAGATCTAAGTTATGACAAAATAACTCCATCTTGCTTCCCCAATTTGACCAAATAAAAATAACATCTCCAATCAATTGATAATTTAATTCAATATAACTCATGTATCGAGCTCCTGTTATATGCCAAACTCTAAAAGACAAGTAAAACATAGCTCACACCTGAGAGAGTTCCCAGTCTTGTGAATAAAGGATTGTAATAAAATGTGACATGTTCAAGGTGCTGCAGGAGACCCAGAAAGGGGCAATTCCCAGCAGGAGACGGTGGGAGCAATACAGGAAGATGGTGATTGAACTGGATTTGTAAAGGAGTTTATCCAGCAGGGTAGGAATGGAAGGTCATTTTCTTTTTTTTTTTTTACAGAAAGGGAGAGGGATAGAGAGTTAGAAACATCAATGAGAGACATCGATCAGCTGCCTCCTGCACGCCCCCTACTGGGGATGTGCCCACAACCAAGGTACATGCCTGTGACCAGAATCGAACCTGGGACCTTTCAGTTCGCAGGCCGACACTTTATCCATTGAGCCAAACCGTTTTCAGCATAAGGTCATTTTTAAGAAAGAATATGGGCAAAGCACAATTGTGTGAGGGGAGGCTGACATTACTGGCAAATTGTGAGTAGACCTGTATGGTTGGCTCAGAGAGTGGTAGGCAGGGCAGTAAAAGAAACGTTAGAATGGGACCAAATGATATTCTGTAGGTAACAGCCAACAAAGGGTTTCTAAGATTTTTCAGGTACCTCAGTGTGCAAGATCCTAACCAGGTACCATGCATAGAGAAATATGAAGCAATAGAATATACGGCCCTTTCCTCAGAGAGGGTCATGATCACAGTAGTACCAAGAAAGGAGCTAAGACTGCACAAAAGTTAAGGGATGGGGTCCAGCCCACTTAGTATCCTTGCAGATAGAAGGATGTGAAATGTGAGGGCTTGGCAGCACCAGGCACACAGCAGGCATTCAACAGATGTTAGCTGATTGGACATCTGTATGTCTCCTTTTGCCAATGATATGAAGTTTTATCCATGAGCATGAGATGTAGCAAGTACATCAGAATACATACAGGGCACCCCCAGATGATTCTTTGTATGTCTGACAGCTGATCTTTCATATTGAAGTTTTGTTTCATCTAGAAAACAAAGTGAAATAAAATTGTGAAATGTGTATATATATAAAAATAGATTTAAAATATTTCATGACACTTGATACAGGACTTGCTGTTTCCATACATTATAATAAGAATCTAATTTCATGGACCCCGTGTTTTAAAACAAAGAGGCAAATGACAAGACTATATTAAAAAAGCATCTTCTATGGGGGAATAAGGACACATGTAACACCTTAATCAATAAAAAAATTTAAAAAATAAAAATAAAAAATAAAAGTCTAGTAAAGTTAAAAAAAAAAAAAGCATCTTCTGGGCAGAATATGTCATCAGTTTACATTCATCCTGGACCCGTGCAGAGTGCTCATCACAAGGATTGTTCAGAATGATACTCTGAGATGCTGACTTAGTTCAGGAAATCTCATAAATTAGTTCTTTCAGCAAAAAAAGGATTTCACTTTTTTTCTCTTAGTGCTCTAGAAAAATCAACTCAAATACCCCATTCTTCAAACTTTCATATTAATAAAGCTTTTATTGTACTTGTACAGTTATCTGAAAACATTCTGTCTCATGTTGTTTGGCTTAAAATAGATACCTATAGTGCTACAGGTCTCTGAACACAACAATTTCACATCCAAAGGCTGAAGAATGTGAATGACCGCCAAAAGAGCATTGTAGTGTTTTTAAAGGACACAGACTCTTGTCAGCAACCAACCTGATCTATGTAACCTTTGTATGTTTTCATTTGGTCAATTGCAGTGGTCAAGTCCCCACGGTCAACATGTTCTGCAGGAGTATGAAGCCTCAGAGCATAGAGAAGATGAACATACTCATCAAATCTTCGGGATGGGTACAGGAGCAGCTCCGGCAGGCTGTGTGGGGCATAGAGAAGGGAACCTGGTCTCTTTCCGAAGGTCAAAGAAGACCCTGTCTTTGGGGTGCCACAGCTGTGCTCTCCCTGAGAACTTACCTCAGCATTTTGGTGACAATGGTTTTATCGTGCCTCTTCAGGAAAGCTCGGAATGCTGGTACCATCTCTCTGCACTAAAAGTGAGCATAATAAGCAAGAGGGCAACATCTACCTCTGGTCAAAGTACTATTAGTATTTACTAATATAATGTACTAAGTATAGTGATTTATTCATACCATACAGCTAACCCTGTTCATTGAACTTAACCAGTCTTGACAAATGAAAACAGACTTTGCAACCAGGGAGGCCTGGATTAGAATTAGAATTCTAATCTAATTCTGCCTCATTCTTTGTGAACTTGTTAAGTTACCTACTTCCCCAAGCCTCAGTTTCCTCATGGATATCATACCTAACACTTGTGAAGGAAAAATAAATTCTGTCCATAAAAATGCCTGTTGCACAGTAAACGTTATTTCCTTGTAGTAAAAGACAATTGATATTCACCTATAATACCTGCTGCTAATCATTATAAAGGTGTTCCACTGTATTTAACATCTGCTTTAAGGTACATTCATTCATCACCAGTAAAGTGCCCAGAAAGTACCCATTTTTCTCAGTGGGGACACGCCTAAAAGATGCCAGTAATGCTAATTCCTAGAAATCAAATAAATACTGACTGATTTCAATAATAGTAATAGCTAGCCGAAACCGGTTTGGCTCAGTGGATAGAGCATGAGTCTGCAGACTGCGGGGGGGTCGGGGGGGGGGAGCCATGGAGGAGGGTCCCCAGGTTCAATTCCAGTCAAGGGCATGTACCTTGGTTGCGGGCACATCCCCAGTGCGGGGTGTGCAGGAGGCAGCTGACCGATGTTCCTAACTCTCTATCCCTCTCCCTTCCTCTCTGTAAAAAATCAATAAAATAGATTTTTTTAAAAATAGTAATAGCTAACAGTTATTGAGTACTTAAATGCACACCCTATTTTAATGAACCAGATATCATTATAATCCACAACTATTAAAAAATTGGCACCAATCTGTTTCTGATAATATGTGACACCTTACTCCAATTCTTGTCCTCATGGACTAGTCTATGAAATTGCCTTGATTGTGCATTTTTCAACCAATACATAATTAGGATGTCTAGCAGTATTAAACCCTCTGGGCAGGGTGAAGGTGTGTACCATAAAGGGAGGTGCCCAAGGTCAGGAAGCAGCCCCAGGGGTGCTCAGTGCAGCCAGGGGGACACAGCCGAAGCAGCCACTGGCGGAAATGTGCCCCCACGTCTCAAGGTAGCCTCTTGGGCTGCAATTCTGATGCAAATTGAGAAGGAAAGAAATCTTACTGCCATTAGAAAGGATCCCAACCAGAACAGCAAGCGATGCAGAGGGAAGCTGATATTCCTGATCCACTACATATGGCACAAGTCACAATGGACTTTCTAAGAAATGTTCAGCAAAGAAATTCCTTATGTATAGTGAAATTTCACAAATTGAGTAGTCTTACCTCAAGAAACATGGACAATTAATTCCTTTTCTTATAGGACAGCCACCTTTGCCAAAGTCATTGAGGTCTGTGGGGGCAGAGTGGGGTTGGAGCTCACGGGCTCCCCTGAATCTGACAGTTAAACATTTCCCTGTAAGTGACCCACAGGGTATCTGCAGCTAATGGAAGTCTGGCAATGTGCAGGAGAATTAGTTCAGTCCAACAACCAGTTTCTGGGCCCTGCTGTGTGAAGCACTGGGCTAGCCCCTCGTGATACAAAATTAAATGTCGGGTCCCCGTCCTCAGGTAAGCAGTAAACTTGAGGTGTGGGTCTGGAAGCCAAGCCCTTTTCGTCTTAGTTCTTTGGATTGCACACAACACTTCCTTTCAAATTCAGGGCTCATAAATGCCTGGATGGTAACCCAATCATTTACCTTTTCAATGGTTTTCAGAACAACGGGGTAATTGTTGAAGAAATTGGTATATGTGTTCAGCTGGCTTCCAAACTTTAAGAATATTTCTCCCACACAGTGAGCTGGGCCCCATTCCTGCAGTCTGTCTCTCAGGTTATCTAGAAACTGCCTTCAAGACGGGAAAAGCGTGAAGATTAAATATTGGCCAGTGATAACCTATAAACTTAACAAATGAATCAGTTGTCGTGAGTGCAACCTTCTCCAGCCTACTCATTTATGGCTGGGCTTTTGTTGCATACTTTTGTGCTAATACAGATTCGACAGGACAAGAGGAGCTGGGAAGGGGGGAACTAGGTTGACTGTGGGAAGATGCCACCTCCTCACCTTAATCCCTTGAGGTCGAACCCCACACTGGCCTCCATAGGCTGCCCCTGACTCTCCCATTCCCACATGGCCAGCTAGGTGGGCAAGGTTTCTTACAGCCCCAGAGCAGAGTGCTCAATCCATTTTAAATGGCCATAACCTTCCCGCAGGCATTTCCCCGGGGATCTAAGGTTGTCCTTCTTCAGCCATCACAGGCCTTGAAAGCAGAACAGGCCTCATTTATCCTCTTCATTTTGTGGGAGTTGGGCCAAAGGAAGGCAAGGAACTTGTCCCCAGTCATCTGGAATAAACATGTCAAACTCGCGGCCCCAGCCAATACTAGTATAACGGTACGTAAGAAAGGTTTTAATACAATTTGTGTAACTTAATTTTTACAATATCCTGTTATACATAATTATTAATAACGAGCTATAACGTTTGCTAATGACTGATTACTATCATCGTGTGGCATTCATTTCCCTTATGCGCAGGTATACCATTTCTCTCCACTAATACTAGCAGTGAATATTTTAGCAGCTGAATGCCACATCATTAATACTGACTTGTTTGGTGTGCACAACAGGACATATTTCACTTTTGGAGAACGAGAAAAAATAGGTTTATTTGTGTTACACTTACTAATTTGTGCAGTTATTCAGTGTCTGATAAGTTAATGCTCAAGAAAAAAATATTAATTTTTATTAAAATGTTCCATTGTTTTAAGTTTTCAGTCCTTTGTTTGCAGCATGTCCCTATCGAAATAAGTCCACGTTTCTATGAAAATTTAAGCTTTTGGTTTTTTTGCAGCCCACATAGTCTAACACCTTGTTTATTTGGCCCGTGTTAGCTTTTGAGTTTGACATGCTTGATCTGGAAGCTTACTGGCAGAGAGCTACAAGTTTAGTTTGTCTTTACCACGGATCAAATGACATACTCAGAATACTATTATTAAGCTTGACCATGGGTTCTCTAAGCAAAGTATCCTAGTAACTTAGTCCCTTTAAATCCTTCGGTTCCTTTCCCATTGCTCAACTAAACGTACTGTCTTGTCTTTTGCATGAACAATATGTTGCAAACAGAACTGCCTGGCACTGACCTCCACTCCTAGAACCAGGGGTTTGAACTGAGGCAGGGATCAGCCCCTGAGAATCATCATTACTGGTTGCAGCCCAGTGGCCAAAATCCTCTCTTCTGTGCAATGATCAGGGTCCCCAGGGGAGGCAGAGACTGCCCGTGCCTCTGTGCAGGTAAGTGTGGGGTCCTCCCACCGCACAGTGAGTATTTCAGAAAATGCGTATTCAGGAATTACCTGTTGAGACTTAAAACCTGCAGGATATCAGAGAAAATGATCTGGAGGTTTGCAGCACTCAGAATTGCCCTGTTTGAGGACAGCGCTGCTTTCAGCGGTGCGACATAAACATCTCTCACAATTTCCAGCATCTGCACGTATTTTCTCTCACTCTGTAAGAGTTCCCCTGCAACTCTAGTTCGCTTGGCAGCCCAGTCCGTCTGGAGCTTTCCCTCCTGTAGAAAAGCATGAAGAACTCAGAGGAAGCATAGTGATTTTTTCCAGGCGTCCAGTCCCCCCAAAAGCCTGAAAGTGGAGGGAGACAGAGCAATGGAAGTATTAGCAGTCGGGCAGTCACTCTGAGATGGCCCTGGCTGGTCTGTGACATGCGGGGTTGAAAGGAATCTTTATAGGGGACTATGGAGGACCTCGCTGCTGAACATCGCTTGTCCCTAGCATCGCCAAATAGCCCCTCACACTGGGCCAGTGTGATGCTGTGGTAGAGGTGGGACTTTACTCTTGGATCCTGAGAGTGCAGACTGAGACTACTTTTCTCAACCTGTCCTTTGAATGGATGCATGTTGTGTCCTGTGCTAGCTGCTGGCTGTGCAGTGATGAGAAGACACATCCTGCCTCCGTGGTTGGTAAGGAGGCCTTTGGGCTGCCCACTCTTACTTGTGTGTATTTCCCCCCAATGGTGTTTTATTGATTATTCTGCAGACAGAATTAGAATAAGCCAGCCCTCTCATTACCAACTAATTTACTTCCCCTGGGCACGTTATGAAATATGGAAACTCATGCTCTTCTTTCAGTATTCAGGGAAAAGCACCTAACTTGGGAACTGTGAACCCATCTCCCCTGTGTAGCCAGGTTGCCAAATGTCCTGTTTCCTATATTTCACCGTCTTGTTTTATTTTCTTAACGCAGAGGGAAAAGTCATACTCTGGTGTAAAGAAAATCCACACCCTATTATTATGTGTGCTATGTTTATATTTGGAGAAATTAGTTTTTATTTCTGGGAAAAGGTCATTCTTTTTCCTTTTATCAGTACTTTTCAAAGATTGTCAAATGAGCAGCACCTTGACAAAAGAAAACAATTATAATATTTAAATGTTAAAATGTTAGTGGGCTTGTATTTGAGCCTAGAACCATTAATACTCTCAGCGCACAATTTCCTCTTTCCCCTCCAGCCCTAAGTATACCCCAATCCCCAAATAAAATGACAGGAGTAAAGCCTAGTGCCACATGATGTTCACTCAAAACAAGCCAACCAGAAGTTTATGAACTAAAATTAAAATGGAAAAGTAACTTAAGAGAAAAATTAGAAAACTGTTTGCAATACTATAAACACACAGTTCTTAGTTAATTTTAAACTTTCAAACACATGGTTTGTATATAATGCCTATTTCGATATATCTGATGAGTTAAAAAAAAAATACAACTGCTTCCCACTTGAGGACTGGCTTGCAGCCCATATTGTATTTTTATGTGTATTTGCATATTTTTTATTCACTGGGGCCATCTAACATGTATAATGATTTTGACTTAAGGTCTCAGTTGTCAAACTTTCTGTTGTCTTGAGACTGTTGCCAGGAACCTATTTCCCTGTCCTGCTCTCTGACACCCAGTGAGGGCTGCGGTCTGCACTGCAGTAGGTGGACCCCCCCAGGTGCTGTCAGCTGGAAAACAGCCTCGAGGCTGAGGTCAGGGCCGTGGGCTTCACGTTTCTTGCTGCCAGCTGCTGTTGTTTTTTAACCTCAGAGGACATTTGTGAAAGCTGGGGACAGGGAAACCAGAAAGGGCCAGCGAAACGAGCCTCGGCTGGGCTGCTCTGGCACAGTAAGAAGTCAGAGGGAAAAGGGGACATGGGGACAGGTTCAGGGGATTCCCAGGATGAACTGCCGCTTCCAGTTGTTGTCCTGGTTGCAGGCCTCAGGGGTCCCTTAGAGTTTAGGAGATGCGTGTCTGTGGGGAAAGAAGGTGGGGGGCAGGAGGGAAGGGTAGGTGTGCTCCTGGGAGGGAGAACATGCGCAGGGACCTTTGTTTTGGGAGGTTTTAAAGGCGGGGTATTTAGGGGAGGATCTCAATAGAATCTTCATCAGCTTTGTGTTCATGTACCAAAATGGGGTTTATTCTCTTAACTTCATCTGTCCTTGGATATGGTTGGCAAATGTCTGCCAATTATTTAACCTTAGAGAAGTCATTTAAGTCTTCTAACTTTGGTTTCTCATCTACAAAAATGTGGTTACTAATGTCTATGTTAGAGACTCTTGAGAATCAAATATGATGGTAAATATGGACATGTATTGAAGAAAAGCAAAACAGCATGCACAGCTGTATACTAAGGCAGGACAGATTAAGATTCTGCTGTGCTGCAGTCTCCTCTGAGCCCTGCCGTTCTGGCCTGAGAGACGAAGACCTAAACGCCATACTGATTCTACTCAGGTTGGAAGTCAGCCCTTGAATTGGTGGGTCGGATAGACTAAACCTTTTTGTGCCTGTGTCATTCCTTTAACTGCCATCCTTGTGTCGTGTTAGTTAGAAACGCATGGAGTAGCAGAGGTGGCTTTTGCTCCCAAGATGTGATATCTCCATCTCCTCGACTCAACTCCATTTCAGAGCAGGAAATATTAAAAAAAAAATAAAAAATACTGCCCTAACCAGTTTGGCTCAATGGATAGAGCATTGTTCCTGGGACTAAAGGGTCCCAGGTTCAATTCCTGTTAAAGCACACACCTCAGTTGCTGGCTCAATCCGCAGTCTTGGAACCTTTGTGGGAGGCAACCAATCAATGTATATCTCTTACATCAATGTTTCCCTCTCACTAACAAACAAATAAAAATTTATAAAAGAAAAAGCTATTGACTGGATTCCCCCAACTATATTTGGGAGCTTTGACATATTTTTACTTTGCTCTTGAAGCTTTCAAGAAAAAAGAACTAACCAGAATAAAGGTGAAAGTGGTTGAGTGTTGTTGTAGGGTGTGTGTGTGTGTGTGTGTGTGTGTGTTTCGGGGGGGGAGGGAGAGGCCTCAGGAGAAAACAAGTAGAAAATTTGTATGACATAATTGGCTTACCAGCTGAACCAACACCTCAAAATTTGGATCATTTTTGCCGAGACTTGGTTTTGTGTCCTGAGGATTGTCTTCCAGAACATTTCTTTCCTGAGGATTCAATGCAGACTTAGTTACCCGGAGGCAGGTCTGAACGTTGGTGCTGCGCCCACAGGAGGCTCTGCGGCCCTGCCTTCAGCCCTGCCTACAGTGTTCCGAGTCAGTGACTCAGCACTGGACGAAATCGTGCCTCTCTTAAAGCAAATGTTATGTGAAAAGTAGAAAACCCGTTAGCTTCCTTTGCACTGCATTAGCTCGAGAAAGCAAATTCCAGGCAGCTCCCTCTTCCCCGGGAGCCGGGGCAGTGAGACTGCTGCTCAGAAGCTCCTCACAGGCAGGGGGTCCCACATGGTCCAGGTAGGCCTCTGCCTCAGCTCTGCTGTCCCCTGTCAGTCAAGGCACACGGGGTACCAGACTTTCATTAAGATGCCAGAAGTCTATACCCATTACCAGGCTCCCTGGTGGGGGGTTGTGTTGGGGCTGGTATCCCACGCCTGTGATCATGCAAGATAAGTAGATGATTTTCTATGGGCATAAAATGGTTCTAAAATGACATTTTTATAGACATCAGCTCTCTGACAATGCAATTTTCAGTGTTTTTTTGAACCCTGATTATTTCACTTAATCAAGAAAGTATGGGTTCTGAATATAGTACTGGCAGAATGATTACTTTTTGCCTGAAGTACTAGCTTCAAACTCACTTTTCTGTTATGAAATTGAATCTCAAGTAAGAAAAGAAGAACAATTCATACACACACACACACACACACACACACACACACTGTCCTGGGCTGCAAATGAAAAAAAAAATCTTTATGCTATCTCAAGACTCAATTGAAAAAGAGGCAAAATGCAAATGTCTGACATTTCCTCCATGACCAGAGCCTATTCCAGTCAATGTGGTGCAGCTGATGCTTGCACTAGTAAGTGGCTTAAATGTCACTCATGATCCTACAAATATCTTTTCAAGAAAATAAAGTTCTTAGAGGAAATGACCAATTGGAAGACAATAATTATCATTGTTGTCTATGAATTTCTCAAGCACATGTGTCTAACTCTACAGCGAAGCAACGGCATAAAAATGCAGGGATAACTTTACCTCCATGAATAAATTGAATGTTGCCTTTGGGTCAGATTTTGTCAGAATAACATTTTCTTCCAAGTCTTTGCTCTTTTCACTACATTTCTTCAATAGAAAATATGACAAAAATTCCAGAGGTTTGTCCTGAAAAATCCACAGCCCATCCCCCCCAAATTCATGTTTAAAGCATTCGTGAGAAATATAGGTCAACAAAAGTCCAATAGAAAAGAGGACAGATTTTCTTTTTAGTAGTTTTCAGCTTTTGTAACAAAGTAATGATTATTCACGTAGAGTCAGTAAATGGGACTTCTGAGTTCATCACATATTCCAATTACCATATATACTGCTGGTTCTCGGCCAGTTGTCTCCATTCAGTTAGCTTGCCAAGGTCTCATGATATAGGTCCCAATATCGTCAGAACTAAAGTGGCCCCTACCAGCCTCGGCCAGATAAGGAAGGGGACAGGCGGGATCTTGTCTTTCAGGAGAAAGGAGGCTTGAGAGAGGGGCTACAGCAGCTGAATTACTGAGAAAAACAATCAAGTTTGGTTCCCTCTCAGGCTATAGTTTGAGCACCATCGAAAGGATATCATACCAGGTTACTTTTAAATAGTGAAGGGGCAGTAAGTACACTGAGTCTACACAAAGCATTTAGTAAACTGTTGGTATCTTGGGAGACAGTGCAGGATCTCTCAAAGCCTCAGGGTTATCCCTGTGACCATCCCTGATCACTTTATCGACAAAGCTCACCAGGGCCTTCAGCACTGGGCTGCCCCTGGTTGGCTGGAGTGCTGGGAGCTGAGACTGCAGAGGAGGCAAGTCATGGCCGCCTGAGCCTCTCAGACTCCACAGCTAACCTGGGGACCCTGGTGGCTACCCAGACACATGAGAGATAAGGAACACATATGCAAAGACAACATTAAATCTACCCACGAAGCTGATTTACCACAGTGGAAGAGAAGGGTCTGAGAATCTCTCCTTTGAAAACTAAGACCTGAAAGACCATCCGATGTGTTAATGTCATCCCTAGTCCCCACCCTGTTCTCTACTTCCCCCGCCAGGCTGCTCATTGTACTTTCCTGTCGCTTGGAAGATCTGTTCTTTTGTGTTTGCTTTCCTTCTTATCTAGCCTTCTTACCCTTTCAAACACTTAATTTTTTAACTATTGAATAACGTTTATGTGAAATACATAGCCACTCATGTGTTTTTTAAATAAATCACTTCTGACTGAAATTAATCACAAGCCAGAAAACAGTGCACCACAGAGTCAACTTTTAAATAACCTAGATTTTACTATTTGCCTATTTTGTGTACCTAATAGATCTTGGGCCCAGAATCGCTCAGTAGCTGTTTTTACAAACGGATGTAATTTTTCTAAGGAATTGCACCCCTGGGTAGATATACAAATTAAACAATAAATAAACACAAACTAAAAATTTATTTAAGTGTTAGGGTTTTTGTAGTGTGCTTTCTTTAAAAAATAAAAATACTTACAAGGTTTTCTTTTGAGAGCTCCGCCAATCCATCTGCCAGAGCTTGTGCAATTTCTTGGTTATTTAGAATGTTAGTCATACTTATGGTGTCAAACATAAATTGACCTGTAAATATAAAGCCATATCCACTGTAATTAATTTATGTGAGAGACATGAACAAGAAGAACACAGCTCAGTCCTCATAGTTGCTTTTTAGTGGATAAAAATGGGAAGAATAAAAATTAAAATTCTCTTATGCCATGAGGATTATCTTCCATGATAAAATATAAAACAAGTAATAGCAACTAAATGTCTAGCGCATAAAAAGTACCTACCCTGACAAAGCTGATCTTGAATAAGATCTATAAATTGAACAATAAGGAGAAAACACATGAAAATGAACCTTGTAAGTTTAATTTTTTTTTATTAATTTCAGAGAAAAAGGAAGAGGGAGAGATAGAAACATCAATGTGAAAGAGAATCATTGATTACCTGCCTTCTGTGGGCACCCCCTGGGGAACAGGCCTGCAACCCAAGCATTTGCCCTGACCTGGAATTGAACTGTGACCTTCTGAGTCATAGGTAAACATTCAACCACTGAGCCACACCAGCCAGGAATAAGTTTAAATTGTAGAATCGCAATCCCACCAAAGATTCCTCCACACTCCCCTTTATCTTTGCGCTCAAATACATAAAGATTTTAAGCACACAGAAAATAATATACTAACATACATAAACAGATATCCTTTACATTTAAAAAATATTTTAGACAACTTGAATTTATATGAAAAGAATTACCTTCTATTCTACTTTTTATTGCTTACATCTACCATCAAAAAATATTCCTATCTTTAAAGAGATAGTCTTTCCACTTTTGTATAGTTTTTATATCAAGGGAATACCAGAAAAAATAATTTCTCCCTATTTATTATTTAATAACTACTTGAAAATATTGGTTGAACATCTACTAAATCTGGTAGAGTTAAAAACCAAGAAGAAAAATCCCTGTTTTGGAGGCATTTATGTAAAGATATATACTGACAATGTGTTATATATTGACATAAAATATCTGCATAGTTACTTGTGTTTCCTGCTCTTGCATAGACAGTAACTGTATAAATAGATGTTAAATAATAAGGAGTGCTAAGGAAGGGAAGAAAGAAAATAAGGAGACAGATATCTAAAGACTTCATTTATAGGGTATTTTATTTAGTTAGATGGGAAGAGTTAGGGGAAAGTAGAATAGATAAAGATGGAGGGAAAATTCATTTACCCACATGATAAAAAAGTATTTTAGAGAATGGACTGATTTTACTGGCCTGTGTTCTCAGTGGTTGAGCATTGACTTATGAACCAGATCATGGTTCAGTTCCCGGTCAGGGCACATGCCCAGGTTGTGGGCTCGATCCCCTAGTAGGGGGCATGTAGAAGGCAGCCGATAAATGATTCTGATCATTGGTGTTTCTATCTCTGAAATCAATAAAAAATATTTTTTGAAAAGTTATTTAAAGAATGGATTGATTTAGGTGAAAATCCAGTTGACATAGGACATTGTTTCCAAAAGCCTCTTTTGTGATAATTTAATCATGGATATGGGTCATAAATGAGAGGTTCAATAATGCCCAATAGGTTCCACAGAAGGCCATGGAATCCATCACCCAATTATACATTTTAAGTAAAAAAATAAATAAAACACAATTGCAGAACAATTTAAATAACGGGTGCTGTGGTTTTAAGAGTTGCTTAGCTTTGAGAGCAAATAGCAATGGGAAAAGGGCAGAGTTCGATGGCTGAGCAAATAGCAAATTTTGTCTAGGTAAATAACTGACTGACACAGAATTAATAAGATGCTAAAATCTGAAACCAGGAACTAGCTTCAGCATTTTGAAGGTGACTATGACTATTCATCTTCATATTTAATATTTATTAAATAAGGTTTAATATTTATTTATGTTTATTAGAGAATGTTTAATGTTTGTTAAATACTATTTAATACTTAGTAAATAGTATTTAATATGTATTCTTAGTGGGTATTTGTTTATTTGAAGGAAGATACAAAAAACAAACGGAATAAAGCAGTACTGAAGATGTTCAGGAATCAACTAAACATCTGCAACGAGAGTAGCGAGAGCTCTCACCTATTATCCTGCCACTGGCGTTCTTCTGCAGCTCCTTGAAGAGAGGTCTGAACTGTTTCCGCATGGCCTTCAAGGTGTCTTCCAGGAAGTCCGTCAGGCCGCACCACGTCTGCAGCTTTGATTCGCTGAAGTAGATGGAGGGAGGCGTCCTTTCCTGCTGTTGTCCCAGCCAGTCACTAAGAACTGACATTATTTTCCCCTTTTGTTATTGCAGACGTAAGCTTGAATGAAACAATTCTACTTCTTGTTTATAACTGTACTTATGTCAAACTTATTATCCTTTCTCATTACAAAACTAAGATAGTCTGCTTTCAGAGATAAAATTAGAAACTCAAAAAAGACTACAATGAATAATAGCAAATACCTATCTATTCGTTGATAGATAAGGTTGTCGTGAGGTTTGACATTAAAAATTAAATAGCTGCTGGATTTGTGCATCGGGAAGTGAAGTAGGCATCTAAGTAAGAATATACAGTCCTGTTTTATGCTTATATCCTCAAAATGAAAATGCAGGGAAATCCACTCTGCCTGGCTTCCCCATCAGGCCATCTAAAGTCCTCCGTGTCACAGCCGACCCTGTATCTTTCTTACAAGCTGCTATCTCTCTACACATCTCTGCACGACTCTAGTGGGTGTGTATGCACGTTTCTCTCCTTGAAAACCAGTTACTGAAGGACACAGTGCCATATTAAATTTGATCTTCTTTCCTGAATAGACTTGACTCTCCTCCCATTATGTTTATTGCTAAACATGTGAAAAATCTATAGAACAGTTCTTCTAGACGGAGAATAGGAATAGTAGGGGAAAGAAGATGAACAGAAGAAGAAGAAGGAGGAGGAGGAGGAGGAGGAGGAGGAGGAGAGGAGGAGGAGGAGAGGAAGGGGAGGGGGGAAGGGGAGAGGGAGGAGGGGATGGGGAGGGGAAAGAGGGGGAGGGGGAGGGGGAGGGGAAGAAGAACAGGAGGAAGAGGAGACAGAGGAGCAGAAAAGAAGAAAACTCGTTCTGTAAACAACTGTGTCTGCATCCTGCTCTGCTCTGCAAGGCAGATTCCTCTCTCCCCGGGGCCAAATGTGTTATCATAATATAAACGACAGTTAACAAGTGACTTCTGTTACAAACTCTACTAAGTCAATGTGCTTTCTGTTACATCATTTCCCGTACAAGTTCCCCAATTATGGCAGCTTTCCCATCTTCAAAGGCCCCTGGCATCTGGGACCAGAGAACAAATGCTTTATATATAGTTTCTGCATCACCCCCAACCTCCTTTGATAAGAGGCTGGGAGTGTTAAAGGGGAGAATGATGAGCAAACAAAGCAATCTGGTTCTCCTGTTGGTCAGCCAGTGTTATGTTATGGTCCAATATCTTCAGCTTTCATATCTAAGTGGACATTACACACACATTTCTGTGTGTGTAATATCATTGACTGTTTTTCCTCTCAGATAAAGTTTCACCAATCAAACCTGAGCAAGCCCCTGCTTAATCATCACTGTTCATTTTTGCAAATATAATTAATATAACCATATTAATTATATTTACTAAAAAACTGTTCTTTGTACTTGTTATTTCTCTAGATCGGCATCTAAACATATTTGTTTAACTGTTAAAGATGATGCTTTCAACTAAGTTTTACAAACGATGGCTTGAAGCAAATATTTGCAAAAAATAATCCCCTTCTAAGCAAATGACTGAGTGCTGGGAAATGACAGTTTCAGAGAAGGAATGCAAGACAGTCGCTGGCTTCGGCCAGAATCAGTGTCCGCTTCCTCTTTGGTGATCCCCGAGCTGGTGCGTGGGCACCATGGGCCGCCCCCACATACACTTACTGTGCTGGTAAGAGCCGGTTGCAATCCCAGCCGGGGCAGTAAAGAGCGTGCCGGTGAGCTGAGACAGCTGGGAAAGAACTTCTACTCCGGCCTCTGCACAGAAACACTTTCATTAGTTTACTCACAGGTTTTGCCAGGGAGCAGTGAAGTGTTACTGAAGAGCACTAATGAGCTGGCCAGGAAACGCCATCGCAGTTCTTGTTCTCAATTCAGATCCCTCGTGGAATAGTTTATCAGCATGTTACAGCTCACCCCTAAGAGCTGAAGTCCAAACACTTCATTATGAGGACTGCACAACAGGGTGTAAAAGAGGGCATGGGGTCTGACCTGGGGCTTATTTTCAATCTGGAATACTCAGGCCACAGGCAGAAAGTCCGCGTGTATTTTCTAAAATAGCGTGACACCAGGGAGAAGTCTCATTGTCAAGGGACGGATTTAAAACTATTAAACACAGAATGGATACAATGGTCAAAGTTTAGCATGGCATTAATTTCACTCCTTCAGTGACCTGTGTAGACTGAAGTATGTTCATTATCTTGATTGCTTTATGGTTTTACAGGGTATAGTACACATGTCAAACTTTATCTAATTGTAGCTTTTTTTAAATTTTAACAATGCTCCCAAAAAATGAAATGTAGGTGTTTGGGTAACTGAGTGAATGACAACATCTTCACTGAGGAATCTTAGGGAGGAAGAGGTCTGGTGCTAAACAGGCCACCAAGAGTTTGTTTTAGAGGTGTTACCTTTGAGAAGCTAGTAGAAATGCACAACATGAAGATGTCAAGTGGGAGCTAGATATGAGTCTGCAGCTCAGAGATATCAGAGCTGGAAGCATGTATAAGGGAGAGTCCAGCGTTTATACTGAATTTAGAGTCTTGGAATAGATGGGACTGCCTAGGAAACAGGTGTAGTCCTGGAAGAGGAGAGCCCAGACCCAGCCTGGGCACATTTAAAGGTCTTGCTGAGGAGGAGAAGCCAACAGAGGAGAACGAGAAGAAGGGGTGGCTGAGGCAGCAGGGGGACAACAAGGAGAGTGTGGTATTAGGGAAATCAAGAAAAGAGAGTTTCAGGAATGTCCATTCCCATCAAGTGCTGCTGAAAAGTCAAAGCAAAGTGCAGATGGAGAAGTGACCACTGGATTTGGGCATGTGGAAGTCATTTATTTTCTTCCTAAAGCAATTTCAATAGAGATAGACAGACCACTTGTAGGAGCTTGAGGAGTGAATGACAGGTGAGGAAGGTAGAGGCAGTCAGCACAGAACAATGGTTCTCAAAGTGTGGCCCCTGGATCAGCAGCAGCAGCAGCAGCAGCACCTGGGAACGTGTTAAAAACGAAAATTCTCAGGCCCCGTTCCAGACCTACAGAATCAGACATGCTCAGGTGGAGCCCAGCAATGTGTATTTTAACAAGACCTTTAAAAGGTTAGAAAACACACTAAAGTTTGAGAACCACTAGTATAGTCAATTGAAAATGTGGTGAGGAAAAGTTTATAATCTCTCTTTCCTTTTGGGAGCGGGGGAGGGGACAGGAGCTACTACAGATGTTCTTAATTAATATGAATGATCTAATAAAGACAGAGAATTGAGGCTACATGAGAAGATCGAAGCATGGAAGTGAAGTCAGAAGGTGAAAGGCGGTGGGATACAGTGTCTAAATGGAGTAATCGAACTTTGATATGAACAGGAGTACTTATTCTATCATCAACAGAAAGGAAGACAGAGAAGGAAGGTAAGAGGGAAATAGGTGGTGGATTTGGTGTTGGGAGGGAGTTTTCTTAGGGAAATCAAAGGTGAGGTCAGCAGCTGAGAGAGTGTTTTTGGAAAGCTTGACTAGGGAGGAGAAGGGATGTAATAAATAGTCATATCAAAGAGTAGAAAAATGAATTTACCAGGAAATGTGGTAGGATTGCTTTTCAGTGCAGCACTCCCATTTGATATTTATTCCATTAAGTAAAGTTAGATCTATATGAACAGTTGTGTTCCTTTTTCCAACAATCCTCAGCTGTCTTAGTGCAGGCAGGCATAGATTTTGCAGATGGCTGTGTTTTAACCACCACTGGGATTTAGCCAAATGGTGGGGATTTCGCCAGGAAAAAGACAAAGAGGTTCAGAGTCTTTGCAAGAGAGTAATGTAATAATAAACCATTAAATCCAAGTTTAACAAGGAAGAAACCAAGCATGGAAGCATAGTGATGGAGAACGAAAATGGCGGTATATGGATTGGAGGTCTCCAGGCAAAAAATCGATAAAGAGTGGGAGGACTTGGTGCATGATTTGGAAGTGCGACTGAGAGAGACATATGCTTGAAATCACAGGTGACACAGCCACCAGGGATGACAAGCTCAAAAGTGATGCTTCAGGTGGTGGGGAAGAGGTTTCTGGACTGAGAAGCCAGGGTCTTCTGATTGAACCAGGGTCTTAATGGTTCATCCAAGTGGAAATTACATTTGACAAGAAGTTTAGGGATGGTTTTAGGGCCCAGGATAGTGATGGAAAATCTAGTGTGTGAGTGCCATTAAATTTCATATAAGACTGTTTTTATGTCACAAAACTATTGTTCTTTTCCTGTTTTGCCTTTGTTGTCTGTCTTTCAATATTATACTTTCCTGCATCCTTTTTTTCTCCTTTTACTCCAATGAGAAAATTGGCTTTGTTTTCATTATAAAAAAAGGTAATGCTAATTTATTACAGAAAGTACAGGTAAATAAGATAAAAGAAAATATATACATTCTATTAATATTTTGCTATAGTTCCACATAGGTTTTTCTATGCATAGTTAAGATTATATAATTCTAATAACTAAAAATTTTGTACAATAACTTGTATTTCTTTTTTTCTTTTTTTAAACCCTTCCCATCCTTTGGTTTTTATCTTTTCCCCTGGTTGAAGTTTGACAGTGAAATTTGAAAATTAAGAACTTTAAAAACACACAGTTCTCTAAAGAATGGGTAATAAGAAACAGTATGAGAAAATTTAATTTCACACTCCTTCTCCCCTGTTCTGCTTGGCAAATAAACAAACCCAGTGCCCATGAATGCAGAGCTTTTATTTAACAGATAACCCAAAAGTGGATTTGATTTAATGTTTTGAAATTTCCCTTCAAGTATTGAAATCAACTTTGATACTAGATAAATAGGCACTTTAATTTATATCAGCAACCACACTCACTTTCACAAAGCACTTCACTGGTTCTTGTGTTCTAATAGTAGGTATTTATATTGTTATGTATTTGTGTAATAGAAGATTTTGTTATTTGGGTATTCACAAGTCCTCTAAGGTAAGATGCTACTACCCTAACAGTCATATGAGGAAATGGAGGTTCGAAAACTTGCCAAAGGTTACACAGCTGAAGTGCCCTGAGTGGGGTTCCAGTCCAGGTCCTTGTCACCAAGTTCAAGCTCATGCATCCCAGGTTCAGACACAGCAGGGAAAGCTTGCTCAGATTGACCAAATCAGGTTCCTGTGCTGGTCAGGTCCTTTCCCCTATGTTGTATATACTGTATTTTCCAGAAGAAATAGAAATAATGTTCCTGGCTGGCTCTTATCACTGCTGGCTATATTTCTATAGGAATAGGTTACTCTGACTACTAACCCCAATACCCGTTTCCTCTATACCCCCGAGTATATGAAGTATAAAGCAAAAAAGAAATAGTGTGACAGAATCATTTGAAGTGAGGGTATGTCACAAATTCACCAATTATCCTCATAAAGTAGGCATGACCACGACCTTTCAAAACGGACCTGATGCTCCCAGTGGTACGAAGAGGTCCACGTGACCCCCTTCTTCTTCGGGGGCCACGAAGCTTCCGAATTTCTCCCAGAAGTCTCTCACATCGGGCCGCAATAAATTTTTAATACCAATTTTATAGCCTGAGGAAAAAGATTGAAAAGTCACATCAATTTGTAACACTATCGTGAACAGAAAGAAACTCCCAGCAGTTTGTGAAAATGCAACCACAACTCAAAAAAGCCAACCTCTGCTCCTAAGATCAAGAGCCGTATGGCACCTCTGCTTCAACGCCATGCCTCCACTGTGTAGCAGTGTGAGTTACCAGGCTCACAATAGGATTGAGAATGGATGGCCAGTCAAGTCCTGCAATCTTATAACCAAATTCCAATAGGAATGTTTCCCACAGTTGTCAATCAAAAAATATATTGTTCAGCCCTAACCAGTTTGGCTCAATGAATAGACCATTGGCCTGCAGACCCGAGGGTCCTGAGTTCAATTTCGGTCAAGGGCACATACCTTGGTTGCAGGCTCCTCCCTGGCCCGGATTCTGGTTGGGAGGCAACCAATCAATGTGTTTCTCTCATACCTATACAGTGGTACCTCAAGATACGAGTTTAATTCGTTCCGTAACCTTGAGGCGTGGGAAACTATGAGACGCTCGAGTCTCGGTAAACTGGTGGGTCGTGTGCAGCCGGCCGATCCGCGCAATTACTCCTATCTCAAATGTTGCTCGTATTTCAAAGCAAAAATCGCTCACTTGACGGCTCGTATCTCAAAAACCTTGTATGTTAGGGCACTCGTATCTCGAGGTACCACTGTATTTCTTTCTGTCTTGCCCTCTCTTTTCCACTCTCTCTAAAAGTCAATGGAAAAACATCCTCAGGTGAGGATTTAAAAACATAATTTAAAAACAATAAATTGTTCCAAGCAGAAGTAATGCTCCCGGAGGTGGAACTCCCTCCCTAGGAATCTGTGTGATGACTCGGCTAAAGTGAGTGTGTCTGGCCCCATTTCTAAACCATTTCTGGAGACTCTGCATTCCTGAGCCCCAGAAATGTAATGCAAATCAAGTCAGTCACGGAAATCCTGACATCTAAATACATAAAGAAAGGTCTTCTTCAGGTGACTGACTAAGAGATTTCATTCTGTTGTTGTTAAGGCAAAGCATTTGGGAAAACACCACAATTATAATAGAAGGAAACTAGTTTTCTGAGGTATTTTTGTTACTGTTACTATTGCTTTAATAAAAGAAAACAAAGAAAAGGCAGAGTTTGGAACCTTTTCTCTTCTGGAGAACACAAAAGCTCAGATCAGGAAACCCCACCAGGCTCTTTTGCTCCATGGGAGGTGAACCAACTACCACAGTGTAAACTTGCACTTGCTACTTCTCCACCATTTAGAGAGGAGCCACCATGTAATTAATCATAGATTTAAACGCAAATAGCAGCTGTGCTCTACTTTTGGGGATATAAAAATTTAATGTGGAACACAATTTGCTTCAGGCACAGGTAAACTAAACAAGAAAAGCCAAAAATAAGGTGAAAGTGATCCAAAGGCAGTTAGTTTTTGCTAATAACAAAATTCACTGAAACTATTCCAAGTTGTAGAGTTCCAGCTGCAGAGATGGCAGTTTGATGGGTGATTCAGGGACCCACTCTGCCATCTAGTAAGATCCCTGCCAGCTGGATCCTTGGCCATCTCTCTTCCCTCATCCCACAAAGATGGAAGATGCCAAGTTAGCAAAACTTAAAACAATTCTATTTTAGGTATAAACAAAAAAGGATGCAACTTATAGTATGAAGGAGAATAGAAACTAAAAGTTTATTTCTAAAACATTTATCATTTCCTTCCTCCAAAAAAGGGTAACCATAAAAGTTTTTAAAAGATGGCCTATAACAAGTTAATATCAGCCAATTCTTTCCTTTGTGGCATAGCCACTGGAAGTATAACGAATGTTGTGAGTGCACAACAATGTATAGGTCTTGGTATTTGCCATTATTAAAATTGGTTTCATCAAATTTAAAACTTTTGTTCAGCAAGTGACATAATCAATAGAGTAAAAGGTAACTTACAAAATGGGAGAAAATGTTTGCAAGTTATATATCTGATAAGAGGTTAATATTCAGACTATTTAAGAATGCCTACAACTCGATAACAAAAAACCAAAGAACCAAATTAAAAAATGGGCAAAGGCTTGAATAGACATTTCTCTAAAGAAGATATACAAATGATCAACAAGCATATGAAAAGATGCTCAACATCATCAGAGAAATGCAAATCAAAGTCACAATAGGTATTACCTCATTCCCATTAGGATGGCTACTATGAAGAAGAAAAAAAACAAACAATAAAAAACCACAGAAAATAACAAGTGTTAGTGATGTAAAGAAATTCAAACCCTTGTGCACTGATGATGGGATTGTAAAGCAGTGTAGCCACTATGAAAAACAGCATAACGTTTTCTCAAAAAAATAAAAATAAAACTACCATATAATCCAAAAAAAATCTACTTCTGGGTATATATATAAAAGAATTAAAAACAGGATCTCTAAGATATATTTATGTAATTATATTCTTAACAGCACTATTCACTATAGCCAAGAGGTGGAAGCAACCCAAGTATTCATCAATGCAAGAATAAATGTGGTTTATAGGTATAGAAGAATATTATTCAGTCTTTAAAAAAGGAAGAAAATCTGGTTACATGCTACAATATGGATGAACCTTGAGGACATTATGTTAAATGAAATAGCCAATCATAAATAGTCATATGATGTATGATTCCAGTTATATGAGATACCTAAAATAGTCACACTCATAGGAACAGGAAGTTGGATAGTAATGCCCAGGGAAGGAGGAAAAAGGGGCTGTTGTTTAAGGGTGTAATGGTTAATTTTACCTGTCACTTTCCCCAGAAATTTAGTCAAGCATTAATCTGGGTGTGTTTGTGAGGGTGATGTAGCGTTACATTAATATCTGAATAAATAGACTGAGGAAAGCAGATTCCCTAGTATGGGTGGAAGTCATTAAATCAGTGGAAGGCCTGAATAGAACTCCTGCCTGATTGCTCTGAGAGGGGTTATCAACCTTCTTAACAAATTGGAATTTCAATGGTACTTTGAAGGTCATACACTGACTGGGACAAATACCACACTAGTGCAAAGTGCGATTTACTTACCTTGGAGTAGATTGATTTCCCTGCTATCTCCATCGCTGAATATTCCCATGCTCTGTGCCTTTTGCCCACCCAGGGCTTTATCTGTGAGATACAGCAGGCTCTCCAAGGTCATGCCACTGTGTTCGTACACCACAGAAATAACACCTACCCTAACACTGTCCACCACCATCTAGAAAATAAAACTGAAGCTGTAGATACCAAAGCCCATCACTTTATTGCTAATGAGAGGAATTTAATGAATTTGTAATCTGTGATTTATAAAGACTTTTTTCCCCCCAGGAATTATAGAAAGAGAATGATAAGCTTTCTCCTTCACTGGAGTTTTTAAAAATTATTTCTTTTCTAATTATAAGAGGAGAAAATTATATACATTTGTAGCTCCAGCACTCAGAAATAAATTCTATTGTTTTCTTCCATTCATACACAGAGACCTATATACAACTTTTAAAAAATAGTAAAATTGAGATCATTTAGTTTTTCAACAGACCTTAGTCTTTTTTTGTTTCTCCTAAGTTATGGATTTTTTTAAAAAGCAGAGAGGAAGGGAAAAGGATAGACAGAAACATAGATAAGTGAGAATTATTGATCAGCTGCCTCCTGCACACCCCCTACTGGGGATCAACCAGGTAACTTGGGCATGTGCCCTGACCAGGTATTGAACCATTGATCCTAGATCAATGCTCAGCTACTGAGTCACACTGGCCAGGCTGAATTTTTTAATTATAAATATTTTCTATTTAAATAAAAATTTAAAACACTGTTCCTTGAATTCAACAAATGAATAAACTTTTCATTGTGATTAAGTTTTATTAGGAGCAGACAGGTCAAAAAGTCATTGAAGTCGATGATTTTTCTTTCTCAAACCTCATGCCACTTTCTGGAGGTCACAGTTCAACAGAATAGATAATCACAACATGGTAACACCCTATTTTTTTTTAATCTAACCCCCTTCTTTATATTGATAATCAAATAAGTAATTATGACAGTCTTTTATAAAGACAAATAGGAGAATGGACTTACTTTATACCCACTTGTTCACCCACACCCTGTCGCCAATTATCATCTGTGCCCAGCATGATGCACTTTTAAACAAGTAGGGAAACTATCTGTGGCCCATGTGGAGGTCAAAACTCTGACCTGTTACATGTGGACCCACTAAGCGAGCCACTGTGAATGATCAAGGTCAATTCCTAGGTGCCCAGAGATAGAAGTGATTTCATATCTTGAAAACAAACATTTTGTTGTAAATAGAAATTTTATTGGAAAACTTTTAAGTAGGCCAATGGATATAACCTACTAAATGTTATTAGTTACATATGTCCTATGTGTGTATTAATTATATGTGTACTTCCTTTATTTTTCTTATTCATATTCAAATTAAAATATATAACTTCATTATAGAAAGAGCATATTTAACTTAATGACACCCTCATTAAATATATCACAAAATAGAATTTCTGACTTTTTTTTTGAGAGATGGTAGGTACATGATATTATTAAATTCCTTGGTATTTCAAAGAAGTTTTAAAATAATTGGTAATAATCTTGCTCTTTTGTGGTTTAAGTGCAACAAATTCAATTCAATAAGAATTTATTGGATACCTACTAATACAAGGCAGATGAGGCCTTCTAAAAAATAGTTTTAATTTATGCTTATCTTTACTGCTTCTCATTTTTAAAACTCTTTTGGGTCTGTCATTTTCCACTTAGATCAGACCAATTTTCTTTTAGATGAAACATTATCATGCACATGGTGGCCAAAAGACTGCCATACAATTTCTAATGTCTGTGAGAAAACTTGATTCCGGAAAGGCCTGGCCTTCTAGCCCTGTACCTCATATGCAGGAATCCGAGATGATATTAATATGAAATGTGTCTGGGAAGCATGCGAAGGGCTGTCATCATTTTTTAAAACTCCACGCCAATTTTTCTTTGATAAGGAAGGGTAGGAATGTCTTCCAAAAACATTACTTCTGTTGGGGGAAGGGGAAATAAGTGAAGTTCTCAATTTTCTCTCTCTTTAAAAGTAATTTTTTTATGTTTATTGATTTCTAGAGAGAAGAAGGGAGAGAAACATTGCATGCCCCGTCAACCCTAGGTATGTGCCCCGCCGGGGGATTGAACCTGTCATCCCTGGGTGTGGGAATGATGCTCCAACCAGCTAAGCCACCCTGTAGTTTGATTTTGATAATGTGTTCTCTGTGATCGTCAGCTATACTGTATACCAGGCAAGTGGCCTTAGTACTTCCGTGTCTCCCTGTAGTTCGGGAACAAAAGCAAATGGGTCTCCTGGGCAGGCTGGGGCCAAAGCTGCTCTCTAGGCCTCCCTTCCTCTGTCTGTGGGATGCCAGAGAGTTCTCTTGCAGCTTAGCTTTCGTGGGGCTCTGAAAATGAAGGTGGTGACTGACTAAGGGGTTCAAGACGACGTATGGAAAGAGGCAGCTGAGAGATTTTATATTTCCCTAATCATCCAGGCCTCACGGTTTTCCGAGTGACATCTCCATTCTCTCCAGTCACTCCCACATTACCACTGGGATATGCTTAAGCCCTACCACACATTTCTGAAAAAAGGAATATTTTTGCTCAATAACTTTATACAGAAAATATACTCTATCCACCAGGCGGCCTCTTTATAGAAAGCATAGTAAAGACCACTGATACCCTAGCCTATTTGGCTCAGTGGATAGAGCAGCCCTCGGACTGAATGGTCCTGGGTTCAAATCCAGCCAAACACTCGATCCCCGGCCCCCATCAGGGCGTGTGCTGGAGGCAACCAATGGATGTGTCTCTCTAGTATCGAGGTTTCTCTCTGTGTGTCTCTCCCTTCCACTCTCTAAAAGTCAATGGAAAAATATCAGGTGAGGATTAACCACAACAAAAAGGACAACTGTTCTTGCTATATCAAAGGATAAGAGCCACATACTGGTGAGAGATCCTGCATGTGAGCTAGACTATTCTAGAATTGGTCTCAGGGGATGGTCCTGAGCCTTCTTCACTCGATGGAGGTTTGCTTACCGCTTGGGCAAAGCTTCTAAGGAAGCCAAAACAAGCTGTTTCTCCAAAGCTTCATGTAATCCCACTCGGCCCCTCACAGTCTGGGGGAGACGTGGTTGGCATCGGGATTTGAACAATCTAGAGCAGCGTGTTCCACTCACCCAGGGGGGTCGGACTCGGAATAACTCCTCTGAAAAACAGCGGCAGGCTTGGCTGTTGATTGCACGCTTCTCCCAGCCAAAGCTCCATAGATAAAGGCATCAAAAATAAAGCCGTCCCAGGGCAGGGTTCCAAACGGCCATCATTATAGCCACTTTTATGGACTCTGTTTGGATTTCTTATCCTGTCAGCACTGTGGCTGCAAGTTCCCAGTCATTTGAGGTCAAGAAACAAAGCTCAGAGAACAAGCAACTCTTTTTCTTGTGGAAGCCAGTTAATTTATAGGCTTCCTATCCATTTCTGTCTTTCTTCTGGGCCTCAAGTAATTTCCCATTTGTTACAATCTCACAAAACAGGAGTCAAGAAAAAAACAGAAACGGGAGGACTCAAGTCGGCTTTGTCAATTAACTTTACACACAAATCAGAAGGCTCAGCTGAACATGTGTCTTGTCTCAACTCCTTTTCCATAAAAAAAAAAAGCCATCCTTCTTATTTTCATTCCCTTTTCATTTTTCCTCCCAATTCTTCTGACCTGTCCTGAACCCATTTATTTGCTTTTGCGTGTGTTTGTACTTCTCTCTCCTCCTTATCTTTGGTCTTATAACTAAAAGAAAAACGAGGACGGCAATGGAGATGCTGATAATTGACTGTATATGATCCATCTGAAATCCTTTTGGCTTATTCATCAATTTGAAAAAGAGTGAAGAGCAAAAGAGCTTGTTCTGAACATATTTCAGAGGATGCCATCCACATGCTGTTCCAGAAAGACAGTGCTATCCTCCTCTGTGGCAAGTTGTGTGCAAACACATTGATTTCTACAACACTTGGGTATGATGTGAAATTTTAAATGCTACTCACTCTTACGCAGTGCAATTTCCCCCCAAATTAGTTTCCTGAGGCACTTTTCTCGGTGTCTCTCCTGTAGCTCCTCCTCGTCTGTTTTGGGTTCATTCAGGGTCCCATAAACAGCAGCAGCTTCTCTCGGTGTCAGCCAGTCTAAGTTGCATACACAAGCAATGTAATGGTGCTTCCAGGCACCGTACTCATGATCTGTTGGCATATAGGGCAGAAACCATCCAAGCTTGACGCATTTAGGCATCCATATGCAATCCTTTGGAGAAAGAAATGAGGAAGATGAGTTGTGAGTTTTTTAAAGATTAGTTTCCTAGTAATGCTTTCAGGTACACAAATAATATTTTTTAATACTTTCAGATTTCTAGTGCAGTTGATTTGCCATTTAATCTTGATGCTGAGGAATAAGAAACATTCATTTCTCCATAGCAAAACGATCTTTTGATTATGTATGAATATTCACTGAGTGGCCAGATTATTATGATCTCTGAACACATAATAATCTAGCCACACAGTGTATGTGTGTGTGTGTGTGTGTGTGTATATGTGTGTGTGTATTTATATATACGTGTGTGTGTGTGTGTGTGTGTGTGTGTGTGTGTGTGTATTGGAGGTCCAGTGCATGAATTCATGCATGGGTGTGGCCCGGCCAGCCTGGCCAGGGGGAAGTGACATGGGCAGTTGGCTGGCCTGCCCGCTGGTTGAACTCCTGGTAAGAAGACAATTTGCTTATTAGCCTTTTATTATATAGGGTATACATCGAGTGGCCAGATTATTGTGTGTTCAGAGATCATAATAATCTGGCCACTCAGTGTATGTATTAGTTATCTTGGTCCACACATCTAGTGCTCCATAGCATTTGGTTACTCTAAGCCTAGATTCTGAGACTTCTGCCTCTGCAATGATATAGCTGTTTGTTTTAGACCAGTCCTCCCACAGAGAACAACTTTGATTGAACCATATGATATTGCCAATGTGCAACCAGTTTTGATATATGAAAACAGCGGATTTCATGAATCTAATTAAATGTCTTGACAAAATATTATACAATAATTATTTGATGTCATTGTAGAGCTACCAGTGCAATAAGGACCTGTGCAGCTCAGAGAGAAGCCTGCTGCTGGGCATCACTCACATCAGGGAGTTTGGCAGCTCCAAAGTGAAGTTCAGACTAACAAGCTGAGCAGAAAGCTACAAGTGAAAGCTTAGAAGCTGTGAAGACTTCTAGACATTCTCATAGGGAGGAGAGGAAACACATTTAAATTTAGGGACCACTAAGGGGAGGAACCCTGGTAACCACACCAGGCTTTCCGTTGACATCCTTTTCAACAAGGACAATGAGGAACTGGGTAAACCATCACCAGGACTGAAGCTAGCTTTGAAATAGCTCATTCTCCGATTGGATTTCAGGCATCTATTCCTAGCCAAACCAAATGCCAGAGCCAAAAGCAAATTCTTTCTGGAGAAAGATAACATCATCCAGAGACTCAAATTATCACATTAACTGCTTATACTCAGTATGTGGTATTCAATCAAAAATAGCAGGCACACAAAAAGACAATTATTCATTTTTTTCTTTTGTCTTTGAGTAAATAGAGGTCCTCAGGAGATTCAGATATTGTAATTATCAGATATAAACTTTTTTTAAAAAGTAACCTATACTTAGTATGTCTAAGAAATGAAATAGCTAGGCGGAAAATTTTGGCAAGATAATCAAATCAACATTCTAGAACTGAAAAACATAACTAAAATTTAGAACTCGATGGACCAGTTTAAGAGCAAATTAGAATCCAGTTAAAGAGGAAATTAGTCAATTAAATGACAGGCCAGAAGAAAAGTCCAGACTGAAACACTGATAGCCAAAAAAAAAGAAAAGACATATGAGAAAATGTGAAACTATGGGGTAAGTATTGGAATCCCACAGGGAAAAGAGAGAAAATAGGGCAGAAGCAATATATAAAGAGATAGCATCTGAGAACTTTTAAAAATGGATAAAGGACATTAAATCTCAGATTCAAAAATCACTGCAAAACACAAAATAAGATAAATGTACAAACACACACACACAGAGACACAAACTCTAGGCACATTATGATAAAATTACACAAAAGAGAGAATAACATATAGCAGCTAGAAAAAATAGAAATATTACCTTTAAAGGAACAACTATAAAACAAACTTCCTATCCTCAAAAAATAGTTGTAGAAGCCAGAGAGCAATGAAAAAATATCATATACTATAAACAAGTAACTGCCAACCTACGTTTAAATATGCAATGACACTAGCCTTTAATTATGAAGATGAAAAGAGACATTTTTAAAAAAAATAAAAACTAAGTGAATTTGTCAACAGCAAGTTGCATGAAACAAAATATTAAAGAGAATTCAGAAGGAAAATGATCCCAAATGGAAATTCAGAGAAGTAGAAAGTTATGAAGAGCAACAACAAAAAAAGTAAATATGTTGTTACCTATAAATATAGACTATATAAAAAGTAGTAATAAGGGGGTAGGGGTTGGTGGAAAAGGTGAAGGGATTAAGAAGTACAAATTAGTAGTTACAGACTAGACACAGAGATGTAAATTACAGCATAAGGAATACAGTTGATAATAACTATGTATGGTGCCAAGTAGATATTAGAATTACAGAGGGGCCACTCTTTAAAGTACATGATTGTCTAACCACTATGCTGTACACCTAGAACTGATACTCAATAATATTGAATGTAACTGTAATTGAAAAATAATAATTAAAAAATAATTATAATAAAGTTTTGTGAGGTTAACATATATTTAAGTGTTTGTATCATTTACATATGTTTAAGTATATATAAAATTATAGATGACATTAGAATATCTGACAACAAAAGCATAGAAACAAAAGGGGGATGAGAGGGATGGAGTTAAAGGATTCTAAGCTCTTTGCATTCTCTCGTAAGTAGTAAAGTAATCCTGGCATGAGTGCTGTAATTACTAGGGTAGCCATGAAAGAACTTCTGAAGAATTCATAATTAACAATAAAAGTAAATATTTAAGTAGTCCAAAAGAAGACAAGGAGAAAAATGAAATACAAAACACATGGAACAAACAAAAAGTAAATAGTAATATGCTAGAGTTAGGCCCAAATATATCAGTATTTCCATAAATGTAAACAGACCAAATTACTCCAGCTAAAAGTCAAAGACTGCTAAATGTTAAAAAAACAACTACAACCACCATATTCTGTTTATAAGACATATTTTTTAAAACATAATAACATAGAAAGGTTGAGAATAGAAAGACAGAGATCAATCAGCCATGCAAACATTAAGCCTGGACTTTTTTGTAGCAATAATTCCAGGGCTCACAGTGGCTCTTGCATGTGGCTCCATCACAGAGAGCGAGGTGTTCTTGGGGATCAGAATCTAGCACAAACCACCCTGGGAAGTGTGTACAGGTTCAAGAACTAAGTTATTGACTTGTTTTAAAATATGTCCCCATTACATTCCATTAAGCCTTTTAAAAAGAAATGAAGGAACAAATAGACCAGAGGCAGGCTTATCTTCTTTACAGATATTAGCCAAAGAGAGCTCTGTTGAAATTGTGAATTATCATGGATAAAATAATCTATAATAAAAGCGTAATATGCAAATCAATCAAATGGCAGAAGAGTGAAACGACTGTCTGGACAACCACATTATGACACTCATTGGCACCAGGCCAGCCAAGGTGAGTGTGCTGCAATTGGTTGGGGGGCCCTGCCATCACCCTGTAGAGGGAGGCCCATGCTGCCAACTGGAGGGCTGTGGCAGATGGGTGGAGCCACGGCCGGGTGGATAGGACCTCCCTCTTTGAGATGACTGATTGTGGAACCCTACGATTGCTCACCCCAAAGAGGGAGGCAGGCAGGTGGATGGGGCCTCCCTCTATGGGGTGATCAATAGCTGGGCTCCCAGACTATAAGAGGGCAAAGGCACCCCCCTAAACAGTGCATGAATTTCATTCATCAGGCCTCTAGTTCTATCTAGTAAAAGAGTAATATGCAAATGGACTATACCTCTGCTACACCCACAAGCCACGCCCACCAGTCAATCCAAATGAGTATGCAAATTAACCAAGATAGCTACGGCTACAGAGAGAGCAGGAGGGAGGGTTGGGTTACCCCCGGCAATGGAGGAAGCCAAGCTTTCTGCACACCCTCTCCAGCCCAGTCCTCCACTTAAGGCAGCGAAGTTTCAATGGCTGCAGCCACTGAGCAAGCAGAAGGCTTGGCTCCATTCCAGGCTACAAAATTTAAATTGTAGAAGGTAAATAAATCCAAGATACCAGGGCCTCCACTTGGGTTGCTGCAGGGTGTGGCCAGCCTGCAAACCTCTATGGGCCCCTTGCCCAGGCCACCCTATGCCCCAAGGGAATCCCTACCCTGATCTGGGACACCCTTCAGGGCAAACAATCTGGCCCCCACCCATGCACCAGGCCTCTATCCTATCTAATAAAAGAGTAATATGCAAATTGACCATCACTCCAACACACAAGATGACTGTCCCCATGTGGTCAAAAGATCCTGCCCCCATGTGGACACAAGATGGCCACCACAAAATGGCCAGCAGGAAAGGGCAGTTGGCAGGGACCAGGCCTTCAAGGGAGGGTAATTGGGGTTGACCAAGCTGCAGGAGAGGGCAGTTAGGGGTGACCAGGCCCACAGGGGAGAACAGTTAGGGGCAAATAGGCTGGCAGGGGAGTGGTTAGGGAGTGATCAGGCTGGCAGGCAGAAGCAGTTAGGGGCAATCAGGAAGACAGGCAGGTGAGCAGTTGGGAGCCAGCAGTCCTGGATTGTGAGAGGGATGTCCCAAATTGGAGAGGAAGCCAGGCTGGGCTGAAGGCTCCCTGCCTTGTTCTCTAATATTATATAAAACCAAAGCTTAAATAATTTTTAGGAAAAAAATGGATTTTTTTTAGCCAAGGTAAAATATTTTCTAAATATATGAGTACTTAAAAATTATTATAATTACATGAATATTAGAATAATGTATAGCTGTTACTTACAAAATAAAGTAATGTATTTATCCTTTTTTTTCCCCTAAGGGATAAATTAAGTATGTTTCAGATACCCCTATTTATCTCTGGGAAGAAAGTTACCCCAGTAGCCTCATTAGAGATGACTAATTGCATTTGAACCCTAGGAAGTAACAAGTAGTCCACCTGTTCAGTTAAAAACTTCCAGGGCCAGCTGACTTGAGCAGCTGCACACAAATCTTTTGGACTCAGAAAGGAAAAGATGTAGAGAGAAATGAAGCGTGGTAACACGGTGGAGAAATCCACTTTGGCCACTTGCATCCTCTCTGAAAACTGATCATGGACAAACCTGAGAAGAAAGATACAGAAATTTAGCTCAGAACACATATCCAAGAACTGTACAAAACAAAACAACAATTTAAATTGTGGAACTTATGAGTATAAAATTACTGATACTGTACTTTTCTTATATTACTTTTTATGTTTGTATGATTTATAGCAATACCCCCTTTTTTATTCCTGATATTAGATAATTTGTATTTTCTCTTTTTTTCTTTGCCTACTCAGTTTGTCAACTTTGTTACTTAAAAAAAAAAAACAGCTTTTGTTTTTGTAGATTTTTAAAATTGTCCATTTTCTATTTTATTTTTACTATTCATTTTTCCCCTCTTCTACTTGCTTTGGGTGAAATTTGCTATTTTTTCTAATATTTCTTTAAATGTAATACTGTTTATTTAATTTTAAAAATACTTCAGTACTCTAAGTACATAAAAGTAAAAACAAACAAAAAAAATTCCAAATTGTGTTTAATACAGAAGGTTCTTGAACTTTCATTGATGCAGTGAGTCTTCACTTTGCTGAAAATGAAGAGTTGTACAGTTTTTTTTTAAACAAACGATTTAAAACTACCACACTCAACTAAAAAAGACCAAAATTCTTCTCATGCCAGCTGACACCCCTTTTCCAGAGCTGAGAATAGCAGAGTGTTGTGTCACTATGAACAAAAACAGGACAACCTGGAACTCAATGGATGCCCACTGCAGTGTCCCTGGTCCACTTTTCACAGGCACCTTCCCCACAGCCTCGATGCCAAGCAAAGAGCATTGAGAGCTTGTCTCGGTTGTTTGTACTTTTTACAAACTATAGCTACAGATAACGCAGAAATTCTGGCCAATAACCGAAGAGTTAACACCATCTTACAGATTAAAAAAGAAGAAAAGAATGCCAGAAACCTCTTTAAATGCCTTATCACATCAACAACAAAGTGCACAGAGTAAGGCGAATATGAGAGCCTTTTCATTTAAAAATGTTTGGAAATATGTACAACTTTGATATAGTTCAAGGGTACTCTGGACATCCATGGCCACTTCATGTAAACCACTGACAATTTCTAGGGCACTTTGAGAGACTACATATGATCATGATCCAATTGTGTAATTAATCCTAATATGGATGACAGATACCTTTCAAATAGAGCTGTGCCAGTTATGGTGCTCTCCTACTCTAAGGTATTCACAAGGAGACAGATAACACAGCTTTTTAAAATTCTTCTTCTCTCTCTCCCTCTTCCTCCTCCTCCTGCTCCTCCTCATCCTCCTCATCCTCATTTCCCCACTTCCATGTTATTTTAAAATAAGTCCAAGACATCCTATTTTATCTATAAACATTTCAGTGTGTATACTAAACAATGAGACCATTAAAAAACATATTATCTAATATTATAATCATACCTAAAGAAATTCAATAATTTCTCAATGTGATAGCTATAAAGAAAACTTTTTTTATGTGACATCCATCAAGAAAACTTCTTACATTGCATTTCAAGCTGCCTAAGCACAGATCTCAAATAAAGTCAAAATCTAAGGCCCTATCCAAGTGATCATGATCATCTTGGGGCTATAGAGGCCAAAGAGGCATTTGACAGCCCATGAAAGATGCATTGCTGGCCCTGCAGCCACCACCCATAAAAACAAACAACAAAAAATGACTGTCCTTTTTAGATATTAGCATAAACATCTGCTACAGTTCTAAGCTACCAGATAGTCATCATTGAATAAGAATCTCTAGAATAAGAAAGTTTGGGAGCAATCCAGGTACCAGTAAATCAAACTCTTCACCAGAACTTCTTCTCTCCTCCAAACTTCATGGAATTACAGGCATTTGTGACCAGTCTCACAGCTGATTGGAAACTTTGGCAATAAGAACCTACCAGAACTCATTTACCTCAGGCCATCGACACTAGAACTTTCTCTCTCTGCTAAGGCGTTCCTGCTGCCCTGTTACTGGGTCCTAATGGACCGATGAACTCACTGCAAGAAAAGTCAGGACTCTGAACAGATCGCATTCTGCCGTGGGTCTTCTCTGATCTACATTCCCACAGAGTGGGCCTCAGAAAGTTTCCAAGTGAAATGAAAATGGCACCTCCAGTTAGGGACAAAAAAATCTTGGCTACATTCATGAACAAGTTGCTGAATATCCACTAGATCCAGAGAGAGTCTTGACCAGGAATTTACCCAACTGCTGGCTTAGCAAGAGCCTCATCTACAAGTCATAAGAGGAGGGTAAATTCTACCTTGCAACAGAACACCAGCTCATACATGAAGAAGGAATTAGATTAGAAAATCATCACTTGGTAGCTATCATAGTAGTAAATGCTTCAGATAAGAATCACCAATGGATGCAGCAAACAAGTTTGATGAGAAACGGGATATTTGCATAGATTCAAATATTTTTAATTCATTTCAAAGTAATCACTCCACTACTTTTTAGTTATTAACTAATTAGTACAAAATACTTCATAATTAGTCATCTTAACTAAGAAACATTGCAAAAATAGTATAAATGATTTATTTAGTAAGGGACAAATGGATATGGTTGGCCCCCGATGTGATCCACTGAGAACACAGCATCGCTTCTGTGTTCTTCCTGCCAAGAATGTAATACCCTGGATGTGATCTTGAGGAAATGACAGCCAACCACAAACTGAAGGTCATTCAACAAAGTAACACATCTGTGCTCTTCAAGTGTCAAGAAAAAACAACAACAAGGAAACACTGAGCAATGAAAGGTGGTTATAGAGACATAAAAATTAAATACCATCAGTGGCCATGGACGGGATTCTGGAATGAGAAGGAAAAGATAATTATAAGGGACATTGTTGGGGAAATCAGGAATATTGAATGGAGTCTGTGAGTTGGATGGTAGTGCTCAATAAATGCTGATTTCCTGGTATTAGAAGATGGATTTGATTTTTCAGCAGATTGTCCTTGTTTTTTAGGACTTACTGAAATGCATAGGGTTAGTGGGGAACAGGTTTACAACCTACTCTCAAATGATTTGGAATAACATGGCAAAAAAAAAGTAAAATGTTAACAATTGAGGAATCTAGATGAACAGTGCAAATAAATTATACTATTTTTGCAATGTTTCTGTAAGTTGCAAGTTATTGCAAAACAAAAGGACTTCAAAAAAAAAAAAGAGACTGCCTGTTTTAGTTCCAAGGTTTAATGATCACCAATTAATTATTGTGTGTATTTCTACTCCCCTGGCTTTATTTTAAGCTCCTGCTCTCCTTTGATTCCTGTCTGTGCAGCTTTGTCACAACCTGAGACAAAACAGAGTGGCTTTAAAATGAACCTGTTGTCATGTCAGTCTTTGGAAAGCACGTGTGTGTGTATGTGTGTGTGTGTGTGTGTGTGTGTGTGTGTGCGTGCGCGCATGTACCTGTCATGTAAGCAGGAGGGCAAAGAATGGAGTAGCGCATGTCCTGCAGCATATAATGTCCACAGACAGAAAGGTCACTTGGGGAATCTTCTCAGTATTGATAGAGATTAACATTCAAGCCAGATGAGACTATGCCAACACCAAGAACAGCTAATCCCAATGGATCACTGATCTAACTCATCACTGAGTCAGGCTTCTCAATCATTTCACAGGCTCTTGACAGACAGTTTGCTCTCACTTGGAATTACAAAACACATCCATCAAGTGAGATGCAAAACAGGAATGTCTTCAGCCTCCTTTTCAAAGGAGGGGACTCAGTATCTTTGGAGTTTTTGTGCCCATCACACCTTCACACCCCACAGCCTCTACTGATTCATACTGGCAGAGCAAATGGGAAGAATTACTTTTTAAAGAAAATCCCAATTATACATGTTTTATAGATGTGTTCTAGTCTGTGCTTCTGCTACAAGGACACATTCAAGCATAATGAATGAATCTCAAGCAAGAAGGAAAGAAAATGCTTCAATCACATTTAAGAAATCGGTTCATGAGCAGCAGAACAGGGCGAGTTTGCAGTAATGACACCGTAGCTTGTTGCATTTTAGTTAGTGTTGCAAAGCAATAAATCTGTGAAGAGAAATAACAACACGCAAGGAGACAATGAACAAAATGTGCTTTGCTCATTTATTGTGACAAGGATAGCTTCTTTTAAATAATTCATGCTAATGCTTTGCAGTGTGCTACTGAATGTACAATGTGTACTTTGCAAAAATAACAAGGCTTAGTAATATGGGACTTGAATCGAATTCTCTGCTCTTAAATTTCTGATAAGAAGTGGGAAGAAGCTGCCAAAATTGTGATGAAAGTGACTGGGCGAACAGCGTGGGGAGGTGGCCTGCAGAGGGGCGAGGGGTTTGGTAGAGGTACCCGTTTTCTAGTTGCCAAGGTAGCAACTAGAGTTGCTGAGTGTTGTCTGGTGACTTTACAAACACTCTATGGCATGGTAAGGGTCTGTATGAGATGGGTTTCCATGTGCATTCCAGTGATATATAGAATAATGACTGGGATTGGGGTACAAAGGAAATGCAGAACCGGGTGCTAAAGTCTTCAGTGATTAAGAGAGCAACCATTAGTTTGTTCTTTGTATCTTAGTCTGTTTCTGTTTTGTTTGTTGTTGGTTTTTTTTTTTTTTTAGATTCCACATATACATGAAACCATATGGTATTTGTATTTCTCTGTCTGACTTATTTCCATTAGCTTAATACTCTAGAGTCATCCATGTTGTTGCAAATGGCAATATTTCATTCCTTTACAATGCTGAGTAATAGTCCATGGTATATATGTACCACAGCTTTATTTATCTATTTATCATCTATTGATGGACAAATAGGTTGCATCCATATCTTGTTTTAAATGATTTTAGAGAATTTTAAATAATTCTGCAATGAATATAAGGGTGCATATATCTTTTCAAATCAGTGTTTTTGTTTTCTTCAGATAAGTACCCAAAAGCAAAATTGCTGGGTTGTAAGGAGTATTTATTAAATGGATAAAAGTGGTTTTATTATCTGGCTGTACAATTCTTGCACATTTTTTCTTTTATATTCAATTTTTTCTTAACTATTGTCCATTTTACTTTCTGGATTAGTTTTAGAATAACTTTCTCAAGGTTCATAAGGAAATCCTATTTGAGGATTTTAACTTGAAGGTTAATTTAGAGAAAATTGGCATCGTTAAACATGAAACATTTATCTGTTTATCCAGGGCTATTTCTTATTATCCTTTAATACTAATTTATAATTTCCTGATTAATGGCCTTGCACTTATCTTTTTAATTTATACAACAAGATAGGGAAGCAGATCAGGGACAAGGGAGAGAGAGAGGGAGGAGAGGAAGAGAGGGAGAGGAGGGGAAGGAAAGACAGACACAGAGAGAAAGAGATCTAGTAACATCATTTGATTCTAAAGATCTAGTCCAGCCTGAAGCTAGACCAATCTTTTTCTTTTTTTTAATTGATTTCAGAGAGAGGAAGAAGAGGAAGAGAGTGATAGAAACATCAATAATAGAGAGAATCATCGATCAGCTGTCTCCTGCACACCCCCTACCGGGGATGGAACATGTACTTGATAAATGGCTGGTAGTACTATTTGGGCCTGTGCCTTGACCAGAAATGGAACTGTGACCTCCTGCTTCATGTGTCAACACTCACCACCAGGCCACACTGGCCAGGCAGCTAGACCAATCTTAAGTCAATAAATTCACATTTCTTCTTAAGCTGGTTTGAATTCCATGTCTGCCATTTGCACTTGAAAGCATTAACCATGAAATAAAAGAATAATAGAGTAGGAGGAGTGATGGCACATGTTCCTGAACGCTAACTGTGCTTCTCAGACCTGCGAGGCCATGCAGGTCTCCCGGGCAGCCACTTCTACACCGATCCTGCGAGGACCCTCCTGGGCATTAAAGAGATTCTTAAATACAGTGCACAGACAAATAGTCTCTTAAAACCTAGTCTCCATTTCCCCCGATTACCCATGACTTTGACTCCTCTTGCACAGAGGTTAAGAGGGACACTTGGTAGAGCGGAAAGCTAATATCATGTACTTTATAAATGGCTGGTAGTACTATCTGGGCTGCCGCATTTGGGAAGCTATGTAATGAACTTCGAGAGGTGCCATTCACACAGATGATAGTGTGGAATAGCAGCCCGTGGAGCTGTGTGGCAGGGCACAATTGTTGTGCTCTATAGAGGTCTGGAATTAATTAAATAGTGAGAAGTTTTCAATGAAGCTAAGTATTAGTAATAGTCTCTATTCAAAAACTTTCAATATCTTAAAAACGTTTTCCTCCTGCAAACTACCAAATAAAAAAACATTTTTTTTCCTGATCACCTTTTGGCTATTGTTGTAATGGGAGTGTTTTAGACATTTTGTTCATTCAATAAGCATTTATTGAGTGGCTATATGTAGCTGGTATTGATTGCTCTAAGTGCTAGGGACAGAAAGAGTCACCAGAGGTTCTTACAGTCCCAGGGACATGTAGACAGGAAATAAGCCAACAAGCACTGACATAATGTCAGGTGGTGCTTAGTGCTACAAAGATAAGTGAGACATGAGTAAGCAGAGACATCATTTACACAATGGGAAGTGAGAACATCAATGCACGGGTTTACCATCTGTGCTCCTTCTATGTCTATTCCCACCCAATTAAACAGTTTAGGGTTTTTAATTGGGTTTCTCCTTAAAAAAAAAAAAAAGAAACTCAAGGGTTTTCTTTCTTAGCTTCGTCCACCCCTAAAACACCCCAACAATGAACGTTAATACATACAGCAAGCATGTCAAACTCAAAGGCTAACACGGGCCATGAATTTGACATGCTTGATGTACAGTATTTCATACAATTGCCTCTGACCAGCTGGTCTACATGAAAGGACAGGAAAATGTCCAGACTATGAGCTGAGGTGAGGACAGAGTCAGGATGACTCTAATTTCAAGACTGTGTTAGCTATTCAGAAACCCAGTATGTCTCTTCATACACTGCCTGCTCACAGGAATACTCCCTCTGATGGGCGTGCAGTGGCTCACAGGGATGAGGCTGTTCTGTGTTCAAAATTAACCTGGAGCCAAGACCGGTTTGGCTCAGTGGATAGAGCGTCAGCCTGCGGACTGAAAGGTCCCAGGCTCGATTCCGGTCAAGGGCATGTACCTTGGTTGCGGGCACATCCCCAGAGGGAGGTGTGCAGGAGGTAGCTGATCAATGTTTCTCTCTCATCGATGTTTCTCACTCTCTGTCCCTCTCCCTTCCTCTCTGTAAAAAAATCAATAAAATATATAAAAAATATATTTTAAAAATATTAACCTGGAAGCATGTTGTCTCTGAAAAATTTATATGCAAGATTCCCTCACAGTTCACAACTGAGATACACATCTTGCACTGAGCCCTCCCAGGGGGTGCTGGGAAGAGGGACAGGTGTCCTGAAGTGGGAGGTGGTGGTGTGTGTCTGTGCGGGGGGTGCTCTCTCCTCTGTATGTTGGTTGGTGGGTGTGCTGCCTTCCAACCCCACTTCCAGTGGCTCGGAGGGAGACCAATAATTAGAGCCCTTCACTGATCATTATCTCCCTCAGCCCTGAGACACCCACCCACAGAATTCCATCCATCGCTGGGGAATAAATTGGCGTGAATGTGGCCCCACCCGCCAGGGGAAGCGACAAGTTTGAACATCACAGAAAGGCCCTGGCGTGGGGCGCTGCCTGGTGCTGAGTGGAGGCAATTTGGAACCGGTCTCACCAGGGCGGCTAGGAGACAGGAGCAAACTTCTCTAGGTTTCTCCGAGTGTGACAGGCAGAGCCGCCCAGGTTCCTGTAAGGAGCCACGTGAGTCCAGCGGCAGGGGGACGACACCACTGGAAACCACTGGACACGCGGCCTTATGAGCATAATGATGTGTTGGGGAAATGCCATGGTAGAGGTTTGTAAAAATTGCTGGTGGTGCCCAAACCGGTTTGGCTCAATGGATAGAGCATTGGCCTTCGGACTGAAGGGTCTCAGGTTTGATTCCGGTCAAGGGCATGTTCCTTGGTTGCCAGCACATCCCCAGTAAGAGGTGTGCAGGAGGCGGCTGATCGATGTCTCTCTCTCTTATCGATGTTTCTATCTTTCTATCCCTCTCTCTTCCTCTCTGTAAAAAAAAAAAAAAATCAATATATTTTTTTAAAAAATAATTGCTGGTGGTGAAAAAATGAGCAGGGAAGGCCTCCCGGGAGAGGTGACATTTAAGTCAAGGTGAGAGGGAGAATCTCTGCCAAGGGGATAATTTCAGAAGCTGAACTTTTGAAAAATGTCTTAAATATCATAAAACTCCATCTAAGAAATCTCCTTAAATCATAACAATGTGGAATATTTACTAGGAAAGAAAAAAATAATAGGTGTTTGACTACATCTCATAGAGATTAAGAAGGAACTTTTAAAGGTGATGGCATGTTCCTGACCAATACTGCATATCTTATTTATGCATTTTAGCTGTAACCGCCTGAATTAAAACAATATTATGCATAACCTACGGACACAGCCAATAGTGTGGGAAAGGTCTGGGGTGGCGTGGGGCTGGGTGGAGGGAGGCAAAGGGCGGGGGAATGGAGAACATCTGTAATACTGTCAACAATTAAAAAATCTTATTCGGAAATTACAAAACAAAACACCTACAGCTTGGCTTCTTTGCCTTGAAAATAAGGTAATTTGCATAAATATAGCTTGACTTGTGTATAAAAAAATGCTAAATTCTCCTGTTCGTTCACAGGCTTGTTCACAGTTGTCTGGAATATAGGACTGTAGGAATAAATGTGATCCAAAAGAAATGCTTAATGGTTAAAAGTCAATTGCCCTGCCACCATTTGACCCAGCCATCCAATTCCTAAGTATATACCTCAAAGAAATAAACACATCCACACAGAAAAACTTGCACATACATGTTTATAGCAGCATTATTCGCAGGAGCCAAAGTGCATAAGCAACCCAAATCTCCATCAGCTGATGGCTGGGTGAATAAAATATAGCATATCGATACAATGGAATATTATTTGGCAATAAAAAGGAAAGAAGTGCTAATATGTGCTACAAAATGGGTAAATGGTAAGAATATTATAATACATGAAAGTAGCAGTCACAAAGTCTATGATCCCATTTATAGGAAAAGTCCAGAAAAGGCAAATTTATAGAAACAGAAAGTAGATTAGTGGTTTCCCGGTGCTGGGAGGTGGGGATAAGGAGTGACTGCTAATGGGTATGGGGTTTCTTTTTGCAGTGATGAAAACGTTCTAACCTTCAGCTGTGGCAATGGTTGCACAACTCTGAACTTACTAAAACCACTAACCTATACCCTTCAAATAGATACATTTTGTTGTATGTGAATTTTCTCTCATTAAAGATGTTTCAAAGAAAGGTGACTGCTCTAACCCTAATCTAAAAAATAAAATGAGTTGGGCCTTTAAGATTTCATTAAAATTTAGCACCATTCAGATGGGGTAACACTATGAGCACATGGGCTCTGCAGATGCTGATAGGAGGGAAGAAATGGCTAGCTGAAAGAAATGGGGAGGAAGTGGTACTAGAAAACTGAATCCAGACTTCAGGGAGTGAACTGATTGATGTTAAACAAGAAAAACCACCACTACTAATTAAAGATGGGCTCAGGATGCCAAATTAGAGGCCAGAAATTGACATACAACTTCCCCTAAAATCAGCAGCCCAGAGAATGGAGTAACAGATTTGTGGAATGATGAAATACAAACAGCACCCTGCAGAAACACAGCTGCTGGGAAACAAAGGAAAAGTAATCTCACTGAGCAGATTAGTTCCATACCCTTGTCCCACAGAAAGAAGAGTTCAGGTTCCAGACAAAGGATGCAATTTCCAGTGACAAAATGTCAGGCCTAATGTTAGTAAGCCTCAAAGTATACCAGAAGTTCTCTAGTGACCTCTAGTGGTTACAACTAAAATTGCTTGGTCTATGATACATGAGAGGACACCACAAAGCAATTATGGATATGGGGTTTGGCCTGTAATTTTCTTATCTTGAAAGCTGTCAAGTTAGAGAAGAAAACCTAGCCAATGACTGCCATAAAAAGTTCCCTTCCCTGGCTTTTAAGCACTGACTAGAGATATTACAAACTGAAAAGGCCAATTTGGTCTTGCACCAGTCTCCAGTACTTTTCAGTAGCTACCTAAGAAGTTCAGAGTCCCCCCAACCTTCCCACCAGGTTGTAGTGAAAGCCACTCACACGGAGTGATGCCATACTTAGAGTTTTACGAAGCAAACCTGGGTGAATAAGCCCAAGCCAGCTAGCTTCTCCTGTAGGCTGACGTCCCAGCACTGTCCTTTGGGTGAAAGGTTCACTTAACTGAGAAGGGACAAGAAGCAGTTCACATTCCAGAAACAGAAGTCTATCGTTACCCTCGTGGCTGACCTCGGATTCCCAGAAATCCCCAGACTGATAAGGCTCTGTGTTGGGGGATGAAACCCGAGAAGCATCCTTTCTCTACCAGGTACCAGCGGGGCTGGATTCTTCAGCCATGTCCAGGCACACTGCAGGGCTCTCTAGAATATTCCAGTCTGTCCACATCTTTAATTTACCAGCGACACTCCATTCCTAACACTCATCTGATGAGTTAACCAGCTGCTAGTTGCTCTGATAATAACTAATGCTATGTTAATTAGTAAAACATTTGGTAATGACAGAGACAGTGACCTTTCCAATTCAGTGTTAGCTAACTACCTCCAGAGTATTAATTCCTGATCAGAATACTAGCCACCTCTGGTATTTCCTTCAAATATCACACCGTCTTTGCTGCGAGATTCCAAAGGAGATTGTAGACATGGTCGGAGAGGAGGGTACGAACGAGAACAAGGACACGCTGGTCATCAGTGACCATGCTGTGCAAGTCTGGCCCATGTTCCTAAGTGTTGCTGCCATGGTCACTGCTCAGATATGTTTCAGATACAACCGTTCAGGTAACAAATATTTATGAACTGTCTATCTATGTACCAGATAACTCCTTGATGTATCTCGTTTGATAGCTCCCATGTGAGGGGGGTGTTAAACCTTTACTAGCTGAGAATATTGACAAATTTTTGCAAAAACTAAACATCCCCCACCCCCTTCGTATGAAGATGTTAAAGCCCCAGAAGTTCAGTGTCACTCTCAAGAAATCAGCAGCAGAGGAGTGTGCATAAACCTTCAAATGTCAAAACACCAAGGGCTTTGTTTTTTTTTCTAAGGGGAAAAACACTTAAAGGTTATATAAACATTTTGTTTTCATTAAGAACCAATGATGACTACATCAATCAGCTACGTTTACCTTAGTTGTGATTTAGAGCAGCGTAAAAGTATTGTGAATAAGAATTCTTGACGTTGCTTGTTAGTCCAGAGGTCAAACCAATGACTTATAAGAGCAACTCTTTCCTGAAAGAGCTGTAAGGGGGGGAGAGGGGAGTGATTACATTTTTCTGTATAGTTTAACATATTCTTAGTTGCTAAGCAATTTAACCACCTCCCAGCTCACATTTGCACAGGAGTTTACAGTTCACAGAGCACGTGCATAGTGGAGGTCTCTCGCTCCAGCTTCACCTGCTTGTGTCCCGGGGCACAGACAGGCCCAGGCTTGTGGATGGGCTGGGGGGGGGGGGGGGGGGGCGGCGGGGGAGATAATTACAGAGGGGCCCACGAGGCCTCTTTCAACAGAGAGAGGTAAGGAATCCTGGTTCTAGTTTCTACCTTGGCTGATGTAGCCTGGGGAAACAGATTCCAAATATTTCATCTTGAAAACACAAGCAAGCTGCCTACCCTTGTTGAACTATGAAAATGAGGCCATTTGAAGTAGGAATGTATGATTTTTACTAACCCACAGTCCGATAGCTTCATGGCAGCCCCCAAAATGAAAGTTAATAAATATTGCTAAATAGCCATTGTTAGACATGTCTCTAGGAAGGACATACACCAAGAACCAGCATCCCCAAACCTGGGTGTCAGCCCAGCTTTGCTCAGATGACATACAAAAACTCGCTCATTGATTACTCAGTCAGGCCTTGGTCTCAGCTCGCATGGTCTCCCTCGCCTGAACCGCGCATGAACTCTGAAGGCCCAGCCAGCCGAGCCCATCCAGGTCTGACAGAGCCCTTCAAGGACTACTTCCTGGCTGCCTTTCACAGGGGACATCCCCAGGCCATCAGGCCACACAGCTGGCACAGGAGGGAAGAGAGGATTAAAGAAGTACACAGAGAAATATCCAAGGGTGGCTTAAATTACCAACCATCATTACCTAAAAGATAAATCATAAATAAATAAGGATATGAAATAATACTGATAATACAAATAAATAATGCAAGAATAACCTCTGTTTCACGTACTCAAAATTGTAAATCCACTTTTTTTTTTTAATCTTCACTCAAGGATATGTTTCTATTGATTTCAGAGAGAGAGAGAGAGCAACATCTATGTAAGAGAAACATCTAGTAAGAGAGAAACATCGATCAGTTGCCTCCTGTACATAACCCAACTGGGGATCAAACCTGCAACCCAAGTATGTGCCCTGATGGGAACTGGACCCACAGCCTTGTTGGTGCACGTGAAGATGCTCCAACCAGCTGAGCCAGGGCTGTAAACCTACTTTTGCCCACCCTGGACTTTTGACACTCCTCACCAAAAGCACCTCATCTTTCTCTCCTGTCACAGTAAATAGTGTGTGTTCTGAGGTTTCTGTTTTGTCCCTGGAGGTACAGAGGAAAGGGAGACAGATCTGGAGTCCTTCCATAAGGTAGGAGATGGGGACTAAGGTGAGACAAATGTAGGTTGATTTTTATTAAAAGTGACTCAAAAACTAAATCCTTTAGGGGTGTTTTTAGAAAATATATGGCAACATGAGACCCAAAATGTCCTAGTAAAATTTGCCTCACCAGTTAAACTTGTTCTGTTCTAGAGTGTGTAACTCACCTGTCTGTTTAACGCCTTGTTGCTACACGGTGTCCAGGCACTGAATCGAGTGTGGAAGCTCTCCATTTCCAGGGTTTTCCTGGAAAAATCCCCAGCTGACATCCCAGCAAATGACTTTCTTCCAGCCCTAGAAACTACAGGTTCCTTTCAAACGATGTTTTGTTAAGATCACCTAGAAACATCCAGTATATTAATATTGTCCTTATAGGAATTAAATAATTACAGCAATGCATGGACATACATATTCATGGAAGAGATTCCATACAAATGATACACAGGAAGTTCATGTACTCTAAGTAATGGTAACTTATTCTGTCCTCTGATTGCACCTACATGTGAATCTAAGCCAGTTGTTTTTCCCTTTGCTGGGAAATGACTCAGAAATTGGAATGATTCTGTATCAGACAGGGATGTGGACTGGACTCCCCCACCACACCCACAGCCTCCCCCATCCTCGGAAAGCAAGAATCCGAAGGGCACAAAGACACCACTCCACCTGCCTACTGTTTGAGGACACAAGTCAAACAGAATGTAGAGAAAAAATAGGCTAATGTGTTAGTTTTCCATGGTTATATAACAAATTACCTGAAACTCAACATTAGTATGGGTCAGGAGTCTAGGCAAAGCTTAGCAGAAAACCACCTTAGACTCCTCGGGCTGCCATAACAAAATACCACAGATGGGGTGGCTTTGTTTTTCTTACAGTTCTGAAAGCTAAACGTCCAAGATCAAGGTGCAATCAGGGCTGGTTTCTGGTAAGACCTCTCTTCCTGGCTTGTAAATGGCCATCTCCTCACTCTATTCTCATAAGGCCTTTCTTCTGTGCACATACGGGGAAAGGGATGGGAGAGACAGACAGACAGACAGAAACCTACTGTCTCTTCTTCTCTTTATAAGTCCTATTTGATTAAGGTCTCACCCTTACAATCTCATTTAACTTTCATTACCTCTTTGTGGGTTTCTGTTCCAAGCTGCTAAATGTCAGGATGGTTTGTTATCCAGCACAGACTGACAAAGCCATGTGTTGGTGTGTATCCAGGACTCTCACATACAGCTGGTGTGATATCAGCACTTGGAAAAGCTGTTTGGCATTGTTTCCTAAAGTTGGACATGTGCATACATTTGACCCAACAGAGAAACATACACATGTAAACCAGATACAGCCACAATATCCACAGCTGTGTCGGATAGCTCCACGCTGGACAAAGTCTAGGCATCCATCTACAGTTGGATGGATAACCATGTTGTCATATATTCATGTAACAGGATGCTGCTACACACAAAAATATGTAGGACTCAGATACACGAGACGTTCAACAAAACAAGCTGAAAACAAAATAGTACATTTTCTGTGGTTTAATTTATACAAAGTTCTACACTGTAGTGTTAGAAGTCAGGATGGTGGTTCCCTTTGGGAAGGAAAAAGAGGGTAAAGATGGGGAGGGATGTGGAAGGTGATTCTGAGGTGCTGGTGCCAATCTAGTGGTGGGAAGCCAGGTGAGTCATTTTATCCTTCACTGAGTTCTACACTTAGGAGTTGCATATTTTTCTATGTCTTCTCTTTCAACCAAGGTGTTTTAGAAATGATATCATTAAACATTATAAAGTATCTAAAAAAAATGAAAGTACAAACTTCATTTTATGGAAAAAATTATAACATTTTATTGAAAAACATTTTCAAAGACCTAAATAACTGAAGAGATATATTTATTTATGAGAGACTCAAAAGAATGAAGCGTTTAATTCTCTTCAAAATGATCTACAGATTCAATGCAACCTTGATTTTTAAAATCCCAAGAAATATTGTGGGGTGTGTGTATAAGTGAAAAGCTGATTCTAAAATATTTATGGAGTTTAAAAGGCCCAAAATAGTCAAGACAGTCTGGAAGAGCAAGGGATATGTTTCCAGATATCAAGACTCAATGTCAAGCTAGAGTAATAGGATGACATGGTATTAGTATGGAGACAGGCACTGGTAAGATGATAAATTAAAGAGGGCCAAAACCGGTTTGGCTCAGTGGATAGAGCATCGGCCTCCAGACTCAAGGGCCCCAGGTTCAATTCTGGTCAAGGGCATGTACCTTGGTGGCAGGCACATCTCCAGTAGGGGGTGTGCAGGAGGCAGCTGATCAATGTCTCTCTCATTGACGTTTCTAACTCTCTCTCTCTCTCTCTCTCTCTCTCTCTCTCTCTCTCTCTCTCTCTCCCTTCCTCTCTGTAAAAAATAGTTTTTAAAATGAGGTTTAGTATGTAGTTTTTTATAGTGACACAGTTGTGTATTTTGATACCAGCTATTTACAGGGTCAGTATTGTTAATGTGAAGGGAATATGGCACATTTCACTGCCTGCCTGACAACCTGTAATGTGGAAAAAACTGTATTAAAGTGATTTTATAACCACTTTGCCTATTCCTGAGGCCTTCTATTCATGTTGTTGAAGGCAGTTTGGACAATCTATGCTGGACTTTGAATAAACTCTCTATCCTGAAAAAAAAAATTTAAATTTAAATTTAAAAAAATATATATATATTTTTAAAAAGACATTAAAAAAAGAGGAAGAGATGGATTCTTACATTTATAGAAAGCAGAGTATGTTTTTTTTTAATAGGACCCCTTTCTTCCCTCCCCCCACCCTTTCTCTCTCTCACACACACACACACACCAATTATCTGAAGGCTTTTTTATATATATAATCAATTACATATGGTTTGTAAATCCCCAGAAGACAAAATTAGAAACAATGATGTCAGAGAAACAGATTTCGAATCAATCTAAGTGGGAAAACAACCACTTCAGCAGCTTTAGCTGTCTCAGGAGGTTATGTCCATTATTGGAGACATTAAAACACAAATTCGCTGGCCACTTGTCAGTGAAACTCTAGCTGGGATTCAAGCACCATAAATGTCAATGTTTCTAAGCAACCATCTGTTGCTATAAATTCCAAGAAGGAGAGAACAATGGGGCGTGGAGTAGCTGAGAAAACTTTATTGAGAGCCAGAAGATTTCAAGAAAAAGACAAACATTTGCAGTGCCTCTACTCTTACTACGTTTCAACAAGATAGAAGCACATATTGAAGAGGAATAGTTTGGAAATGCATATACCATACTAGGAACAATTTTAGAAATATTATAGTATACCAGCAACAAATTTGGATTTCTGCTCAGACCCCTCCCCCATCCCCAATTGAAGCTTTACAAGTAATTTAGTCTCTAAGCCTCAGTTTCCTCATGTGTAAATCAAGGCAGTGAAGTGTTTTGGTCAACTATAGTGTAATAAGGTGTGGTTCAGAGGAAAACTTCATGGCAATGTGGTAATACCTACTTCTGAATCAACATTAAATCAAAACAAATCCTTAGCTTTATAAGATGCCCAGCTATTATTCTGTGAAATCCCTCCAAGAGCCAAAACAAGGGATTTTTAAAAAAATAATTTTATTGATTTTTTACAGGAAGTAAGGAAGAGGGATAGAGAGTTAGAAACATCGATGAGAGAGAAACATTGATCAGCTGCCTCCTGCACACCCCCTACTAGGGATGTGCCCAGAACCAAGGTACATCCCCTTGACTGGAATCGAACCTGGGACCTTTCACCCCGCAGGCCAACGCTCTTTCCACTGAGCCAAACCGGTTTCGGCCAAAACAAGGTATTTTTTTAGCAAATTCTCAGAGTTATTATCCTCATATTAATTGCTTACTGAGCCAAACATAGTTGTTATATATTTTACAATTAATTATATATATATATAAATTAATGTAGATATGGACAGAGAGGTAAATTTCCACAGGATTATTTTTATTCTCTAAGATATCAACTTTGCTGACTCTCAACCCAGGAAGAAATGGAATGCTGACAATCACTATTTCTTTAAATGGAATGATTTCTTTTCATATTCAAGCATTTTATATTTTTCCAAATAGTAGCTCCATAATATATTAATAGGTGTTTCCCAGGAAAAACAGGATCCACAGTTCAATATGCTTGGGAAAGACTTGATTGAACAAACTCATTTTGTAGGATGTTTTAGAAACTTTAATATTTCCAAGAGGAGGAAATGGTATTGGTTATCTTGTGTGTAACAAATCTAACACGTGTAACAAATAGCCCCAACACTTACTGTTTTCAAAAAACAAACACTATTATCTCAGTTTTGTCAGGAGTCAGGCATGGCTCAGGGTCTTTCATGCGCCACGTGTCATCCCAAAGCCAGATGGGAGAATGATCTACTTCCAGGCTCATGAAAGTGGTTTTTGGAACAAGGACCTCAGTTCCTTGCTGGCTATTGGCTGGAGGCTCCCCTCCCATGGAGGCTCTTACAAATGGTGTCTGGCCAAGGGAGCAAGTGAAAGAACAAGAGAGGGTAGGCAAGATGGAAGCCAGCGCCTTTGTGTAGCGTAGTCTCAGAAGTGATGTACATCACTTTTGATTAGTCAGAACAGAGATCAGCAAATGTGGTCAGCAGGCCATAATTGCCTGCCACTCATTTTTTTAAAATAAAGTTTTATTGAAACATAGCTAATGTTCATTCAACTACAACAGCATAGTTGAATGATTGGAGGAGAGATCATGGCCCACAAAACCAAAAATATGTACTACTTGGCCCTTTACAGAAAACTTTGGCTCTCCTGCGTTAGCAGCAAGTCCAGCCCATACTTGAGGGGAAGGACTCACAAGGGCATGGACACCAGGAAGTTGGGATCATTGGGAGTAATTTTATTTTGTTTTATATTAGAGGCCTGGTGCACGAAATTCGTGCCCTGGAGGGATGTCTGAATGATGCCTTAGTCTGGCTCCCCACGGCAGTCGGACATTCTTGGTGCTGTTGCAGAACTAGAAGAGGCTTCCGGCTCGGCCACGGTGCTCCCCAGCCATGAGCCTGGCTCAGGGCTTCTGGCTGAGTGGTGCTCCCCCTGTGGGAGTGCTCTGACCACTAGGGGGGCAGCTCCTGCCTTGAGCATCTACCCCCTGGTGGTCAGTACACATGATAGCCACCAGTTGTTCTACTATTTGGTCAATTTGCATATTAGCCTTTTATTATATAGGATTAATATTTTAACTGATTTTAGAGAGAAAGGGAGAGGGGTAGTTAGAAACATCAATGATGAGAGCAAATCATCGATCGGCTGCCTTTTGCATGCCCTGAGGCTTGAGCCTGAAAACCTGGGTATATGCCTTGGTCTGGAATTGAACCCAGGACCCTTCATTCAATGCTCTAACCACTGAGCAAAACTAGCTAGGGCCACTGGGAGTTATTTCAGAAGCTGTCTCCTATATAGCGCCTGCCCATGAGTAGGCATTTGATGAGTATCTGATGAGTAATTGAATAATTATTTACATTTTATCAATTTTCCAAATCCAGGGCTGAAAAGCAAGTTCCTAGCTAAGAAAAAATTCCTTCACTGATTATTAGGATTTGACAACTATGTCGCCATGGTGGCAATTTATCAACTTTTGTGATCTTCTTATTAGTAAAATTCCGATCATTATGTTAAATGAGTTATGATAAAATGAGGTTAGAATTGAAGTATTAGATAGGTCTGACAGATTATTCTTTCATGACATTAGTGAATTGGAAGAAAGGGAAGTATTTGAGGGTACTTACTTGAGATGCAAATTCACTCTGGGGCAAGAACACTGACTGAATTATGCTTACTATATGTAGTTGTCAATATCTTCTATTACCTTTAGAAATACATACCTGGCATTTCTTCCTTTAGAAACTTTTAGATTTTATGCATTGGTGAAAAAATCTATTAGCAAGTCTTTCTCCTGAAGCAAGAAGCAAAAATAAACTAGGAGTGGAGGAAAAAAATTTAATCCCTTAAATATGCTTCCCAAGAACTAATCTGGTTCTAAAGATCTCGGGGATGAGGGGAAATAACCAGAGTACAAGAAAAGTGCATGTGATTAATAAAAAACAGAAATTAAAGACTATTCCAGTTAAATAAAATGTCCTACGTGAGGCATGGCTTATTTTGAGCATAAACCAGTATGTCGTTTTTATTGAACACACACATGTAATGAAAGCAATAGTACGTTTTGAGGAAATTTCTTGGGGAGCACAGGAGGAGACAGGAAATGCCACGCCTGTGAGCCCCAACTGGATTTGCTCAATTTAAAGCTGTAAAGCTAAAGCTATAACAAGAAGCAACTGCCCTATCTAAATTCATTCAGGAAGAGGAACCAGTTACGTTGCTTTAAATCTTTCACATTTCTAACCCTACTTTCTCTCACAGACATCGTTTTTAGAGTGTGATGTTTGAGGTTCCTGAGGTGCACCAAATGTCCAGATGGGCCTGAAAAACATGATGGGTTGCGCTAACTTTAATACCGATGACATCTGGATATTCTGTTCTGACACTTATGGCTCGATTTGTTAATAAGCACAGGATACGTCCTTTAGAAAGATAAATATTTCTACCACGGTGTAGTTCATGTGTCCTATTCTTCGAATCTTAGCATATTAACTCAGAGCTATCCAATGACAACCACGAACTGTATTCGCTGTAGATTCTATTTCTCCTTCACCACCCTCCAAGGCAGGGCACTGGGCTCCCCACCCATGACCTTGGAGAACCTGAGCAGCTTTGTAACTTTCCGAAAGACTGAAGTGGCGAGGGGGAGGCACAAAACACTCTCTGCGTTGGGCCAGGTTAGGGCTGGGCTGTGACAAATCAACTCTCATCTCCCCCAGGAGACTTCTTGGGGATAGGGGTGGGGGACCTCCTCCCCACCTCCTCCCCACCTCCCTATCCCCCCACCACCCACATTTTGGACTCCATGGTAGGAGAGAGGGTGAGGACAGGCCGATGGAGGGAGTGTGATGGTGTAACCACTTTGGGAGCCCTAAGGAAAATCCGTGTTTTCCAGAGGGCCCCACAACTTGCCTTTATTTCCATCCCCAAGGAGTGGGGCGGGGGAGGTTAGCGCTTCCTTGCCACAGCCCAACTCAAGCTGCCCCTGCTCAGAGCCTGCTTGCTTCTCCCCAGCGCCACGTCCACCTGGGAAGGATGCTTGTGCAGTTGCTCAGGTTCTCCAGGGCCATCTCCGCGCTGCGTGGGGTCGTCCCGAGGCTGCAGGGCCTGTGCCTGTGATGTCCCCGCGCAAAATCGCGGCCACAGCCCAGGGCTTTACCTCCGGAAGGTGGCTGCCTCCTGTTGGGTCTTGTAGTGAAAATCCGAAGCAAGACCTCCGCGGCAGCCTGGGGTGGAGAGTGGAAAAGATGGCCCATGCTGTCTCCATAGAGACCTGACAACAGGGGAGCGGCCTGCTCCGCCCCCTTGCCAAGCCGAGGTCGCAGCTCCCCAGCGCCAGCGCCAGCGCCAGGGCTGCGGTGACATCCGCATAACCACTGGGCGCGCCTGGCCTGGGTGCCCAGAAGCAGGGGTCAGAGGCCGGGATGCCTAGCTCCAGGAGGAGACCTGGATGCCCAAGCATGGTCCCAAAAAAAGCTAGGAATTTTAAGGCCTCTTGTGGGGAAAGCGGAGTTTCTTATCTTCAGTAAATCCTCAGAGTATTCTAATACTTGTTATTGTCAATTTTAGAATGATACAGAAGGAACCAAAACCAAAATGCACCCTTCTAATGATTCTGGTCAAAATGTCTTCAAACTGTTATGTGAAGCCTGCAAGTTTTTGTTGTTGTTGTTGTTGTTGTTTTATTCTATCGAGATGAATAGCTATCACCATGGAAAGAGATCCATAATATGAGAAGCAGGTAAGAAAACCATATAAATAGTATGACCTAACTTTTGTAAATAAGTTTAAGATGTCTGGACGTTGGTGTGCTCCGGTAGTATTTTTTAAAAGTCACTTGTAATTAAAATTTATAAGGACTACGCAACATCTAGACATTTCATTCTAAGCCAGGCACCTCATTTTCCCGGTTGCCTTTAACATGCTTTAAGTTGTGTAAACAGATACAAATGATTGGATAAGCTAAAATTTTGTTACCTGGGACCCACTTGGTAAACAAGGCCCGTCTGCTGCTCCGTCACTAATCCACAGGAAACAGCTTCAGCTCTACTGTCCCAGCACCCATCCAAGAAAAACATGTCTCATGCCAGTTTCCTCCGATTCTGTCAGATCTTAGAGTGCTGGTTCCCCGCCTCCAATCCCTATTCTCTCAACCCAACAGAAACATTTCCCGGGTTGTAGTTGATGTTCTAGTGATTTCCTCATTTTTAAAAGGGATATTCAAAAGACTGATTTAGATAAGTTGGTCAAAATTCTTTTAACTCAGAATCCCCCAAATTACTAAAACCATCACTTATAAAAATGCTCATTTAAAGGGTCCCCATTCTCCCCACCCCCAATTAGGTGCTTGTTTCTGTGACCTGAAAATAAGGAGGCAGAATCATGGAGGTCTCTTGTCTATGGTAAAGGCAACTGAGCTATATGAATTGATAAGCAAAATGTGATATATCTTTATTATAGAATATGATTTGGCTGTGAAAAGAGATGAAGTACTGATACATGCTACAACATGAATGAAATCTAAAAACATTACACTGAGAGAAATGACTCTCTTTGTAGAGGATGTCCTGAACAGGCACATTCAGAGACAGGGAGTAGATTACTGGTTACCAAGTGCTGGGGGGTTTGGAGGCTGAGGTGTGACTGCTAAGGGGCTTCTTTTCTGGGGTGACGAATCAGATTATGGTGGTGGTGCACAACTCTCTGAATATACTAAAAACCACTGACACATGTACCCCCCCCCCCAAATGGTAAATTTCATGGTATATGTATATGGGTTATTTCAATCAAATTGTCTATAAAAGGGTCATGAGGCCAGTGTTAGCTGAACATTACTGGTGTCAGCTACTGTGCTCAGCATCTTAGTGCACACTTTTTTACTTCCTCATGACAACCTCTAGGAGTTGGTTATTCACCTCTTTTTCTCGATAAAAACAAACAAACTCAGATAAACTGAGTAAATGTACACGAACACAAAGCTAAAGAACAGAATGGGGATTCAAATCAAGGTCTGACTTTAAAGCTCATGCTCTTTTCATTACATCCACATTTAAAAGAGCACAAGGTGCAAAATTTGCAAGGAAGTTGCAGAACCTCAAATTTTATGAGAACAGTTTGCTTTGGAGAATTGAATTCTTATATTCCCAGATTGAAAAATATGGGTTTCTTCCCAACAGACAACAGAGACAAATTTAAAACAATCACTTTATTAAAAATAGCGAATTTCACAAATACTCATTTCACATTTTGTTACCACTGGCCATTGGCAAACACACCAGTGTGTGTGTGATTGTCTGACGTAAACTGAAGCTGGGCTGCCACAAAAAGCCTGTGCATCATCAACTTAGACCAAGAGTGGAGTAAGTTTGGTGAGCTCAGGAAGGACAGCCCCTCAGCCCTATCAACAACATTTAGCACAATGCATTTCAAGTATAACCCAGAAGGCAACAATAACAAGCATAGCAGCACAGCCTGTGTATTATTTCCTGATTAAGCCTTCCACAAGGCCTCGCCTCCCGTTATGGTGAATTATAGCAAGTCAAGTTTACCACAAGCAGTTATGAGAAAATCATTACAGTTGCACTTTAATTACTTTAATTCCTTATTGTGGAAGATTATTCTACTACTGGATTCAGCTGGAAAAGTAAAGAATGCTGCTTTTCTTCAAACCACAAGAAAGCAACTGCATTTCATTTTAGCTGGTAGAAGTATTTGGGACATCTTGTGCATCTGTCAAATGCAGTTTTTGTCTGAATTCATGAGTTAAGATTTTTCATTCTACAATAAGTAATTCTTTTAAATTTCTGGAAATTACACTCATGAGAGAGAAATATCGATCTGTTGCCTTTACTTGGAGCTAAAAAAGAGGCATTAAAAAAAAAAAAGAAATATGTCTAAAGTGCCTATGTTGCTTTTGAGAAACTTAGAAGTGATAAGGCAATTTTTAAATGTAGTGAAGTAATTATACTATACCTAGAATTTGAAGACTTTAAAAAAAAAATCACTGACTCAAGACTAAAACTCAGCAATAACAGAATACAGTAATAAGAGTAATTTACATACACATGTAAATATTTATACATTTTACATATATACAATGTGGTTTGAAAATTTTCACATACACATTATTATGTGTAGCAATCACCACATATTACAGTGGATACTGAGATGTTAAACAATTTGACCAAGGTTACATTACCAAAATGTGGAACCAAATTTCAAAAATTAAATCTCTTGACTCTGTAGTATCTATCCTTTCTAATATCTCATTTTTTGTGGGGATGTCTTACTTCTCAAATGAAATTATTTTGTAGGTAGAATTATTTCTTACTGTCCTATGTACCTCACATTGTGCCTATCACTATGTAAAAAAATTTTTTTTTAAAGTTCCTGAAATCGTTGTTCTATATTGTCAAAACCTGAATATTTTACATGTACCTTGTGCTTTCCTTTAAGTAAATCTTATAATACATATTGTACACTTAATAATGAAATTGTCACTTCACAAGCTATGTAAGTATCCCTTAAAAGTCCAATTCTCAATTTTATGCATTCACAACATTCTATATAATAATATTAATTTGAGCATAGTATATCGGGATATCCAACTGCCATTTAGCTCAAGAATATAAGATTCAAAATAACTTATATGACAACTAGCCTAATCCTCGATTCTCTTGATGAAAAAGAATTTTTAATTTGTTTTAAAAACACAAAACAAAACAAAGTAAAGCAGAACAAACCAAAAACAAACAAAACTAGAAAATCCCATTTGGAAACCAAAGGGGAAGAGAGATGGCTCTACTAAATAATAATAGGTGTCTTTGTTTAATAAATCTAAAAATCACATCTTTCTAATACATGATTGGGATTATTCACCAGAAATTATAATTTGTAGACATTTCACTGTTGATATTAGGCAAAGGATACATGGAAGAATTCAATTCTTCTAACTGTAACATAAAAAAACACATATTTTAGTTTTTATAATATAAACATAATAAATATCATACCTATACATTTTAAAATAAATTATTTTTCATGTAACCTTTCTTTAAATGAAAAAGCAAAATACTAAGATTTCCAGACTGGGAAATTCACTTACGCAAAATAATTATAAAGTAGCTTTAGCATTTGTTAAATAAGAATATGTGGAGGGAATTAAATCAGATGATACAACTGGAGATTCCTAAGTATGCTTAAAATCATGCATAATTATAGTCTTCTCTAATAATAGCTTTTAAAAGACAAAAGTTGCCATTTTAATAATCAAAAATCTTTAAAACCTTTCTGGATTACAAAAATATTTCACATGACATTCAGTTTTCAGTATGAGGTAGAATTAATTATCCCTATAGGGAAAAATCTGAGTTACAGAAATGTAAAATTGCTCAGAGTTATAAATGCAGACCCTGGACTAAACAAAGGCTTTCTAGTTTCAAATTCGGTGTTATTTTCAGCACACCACAGTCACTCTCCTAAATGTATTACAAATTAAGCTTATATTTGTAAAAGGAAATAGATGTAACACTGAAAACAGAAGACTTGAGCCCTAACCAGTTTGGCTCAGTGGATAGAGCGTTGGCCTGAGGACTCAAGGTTCCTAGGTTCGATTCCGATCAAGGGCATGTACCTTGGTTGTGGGCACATCCCCATTAGAGGGTGTATAGGAGGCAGCTGATGTTTCTCTCTCATCGATGTGTTTAACCCTCTATCCCTCTCCCTTCCTCTCTGTAAAAAAATCAATAAAATATATTTTTTTAAAAACACAGTAGACTTGAAATAAAAAGTATAAGCAGGAAATTTTTTAAATATGGACATATAATTTCCCTCACTTTTACCTATTCAAAAGATAGAAAAAAGCAATAAAATGTCATTGATGACTAGGAAACTATTTTGAAACTAAAGTACACTGAATTCAATTTTTATCTATTTTGGTTCAAAAAATGAGTTAAAGAGGCAAATTTAGTTCACACTTCTCAGAATCAGAATCATAGGTGGTGTTATGGGGCTGACTTACGTCCTCCCAAAATTCATTTTTGAATCCTATGCCCAAATACCTTACAGTGACTGTATTTGGAGATAGGGTCTTTTAAGAGGTAATTAAGTTAAAATAAGGTTATTAGGTTGGGCCCTGATCTGATATTTCAAGAAGAGGAAATTTGGACACAGGTACCCATGCCCAAAGGGAGAACTTGAAGATGGCCATCTACAAGCCAAGGAAAGAGGCCACAGAAGAAACCACCCTGCCAGTACCTTATCTTCAATTCTTAGCCTCCAGAACTATGAGGAAATATATTTCTGTGGGTTTAGGCCACCCAGTACTTTGTTATGGCAACTCTAGCAAGCTAGTATACATGGAAATGTGTTAAATTTCCATAATTATCAAACGCAGTTCTATATTTAAAAATAAGTAACTACCCTGAATAAATACGACAATATGTATTAATCATGTTAGGATTTTTTGACATAGTACCTTCTACAGCTTAAGATATTATCATATATGTACAGAAGGTAATATTTTGCTTGAAGATTAGCCAGCATTCTCAGAATATATGCATAATTTCTTTGGATTATGTTTCTTTAAAAAAAAGAGTAAAGTACAGCATGGATAAAATCTGAAAACATTACACTAAGTGAAAGAATCCCAACAAAAAGCCACATGTTGCATGATTCCACTTATATGAAACTAGAGGCCTGGAGCACAAAATTCATGCACGGTGGAGTCCCTAGGACTGGCTGGTGATCAGGGCCTATTGGGGCCATCTGGCCCAGTCCAGATCAGGGCCAGGCCAGCTGGGGCCTGCTGGCTGCTGGCCAGAGTCTGGGGCCTACTGGCCGCTGGTCTGGGGCCTGCAGGACAGGTGGAGGGACAAGGAGAGGGACCATAGGAGGTTTGCTGGCCTGGTGGGGGAGCGGGGGGGGAAGAGGGGGGAACAGGAAGGTTGATTGGCCTTGGGAGGCTGGCTGTGGGAGCGCACTGACCACCAGGGGGCAGCTCCTGCATTGTGCGTCTGCCCCCTGGTGGTCAGTGCGCATCATAGCGACTAGTCAACTGGTCATTCCAGTCACTCAGTTGTAACAGTCACTTAGGCTTTTACATATATACAAGAGGCCTGATGCACAAAATTCGTGCAAGAGTAGGCCTTCCTTCCCCTGGCTGCTGGCACCAGCTGCCCTCTGACACCCGGGATCTGGGCTTCCCTCCAGCCACCAGCAGGCACCCAGGACCCGGGCTTCCCTCACAGCCCCAGCTTTGTCTGGAAGGACATCCCATCTAATTAGCATATTATATTTTTATTATTATAGATAAATGTCCAGAATAGGCAAATTCATAGGGACAGAAAGTAGATTCATGGTTGCTAGGGGCTGGGGAGGGGAGAACAGGAAGTTATAGGGTTTCTTTTTGGAGTGATGATGATGTTCTGAAATTAGTGGTGATGTCTGCAATCTACTTTAAAATAGTTAAAATAGTAAATTTTATCTCAATAAAAATATTTAAGAATAAATAGAGCCCAGCAGGTGTAGCTTAGAGGTTAAGTGTTGACCTATGAACCCAGAGATCAAGGTTCAATTCCTGGTCAGGGCACAAGCCTGGGTTGCAGGTTTGATCCCCAGTGTGGGGCGTGCAGGAGGCAGCCAATCAATGATTCTTTCTCATCCTTGATGTTTCTATCTCTCTTTCCCTCTCCTTTCCTCTCTGAAATCAATAAAAATATTTTTTTAAAAAAGAATAAAGGGAAAGAACTATACTCACATCAGAAAGAAGCCTATCCAGATTAGAGTCACTAGCTGTCTTCCTCTTATCCTCAGGAAGTTCCTCTAACTCCCCATACAGCTCCAAATTCAAGCGAGCTAATTTCTCCTGCATTCCCCGAACATGTTCCATCTGTTCAATGGAACATTCATTTCCTGGGGGAATATTCCAAAACATTAATAAAGATTGAGGAAATACTCTTAAACTCTAGGTGCTACAAAAGAAATTATCATTTTCTTTTGTAAATTGCTCTGTTAATGATTGAGAATTTTCTGGATACAGTAATTCAAATTTCTGATTGGAAAAACAATGATGACCTTAGATATGACCATGAGCACTAAACAAATCAGATAGGAAAGATTAAAAAAAAAAAACTATCCTCAAGTATAATTATCTCCAATTTGACAATTCTCTTTGAATCAAGTAATCCAACATTTTATAATAATCTTGATAAAATTAAGTCATATAAATACTTCAACCACAAATCCCTTGTCAACCAATTAGGTATTCCTCCTTTAAGAAAAATATTTGGAAATATTCACGAAGCATGTAGAACGTTATGAAGCACACAACGCAATATTTTCAATTGTATACATTACAATTGTGTACAACTTAACTGATAAATGAAATCTAAGATGACTACATTTTATACCTCTGGGCTCTTTCTTTTTAAAAACAAAGGAAAATGACACTGTTAAAAGGAATAACAACATACATACAGGAAATAAGATCTAAGCATGTTGAAAAGTGGTAAATACAAACATCTATTGCTTACCAAATGCCTGAAGTTTCCCAGAGTGGAAGTCATTCAAAAGGCTCAGAAGCCCCTTCTCCATCTCCTGAACGTCGGAGACGTCAGTGAGAAAGGAATGCTGAATCGGGGTTGACTGAGCACCTTTCCCCTCTCCTCCCTGAGGTTTTGCCTTTTCTTTCATCACTCTGCAAATAAGATATAAAGAAAAATTGGTTGCGTATACCTGTCTTCAAAAAGAGATGGTTATTTTCAGACGGTTCTCGGGTAAGCAAAATTTCTGAATTAAATTTTCCCTTAAAAACAAGAAATCAGCCGAGACTGGTTTGGCTCAGTGGATAGAGCGTCGGCTTGCAGACTGAAAGGTCCCAGGTTTGATTCCAGTTGGGGGCATGTACCTTGCTTGCGGGCACATCTCCACTGTGGGGCATGCAGGAGGCAGCTGATCAATGTCTCTCTCTCATCAATGTTTCTGACTTTCTATCTCTCTCCCTTCCTCTCTGTAAAAAATCAATAAAATATATTTTTAAAAAAACAAAAAACAAGAAATCAGAACAAATTCAGTATTAATAAAACCAAGCTAGAAATTAAAAGAAGTGAAAAATCTCAAACAAATGTATAAAACATAACTACTAAGGTATATAAAATGTTTGGTTAATACATTTATATAATATCCTCATTCTTTGGACTACAAAAAACTGAAAAAGAAAATTAGTATTTTTACTATCTTATGTTTCATATATTTTTAATAGATTAGTGTTTTAGAGAAGGAGGGAGTGACAGAAACATGAATATGAGAGAGACACATAGGTCAGTTGCCTCCCCTACACACCCCGACCACGGGTCAAACCCAGAACTTTTTGATGTGCAGGACGCTCCAATCAACTGAGCCACACCAGCCAAGACCATGTTTCATATTTTACTTTTCAGTAAAGCACACACCTTTCCCTTTTAAACTTTTAAACTATCAGCTGTTCAACAAGTGGTTATGGAATCCCTACTCCGTAGCTGACACTATGCCAGATACTGAATATGTAAAGATGCACACGGCATCAGTCATTGCACGGAAGAGTGTCCAGTCTAGTGAGAAAGGAAGTCATATAAATTACAAATCACCATATGATGGGGTGCTAAAAGCCTGTTATTAACCTTGACTCATCCAATTTCCTAAGGCCCCCACATGCAGTCATGAAGTTCTACTGATTATAACCACAGATATCTCTAATCTTTCTACTTCTCTTTCTCCATTGCCACTACCCTATCTTTTGACTGAACCCTCTAATATTTCCCAACTTGTCTTCCTGTCTCTGTGTTGTCTCTGAGCCCCTTATGAAGTCTCCCCATAGCAAGCCAAGTCAATTTTTTAAAAAGTAAAATCAGATCATATAAATTTATTTAATTCAACCCCTTCAGTAGTTTTGCACCGCCTGCTGGATAAACCCTGATATCCTTAAGAAACCCTATTCTCTCCTGTTTATGTATGCTCTAGACATTCTGAATCTCATTGGCTTCCTATAATTCTATTCTCTTACCTAACAACATGCTAACCCTCTGTCTGCAACAGCATCCTTCTCCTCACTCCCATCTTTATCTCAGTTCAAATGCGACTTCCTCAGGAAGGCCTTTTTAGAATTCCTAGACTGGGTTAGTTCTTACTACATGCATCTAGCGTATACCAGGATCTCCAACACTTGAGTAATGGTGCTATACGCCTTGTGATACAGAAACAGAGACAGAGCAGTTCACTCAAACAAGGGACAGCCAGGGGAAACTTCCTAAAGGTGACATGTGAGTGAAGTTGTAAAGAATAAGTAGGGGGAAAATCCAAGATGGCGGCATAGGTAAACACCTACACTGCTGCCTCACACAACAATTTCAAAACTACAACTAAAAGACAGAACGGACATCATCCAGAACCACAGGAAAGCTGACTGAAGGGAAATTCTACAACTAGCAGGAAAGAGAGGGGCTCACAGAGACCCAGAGGAGCTGCAAAAAGCTGAGGTACGGAGACGCGCACGTGGAGAGAGCAGGTGCCGGAGTACCTGGCTGGTTTTCTCCGACAGGAGGGAGACGGAGACTCCCAGCGGCATTGAACCCCTTATCCTAAGACACTAAACCCCAGATCCAGCTGAAACTCATACGGGGGGAGTTTGGACTGTGAAAAGGGAGAGGTGCACGGAAATTTAGGGGAGTCGCAAAAGATCAGAAGTCTGGTGGCGCGCACGGCACTGTGCGCAGAGGACCGACTGCTGATTGTGCCACTGGCTTTCATGAGTGGGCCAGAGACAAACCCTCCCAACTGTGCACTTCTAACTCCACTAAACACTGGTTTCGGGCGAAACCCTGTGGACCCAGACTCATATGGTCCCAGAGCGCAGGGGAGCCAGAGGGGCAGCAGTCTAGAGGCACTGCAGGCGTGCGCACAAGGACCGCTCCAGCGATTACCATGTCACGTGAGACTCAGGGGCCCTGGAGGGTGGGGCTGACTGGAAGGCAAGGCGGTCCCTTAAGCCCTGAGACTCCACCCATCCCAAGCTCAACAGAAAGGCTTTTCCAGTTTTGCAAGTCTGGTATCAAAAGGCTGAATCCAACACAGAAGTTCTCCCGGCATAGTGAAAATGGCGAGACAAGGGAAGGGATCACAAACAAAAGAAATGGAGGAAAACAAACGACTGGATATAGAGTTCAAAACCACATTTATAAGGTTTTTCAAGAATATGCTAGAAAAGTTGGATAAAGTTAGCGAGGCCCAAGAGGAGATGAAAAAGAACCAACTAGAGATGGAAAAGAGATGGAAACTAGAAATTAAACATTCACTGACTGAAATAAAAAATATTATACAGAGACCTAACAGCAGACTAGAGGAAGGCAAGAATCAAGTAAAAAATTTGAAATATAAAGAATCAGAAAACACTCAACTGGAAAAACAAAAAGAGAAAAGAATACAAAAATGTGAAGATAATGTAAGGAGCCTCTGGGACAGCTTCAAGCATACCAACATCAGAATTGTGGGGTGCCAGAGGAAGAGAGAGAACAAGATACTGAAAACCTATTTAAAGAAATAATGACTGAAAACTTCCCACATCTGGTAAAAGAAATAGACTTACAAGTCCAGGAAGCACACAGAACCCCATATAAAAGGAATCCAAAGAGGACTACACGGAGACACATCATCATTAAAATACCAAGAGCAAAAGACAAAGAGAGAATATTTAAAGCAGCAAGAGAAAAACAGTTCATTACTTACAAGGGAGCACCCATACGACTGTCAGTTGATTTCTCAACAGAAACGATGCAGGCCAGACGGGATTATCAAGAAATATTCAATGTGATGAATAGCAAGAACCTACAACCAAGAATAATCTATCCAGCAAAGCTATCATTCAGAATTGAAGGGCAAATAAGAAAGAGCTTCATAGATAAGAAAAAGCTAAAGGAGTTCATCAACTCCAAACCAGTATTATATGAAAAAGAGGAAGAAGAAAAAGGTAAAAGACAAAAAATTAAGAACAACAAATATATATTTATCAATAAGTGAATCTAAAAATTAAGTGAATTAAAAATTTGATCAACAGAATAAACTGGTGAATATAATAGAATCAGGAGCACAGAAAGGGAGTGGACTGATAATTCTCAGGGGGAAAGTGGTGAGGAGTGTACAGGGAGAGACTGGACAAAAATCATACACCTATGGATGAGGTCAACGGGAGGGAGGTAAGGAGAGGGAAGGGTGGGAGCCGGGTGGAGGGGAGAAAAGATAAACAAATGTAATAATCTGAATAATAAAGATTTAATTAAAAAAAAAGAATAAGTAGGAGTTCACCAGGCAAAAAAGGAAGATGGGGTTGTATATTATCTGTGAGCCCCAATACATACTATAATCCTGACACACACACATATTCAGTACTCAGTTTCTTTGTAATGTTGCATGAATTCATCTTTTCCACAACTGTACTCACCACAATAAGGATAAGATGAAGATGATGGGTTTGGCAGAGGGGGTAGCAAGAAAGACACTAATACTCTTTACAAGAAATCAACTTAGAACAAATAAGCTGCAGACAATAGGTTAGTAACAGCTCTTCACAAAGCAAGATCTGTGTCTTATATACATATTAGATTTAGTCCATTATTCAGGACCTTGCCACTCAAAGTGCTAAGACCCATGGCATCAACTTCACCTGTGAGCTTATTAGAAATGCTTATCTGGGGCCCAACCCCAGACTAACTGATTTAGAATCTGCATTTTAAAAAGATTCCCAAAAGATCCATTTTCATAAAATCTGAGATAGCCTTAGCTGGTTTAGCTCAGTGGATGGAGCGCCGGACTGCAGACTGAAGGATTGGATTCCAATCAGGGGCACATGCCTGGGAAGCAGGCTGGATCCCCAGTGGAGAGCATGCAGGAGGCAGCCAATCAATGATTCTCTCTCATCATTGATGTTTCACTCCCTCTTCCTCCCTCTCTAAATTCAATAAAAAAATATATTTTTAAAAATCTGAGATAAACTACTTTTGACTATAAGGTTTTAATATGTCAAATGCTTATCTTTTCTTTCACATTGGAAATTTATTTTTAAAAAAGTAAAATCAGATCACATAAATTTATTTAATTCAAACCCTTCCGTAGCTTTATTGTCACTTCAATGTTTTTGATCTGTTACACTGTCTCATTTTGTATTAAAATAATTCAATAATAAAAAAACACTCGTTGAAATTATTCTAGGTGCAAAGCCATATTGTAAGTACAGTCTGACACATAAGGATTATCAAGATAGCCCCTGTCCTCAGGAAGCCTACATTCCAGAGGAATATAGAGAAATAAAAATACAAGGTAGAAAATGACAATGAGATATAAATAAACTGCTGTAAGAATCCAGGAAAAGGAGTGATTGCCTTTAAAATCCCTTAGCTTTCTTTTTCCACCAACCATAACCATAACCATAACCATATTCAAAATTTGACTCTAAGTTAAACTCCTCCAGAAGGAAAACCCCTTTCCAATATGATAATTTATGAAACCTTCATAACTCTTGTTGTTTATCATTTAATTTCTATTGGAATTTTTCTTTTGTTTCCTCAGAGTGAGAGACCATCATCAAGGCAAGAATCTTTTCTTTAGTGGAAACCCAATGACCACAGAATACTACACACATTCCTTAACTGACTCTCCACCCGGTGCTTGCAATGGGAGTAAGTTTCTTTATTTTTTTTAAATTTCTTTATTTATTAAGGTGTTATATATGCATCCTTATGCCCCCATTACCCCCCCTTTAATACTACAAAATAGTCACACATACACAACAGTAATAGGTAACACATTTAAACACCATTCCTGTTTCCTTTGAGCCTGAAGACAAAGGGTGATCACCATATAGTAATGATTACTTCTAGGGGATGAAATTTTAGTGCTTTAAATTTCTGCTTTGAATTCTTCCTGTGTTCAATTTTTTACAATCCATACAAATCATTTCTACAAAAACATTAAAACCACACTTTTTTAAAACATAAAAACTACCAAAGCACAAACACTCCTCTTAGTTAAAAACACACACACAAAGAATCCCATATGTCCTTTAATTTCATTTCTGGCTAACTCATCAACTTCTTTCTACAAGTTTTCTTGCTCTGTTTATTTTAATCTGAGACAAAGTAAGGACCTGCAAATCCATCATTCATTTTGCATTTTCTAATCTCTATACATGCACTTTAAACTTCATAATTTTTTTTCTAAAACACATATAATATGTGCTTCAACTGTTTTAAAAGTCAAGAGAAAAAATATAAGAATTACAGGATTTAGTTTTTACTTCAATAGCATTTTGCTGTGATAATATGAAAGAAAAAATACTCACCGTTTTAACTTTGGTCGCTGCGAAGTTGACTGAGATGCAGGATTTGAAAACCCTGTGCTTTTACTAACTGGAATGGCATTTTTTTTGGCATTAACAACCTGAGTAGAGTGGGCACTAAAAGACTTAGGACTTCTCCTCTTCACTTTCCGCTCCTCCATTGTTGAAAGTTCCTTATTACACCAAGGCCAGCTTCTTATGACCTAAGGAAATAGGGCAAAATTAAACATATATGCTGTAATATGCCAAAATGAAAAAGGTTCGATACCTACTTCAGAGACTAAAGACGATCGAGAAATTCAGAGACTGTTAAAGAAAGTTAGAACAGGGTGCCTTAAATTTAATCTACCATATTTTTACACAAAAGCCCTAAGCCAAAGTGACAAAAAAATTTTTCACCACTTTCTTTATTCACTCATCCCATAAATGTTAACTCTCTTCCAGTTTCCTAGCACTATTCTGGACATTGAGGAGAGGGCAGTGAACAAGGCAAAGTCCCTGCCCTCCAAAAACCTACATTATCGAAGGGGAACAATACAAAAAAAAAAATAAGTAAATAAACAAAACAGCCACTTGATATTCCCAGCTTGACTCAACCTTCAAATGGCCTTTAGATGTCCCTTCAAAAATATATTCTTAGCCCTAGCTGGTTTTGCTCAGTGGATAGAACATCAACCTGCTGACTAAAGGGTCTCAGGTTCGATTCTTGTCAAGGGCAGATGCCCAGGTTTCGGGCTCGATCCCCAGTAGAGGGAGAGCAGGAGACAGCCATCATCAATGATTCTCTTTCATTATTGATCTCTCTCTCTCTCTCTCTCTCTCTCT
>JAAGEH010000018.1:15514855-15533279 GCA_011751065.1 Lasiurus cinereus | reverse complement strand
CTCTCTCTCTCTCTCTCTCTCTCTCTCTCTTTCTCTCCTTCTCCCTTCCTCTCTGAAATCAATAAAAATATATATATTCTTAGAAGAACCAATTAGATTCAAACAGATGTGTACCTGACAGGGGTATCTGAATTTTAACTAGTAACTAGAAACCTTATTTCAACTACCAAGCAAAGTCAAGGTCTGCTTAGGGATAATATTGATTCCAGTTCCTTGATCAAGTGAAGTTATGTACAATTAAACTTATTCCGTAAGTTCACTGCCATCTCCTCTCTATCTATTTCCACAGAAACATGGCACTTTACTATATATGTTTAGTTTTGCTAATATCAAAAAAGGTTACACTATGAAGTTACAGGTGGCCCTTCCATAGAGTATAAATGTAAGGTCTTGTGTTTATTCAATACTTTCCCTTTACTTTTATATATTAACCAGCTTTATTTTCCTAAGTCATCCATCTAAAAATATCCCTTATATTTCCTTTGTATTTGTGCATAATATTAAATTATTCTCAATTATATTGCTTTATGTGTCATAAGATGAGAAATGTATATGGTTATTTACCTCACCAGATCCTAAAGTACTTTAGGAGCATTGGGCCTTTTTTGTAGGTTGAGTTGGATTTAATCATGCTATGACTGTTCAGAAAGATTCAGATCCACTGATGTCACCCTTAAATAATTAATTCAGCATTATAACAAAAACAGATGTTTTGCCACTGTCTGAAATTGGCGCGCCTAGCACTGGAATTTAAACCATTGAGCTCAGTTGGCTCAGGCTGACTCTAGACCAGCGGTTCTCAACCTGTGGGTCGTGAACAGCTAGCAGGCTCTGCTAAGACCATCAGAAAACACAGATATTTACATTAAGATTCATAACAGTAGCAAATTTACAGTTATGAAGTAGCGACAAAAATAATTTTATGGTTGGGGATCACCACAACGTAAAGAACTGTATTAAAGGGTGGCGGCATTAGGAAGGTTGAGAACCACTGCTCTAGACAATCATATCTGGAACTATGACACCTCCAAAGGAGAGGTTTTAAAGGAAAGGCTCCAATGCCCAGTCTCTAATTCCAAGGTACTAAGTAAAATTCCCCTGAAATCGTGGCTAACAATTTTCCCTTGAAGAGCTGTTTCACATGCAACACAAATGAAATGAAAAAAAAAAAATTGAATAGTGCTCGGCTGGTGTGGGTCAGTGGTTAAGCACTGATCCAAGAGCAGGGGCTCACGTTTCCAGTCAGGGCACAGGCTCGATCCCCTGTAGGGGGCGTGCAGGAGGCAGCCCATGAATGATTCTCTCTCATCACTGATGTTTCTCTCTCCCCATCTCCTTTCCTCCCTCTGAAATCAATACACACACACACACACACACACACACACACACACACACACACAACTGAATAGAGACAATGGGATATATAAGTTCTCCAAAGTGGCAAGATCTGCATAAAATTATGTTTCATACAAACACATTGGCCTTTGAATTTAAGGCTAATACACATTTGGTGATACTAGGAAAAGGAGAAAAAGTTATGAATCAAAGCAATGCAACTAGACCCACAGCGGTCTAAACTAAGATGTTCTGAGTGAGGGGCTCGGAAAGTACCCCTTAAGGAAGGAAAGATCTCTTGTCACAAGAGCACTGAAGTCCTTCTCATACACCAAGAAGCAAGGAACCATTCAGAAAAAAAGGCCTTTCTAAACAGCTCGTTGTCTACTCACACTGGTTTGAGACCAGGAACGCACAGCCTCCAAACGGGACCAACTAGGAGTCCCTCCAGATTCGCCTCCCCTTTCAGCCCACCCTTCACCGCCCGGAGTCCAGCAGCGGCCAGAGTGGGCGGTGGGAGGGGCCTAACGGCGGACATGGCGGGGGTGCCTCTGCCTACACTTCATACCTGAGGAAAGAGGGGATCGCGTCCCCCTCCTCAACCCGCAAACACCGCGAAGCCTCTGAAGCCACCGCCGCTGCTGCAGCACCTTCAGCAGGAGTCACATCCCAGACCCCGCGCCGCCACAGCTACCTTTGTTTATGGAAGTGACGCAAGGGGGCGGAGCCTCCGGGCCCCAGCCGGAAGCCTCGCCTCTTCCGGCGGTACCAGTCTCGCGGGGGGTCTCCGCTCTTGGAACTCGTATTGCTTCACTTGGCCTACCTCCAGCTATTGCCTTCTGCGGGCGTGGAAAGGAGAACCCATAGCTGGGTGCACATTGAGGTTTTTGTGGCCAAATAGCAGAGAAAGGTAGGGTGGCGGTGGAGGCACCCTTTCCGGAAGCTGCCCCGCCCCCTCGGCTAGTGTCTGCTCTTACGCACTACAATTCCCAGCATGCTATTCGGTAAGCCCGGGGCGGAGCCAGAGTGTCGCTATAGCAACCGTTCCAGGATTGTTTCCACCTAGTGCCTGAATTTGGCCAGGTAAACCAGCTTGAATTTGGAAGGCAGCGTAAAAATCGTGATGCTGAGCCCCATTGGAACCTCAGTGCGACTCAATTACTGTTAATAGCTGCTCTGTTCAGGCACCAGACAGACGTTTTCTCTAAACTTGACTCTTTTTCAGAAAAGAGGGATCTAACACTGTCGCCAAGACACTTCTGCCAGGACCCACCCTGCCTCTGGGGAACGCATTGCGGATCGAGAGGGGTGGCACTAGGCTGAAGAGGCACCGTGCTGCATTCGCAGCCTTTCCGCGTGGAGGTGGCAGGGGGCAGGTTTTAGATTCACAGACCGCTGGATTGAAGAGACTCGGGAGAGCAACACACACTTCTCCCGCATTTGCGGGTGAGGAAATGAGAAACCGAATCTGGAGAGTCTGTCAGTGCCAGGGAAGCAAAGACGAACCCAGTTATCCACATTTACAAATTCTGAATTTTTTAAAAAATATATATTTTATTGATTTTTTACAGAGAGGAAGGGAGAGGGATAGAAAGTCAGAAGCATCGATGAGAGAGAGACATTGATCAGCCGCCTCCTGCACGCCCCACAGTGGAGATGCGCCCGCAAGCAAGGTACATGCCCCCGACCGGAATCGAACCCGGGACCTTTCAGTCCACAGGCGGACGCTCTAACCACTGAGCAAACTGGTCTCGGCCTGAAATGTTTTTAAAAAAGAAAAAACAGAGTAAACATTCATGTGCCCTCTCTCCAGAAGGAATGGGTGTTGCTGTCCTATATTTTTTTAATGAAATAAATGGAACATTACCGATAAAGCGGGAGCCACGTATTCCCGGTGCCATTATACTTCCCTTTCGAAAGGCAACCACCATCTTAAATTTGATAGGCATCTTGCTAATCTAGGTTTCCGATGCTTTCACTATCACTCTGTGTTTATAAACAGTAGTGAGAATGTCTTGGGGCTCTGGAGTTTTAGAGGAATGCTGTTGTATTTTGTACATCGATCTAAAACTTAACCTTTTCACCCAGTTCTGTGTTTTGGCGGTCTATCCACATGGATACATGTGGCCAGACTTCAGTTTTTTAACTATATAGTATTCAATTAAATAAGTTTGCTACCAAATTATTTGAGAATTTCCATAGTGATCAATATTTAGGTTGTTCCCCATTTTTCACCATTACAAACAATGCGGTAGGGTACAGTCTTTCCAGTATCTTTCCTCAACACTAATCTTATCTCTTAACTAGTTTCTGAATTATCTTATCTGTATGAGCAGAGCTTGCAAACTGGTGATTTACATGCTGGTTTTGTTTTGTTTTTTTTTCCCACATTGGTTGCTAACAATTAAAATTGGACGACTAAAAAAATGATGTCATCCATCCATTTGGCATCCCAGTCAATAATCCTGGGAAGTTCTGACTACCCTAGATCTGCACTGCAGCCAAGAAACAAGAGTTCAAGCTGAAGGCAGCTGCCTCCTTCAGATCAGTTCAAGTGATCTCTGGTTTCTCTCTCAGTCCCTGCGCCTTGAGTGCCCATTGGAGCCCTCTGTCGCTTGAATCTACAAACCCCAAGATAAAATAGGGACACAAGGAGGTGACCTTCAAAATTTATAGATTTCGGGTAGTTAACGTTTTGTATTGAGTCCCTCTTTTGGCCATGCTGTCTCTCATAGGATGTCAGGGGGCATCCGTGAACAAGAGCCTTACTTAAAGCTAGAAATCTTACATTCCTGAGGAGATGAACAATAAATTAGTAAACAAAACAGTTTCATTAGTGGTAAATGCCTACGTGAAATAATAACTTAAGGTCATAGGGGGTTCTTTTAAGGGGTGGAGTACTGAAGAGGGCATGTCAGAGAAGGCTTTCTGAAAAGGCAACTGTGGGGATTCAGCTATGAATGAAAGACGGGAGCCAGTCATAGAATGATCTGGGGCAGTAGTCGGCAAACTCATTAGTCAACAGAGCCAAATATCAACAGTACAAATTGAAATTTCTTTTGAGAGCCAATTTTTTTAAACTTAAAACTTCTTCTAACGCCACTTTTTCAAAATAGACTCACCCAGGCCGTGATATTTTGGGGAAGAGCCACACTCAAGGGGCCAAAGAGCCGAATGTTTGCCGACCACGGATCTGGGGTAAGAGCATTCTTGGGCAAAACATATGGCTAAACCATAGGTCTTTTTTTATTACTTTATTGTTTAAAGTATTACATAAGTCCTCTGATTTTATTTCTGAAAGTAAAGTGATTCATGCAATCCCTCTTTATATCCCAAAGTCCAAAGATACAGGCCCAGTCACAGTGCCAGTCAGATGGCATCACTAATGCCCAGGGAAGTGCTGTTTTATGTTTTGAAATATCAGCCTTCATACCAAAGGGATCTAATGGAGAATTAATCATAAAATTTAGGGAAATTGTTGACTGATTGATTCTTTTGAAAAAAAAATTTTATTAGATTCAGACGCATAGACACAGAGAACTGACTGTTGATCAACAGAGAGGTGGGTGGAAAAGAGGAAAGGGTTAAGAAGTACAAATTGGTAGTTACAAAATAGTCCCAGGGATGTAAATTATAAGGAACATAGTAGATAATATTATAATAACTGTATGGTGTCAGGTGGATACTTGAAATATCAGGGGGATCACTTTATAAAGTATATGATTATCTAACCATTATGATGTAGACCTGAAACTAAAAAATAATAATATTGAATGCCAACTGTAATTGAGTTTTCTTTTTAAAATATTTGGGATAGTTTCAGTTTATGACTACAAAATTAAAGTTTTAGTCCAATTTCATGTTACATTTCCTTTTTAAGGCCAAGAATAGTTAACAGGATTGATGAATGATGATCAGCAAGACATGAGGATGGTCCATCTTATTAATATCCTTTCTCCAAGCTCTTGTCATATCCAGCTTTTGAAGAAGCCCTGTGTTATAAGTTTAACCAGAAAAGAAAGTGTATCGTGGACATGCAAATTAGCTATACAGTGGTACCTCGAGATACGAGTGCCCTAACAAACGAGATTTTTGAGATATGAGCCTTCAAGCGAGCGATTTTTGCTTTGAAATACGAGCAACATTTGAGATAGGAGTAATCGCGCAGATCGGCCGGCTGCACACGACCCACCAGTTTACCGCGACTCGAGCGTCTCATAGTTTCCCATGCCTCAAGGTTACAGAATGAATTAAACTCGTATCTCGAGGTACCACTGTATTGCATCACAACCCTTCCATCAGTTTTCTCTCTTTTTCTTGAATTTTAGTTCAAGTTCAGCAGTATTACCAGGGACTGTTACAGACTGCTAAGAAATACCCATAGAAATAGCTCATAAGATAGCAGAGAAAATAGAAGGAAGGAAGGGATGGAGGAGTAAGAAGGACTCTCAAGAGGCTTTGTTTATATTGTTATCTAAAGAGGAAATTTTAAAATTTCATTAAAAATTTAAACTGTTATCACTCTGTCTTTTAAGGGGTTGCCATCATTCCTATCCTGAAGAAATAAATCTTTATATAGGGGCAGGAAGGACGGCCCATTGTGTGCCATAATACAACAAACAGTGAGAGCTGTATGTGTGCACATAGTCAGGAGGCTGAGTTTGGGAACATGAAATTGAGAAACTTGAATTGTTTTGTATAAGAAAGTGGGAAGAATGTCACTGGGTAGAGGGTGGCGATTGGGGAAAAAGAGCAAGAAATGGGGCAGAGGGAGAAAGGGGAGTCAAATGGTGGGAAGGACTTTGAAAAGAGCAATGAAGTCTATTATTCAATTTATAATCATTAATGTTGTTCTAAACACACACACACACATACAGCCTCCATGCTTCCAAAAATCAAGATAAATTTCCTTCAAACTTAAAGTTTTGTGTGAATTAATCATGGAAACCAAGGGAAAAATATCAAATTCTACATGTATAGGAGATTGAGTGGCAAACAAGGTCAATCTACACTAATAAATGAGAAACATGCAAATTAACCATCACTCTGCTACACCAAGCCATACCCACCAGCCAATCAAGAACACGGATGCAAATTAACCAACCAAGATGGTGGTAAGCCATGGAGCTGGAGCAAGCAGGAGGCTTGGGTTGCCCCCAGCAATGGAGGAAGCCAGCTTCCCGCCCGCCCTGGCCGGCCCTGGCCTCCACTCAAGGAGGCACTAAAAAAAGAAAAGAAAAAGCAAAAAAGGAGGGGCTGGGACCTTGGATTACCAAAGGGTGATCAGGCCGGGATGGCATGGCAGGGACTGTTGGGGATAAACAGACTAGCAGGGGGGCCAGTTGGAGGTGACTAGGACAGGGGCATCAGTTTGGAGTGAGCAGGTCAGCAGGAGGTAGTTGGGGGTGATCAGGCTGGTAGAGGGCATTTGGGGGTGAGCAGGCCAGTGGTGGGGGGCAGTTGGGGGCAAGTAGGCCAGCAGGCAGAGTGGTTAGGGGCAATCAGGCAGGCAGGTGAGCAGCTGGAGCCAGCAGTCCCAGACTGTGAGAGGGAAGTTTGACTGCTGGTTTAGGCCAGTTCCCTGTAAACCAGCAGTAAGACATCCTTCAAGGGGTCCCAGATTGGAGAAGGTACAGGCTGGGCTGAGGAACAATCCCCCCCGCTTGCACGAATTTTGTGCACCAGGCCACTAGTATATGTATAATAGTGAAGTATCCATCAAAGGCCTATGTCAGATGAAGTATAAACTTACAGACCAAGGTAAATGGGGAAATTACAAATGGCAGGCTAGAGTACAATCTTAAAAAAAGCAAGAGAAATGAGCTTTCTACCATATGAATACTGGGTGAAATTTAATTTCACTTTATTCTTGGAGGACTAGGGTACCTGGGATGATACTGCTTGTATCTCCCAGTAGTTTTTAGCTACTTAAGGGAACTAGGTTTTATTTTTCTTATTTTTATTTTTAAATATATTTTATTGATTTTTTACAGAGAGGAAGGGAGAGGGATAGTCAGAAACATCAATGAAAGAAACATTGATCAACTGCCTCCTACACACCCCTACTAGGGATGTGCCTGCAATCAAGGTACATGCCCTTGACCAGAATCGAACCTGGGACTCTCCCAGTCTGTAGGTTGATGCTCTATCCACTAAGCCAAACTGGTCAGGGCAAGGGAACTAGGTTTTAAACATCTTTAATTTTTCAAAGCCTAGCATAGTGTCTGGCACACAGTAGAAATACAGAAGATGTTCATTAAGTAAGTGAATAAGCGAGGGACAATTAAACTCATATGATGGTAAGTGGCAGAATGGCATTATTAATTAGATCAAATGTTTTATTCAGGAATTAGAAATTAGGTTGATTCTTAGTCATACCTGCCTCTGATCTTTAGGTGGCAGTATTATCTCATGTTAAATTGTTTCAAGAACATTTAACTTTTGAGAACAAGTATGAATTAAAAACAATTCTGTAGTTTAATTCTATTGTGCAGAGCCAACTAAGAAACAAAATATGATTACATGATATTATGGATTTCCTCCCCAACTTAAACACAAATGAAAACTGATAGTTCTCTAATTCTAGTAATTTCCAAAGCTTAAAGGCAAATACAAATTGGTGTACTTTGTTTACAAAACACATGTACTTTTTCAGAGTATGAAAACGTGTAAGAGAGAGAGAAAGAGCAAAAGAGAGAAGTAAAATGTCTAAAAGTAAGCCATCCCCCAACGTATAGGATGACTAGAGTAAATACAAGATGGTCAGTTAAATTAGAATTTCAGACCCACAAAGGATACTTTATATTATGTCTCATATAATATTTGTGACATACTTATACCAAAAAAAGTATTTCTTGTGTATCTGAAAAGCAAATTTAACTAGTATCTGTTTGTTTTTTAACCTAAATCTGTCAATCTTACTAACAAACTAGAGGCCCAGTGCATGAATTCATGCATGGGTGGGGTCCCTCAGCCTGGCTGGTGATCAGGGCCAATCAGAGCTGTGAGAGATTGGCTGGCTGGGGGAAGGAGCCACAGGAGGTTAGTTGGTGGGGGGAGGGGCTGTGGTAGATTGGCCAGCTGGCCCAGTTGGGGCCGATGGGGGCTGGCTGGCCAAAAAGAGGGGCTGTGAGGTGTTGGCCAGAAGGGGAAGGGGCCATGGCAGGTTCTGATCAGAGCCATCAGGGCCAGCTGGTCAGGGGGAGGGACTGCAGGAGGTTTGCCAGCAGGGGAGGTTGGCTGTGGGAGCCCACTGACCACCAGGGGGCAGCTCCTGTGTTCAGCATCTGCCCCCTGATGGTCAGTGAGGGTCATAGTGACCCGTCAATGAGTCATTCAGCGGTTTGGTCGCTTAGGCTTTTATATATATAATATTTTGGTGTTGCTAATTCTAAAATAAACAGAACTTTACCAAGTCTGAAGAGAGAAAAGGGAAACAGTTGGTGGGGTCAGCTTCTTCCTCTTAAGTCTAACTTTAACACTCTTGGTACTTTCCCCCTGCAGATCGGAGTTCCTTAGCTAAGTCATTCATCTTCAGGACACTGACTACTCTGGCAAGTGCCCACGTTACAACCTAAAGTAGCTCTCCTATGTAAGCACTGTTTTATAGCACTTGTGAATTTGCTTGTGAAAGCCCACTCAGTGTATAAGGAAGGAGATCCCAGACCCTTCACCTCTGATTTACACTTCTCAGAAGGACCTGATCTATATCAGCTATGCCAATGGAAATAGACGAATTGCTTGTGATGTAAGTCCTATGTAAAAAAAAAAAAAATTCTGGTAAATCATATATCACAGCTTTATGTACATTTGCATTTTAATATAAGCATTCCTTATCTTTCAAATAAAATGCACTTCAAAATTTCATTTTTAAGTATTTTTTAATATATATTTTTATTGATTTCAGAGAGGAAAGGAGAGGGAAAGAGAGATAGAAACATCAATAATGAGAAAGAATCACTGACCAGCTGCCTCCTGCAAACCCCTAACCTGAAACTCAGTCATGTGCCCTGACCAGGAACCAACAAAGACCTTCTGGTTCATAGGTCTACACACAGCCACTGAGCCACCAGCCGGGCTGTAAATATTTCTCAATTCAAAGTAAACTTTTCATAGAAATAGTATTATGAATGGTAATCGGATCTTCAGATTTCCTGGTGAGAGTGTATTTAGTTGATCATATGACTGAATCACTGTATTTGTAGTCAAAAATTGTTATTTTTAAAAAGGTTATTTTAATATTAGTATTTTTAAGAGTAAAAAATGTTGAATATTCAGGTTTAAAGACATATCAATAACCCATGTTTATTTTGCTCTTGCTCTGTCTGTGCCAGAAACCATTCTCAGCACTTTAAGTGAATTAACCCATTTAATCCTCATTATAACCCTCGGAGGTAGGTTTTATTGTGATCCCATCTGTCAGATGAGAAAACTGGGGCAAAAGTCAAATGGCTGCCCATAGTTATACAGCTTCTAAGTGGGAGAACTGGGCTCTGAGCCAACCCACAGCTGCATGAACCACTGTATCCCACAGTCACCCTCCTTTAGAATAAAAAGGGAAGTGAACGGTCTGAGAAGATTCTGAGGGGACAGCTGCTCACTGTCCAAGGTAGTACACTGAACCTAGAAGAGTTCAAAGTGGATGGTTGGTCTTTCCCTTAGTTTAGCTGTATTATGAATACTACTTTTGTGCTTCCTGACCAGAATGGAACTATTTTGGAGTTTGTAAGTGGAACAAAGGATGTCAGAAAGAGGGAGAAAGATTTATCCAGATATAACTGGATAAGAATTAATGAAAGATGGCAGTGGATTAAAGAGAACATGTGTGTGGGGTATGAGGAAGAGATTTCTGGAGTGGAAATAACTGAGCTGATACTTAAAAAGAAAAATCAAAGAGAGGACAGTTTGACTTCCCATAATTATCTATATAAATAGGAAAGGTGAAGTGACAGGAATATTATTAATCCTACTAGTGGCCTGGTGCATGAAATTCATGCATGGGGGTTAGGGAGGGGGCTGTTTCTCAGCCCAGCCTGCACCCTCTCCAATCTGGGACCCCTCAAAGGATGTCCTACTGCCAGTTTAAAGGGATTGGGCCTAAACTGGCAGTTGGATATCCCTCTCACAATCTGGGACTGCTGGCTTCTAACTGCTCACCTGCCTGACTGCCCCTAACCACTCTGCCTGATGGCCTGCTCGCCCCCAAATGCTCCCCTGCTGGCCTGTTCACTCCAAACTGCCCCACTGCTGTCCTGATCACCGTCAACTGACTCCCACTGGTGGCCTGCTCACCCCCAACTGGCCACCTGCCGGTCTGCTTATCCCCAGTGGCCCTGCCCCCCCACCAGCATGATCACCCACAACTACTGTCCCATCCTGGCCAGATTACCCACAACTGCCATCCCATCCTGGCCTGATTACCCACAACTGCCCTCCCCTCTTGGCCTCTAACCGCCTCTGTCTTGGCCCCACCACCTTGGCTTTGTCCAAAAGAACATCTGGAAGGTCTCCCAGTTTAATTAGCATATTACCCTTTTATTAATATAGATAAAGGTCTGGTGCATGGGTGGGAGCTGGCTGGTTTACCCTAAAGGTTGTCCCAGATCAGGGTGGGGGTTTCACTGGGGTGCCTGGCCAGCCTGGGTGAGAGGCTGATGGCTGTTTGCAGGTTGGCCATGGGCCCCGGCGACCCAAGCTCCCATCCCCTCCTTTTTTTCTTTCCTTTTCTCTTTTTGGCTGGCTGGAAGCAGGTATCTGGGATTTATTTATCTTCTATAATTAAAACTTTGTAGCTTTGAGCAAAGGCCAGGGCCAGCCAGGGTGAGCGAGAAGCTTGGCTTCCTCCATTGCCAGGGCAACCCAAGCCTCCTGCTTGCTCCAGCTCCGTGGCCACCTCCATCTTGGTTGGGTTAATTTGTATACTCACTCTGATTAGCTGGTGAGCATAGCGGCGGTACAGTTAATTTGCATGTTTCTCTTTTATTAGATAGGATTTAACTTGCTCAGATTGGTGAGAACCCAAGATGCTTCATGTACCACCCAGTGGTGGCAATTGAGGACTTTCCAAAGGCACCTACTCAAGGTGACAGTCTCTCTTGTGCTAAAGGAAGCATCAAATCCCCATCCCCATTTAGTTGTCTTTAAACACTCTGTCTGCCCTTTATCTTCTCCACAGAGATAAGAATTAGTGAAGGTGGAAGGAAAAGAATTCTGGACTTAATGTTTGTGGAGCAGAGTTCTGACCCTGCTACCTAATTAGTTGTCTAACCTTTGGCCCCTGTTTCCTAAGCTGTGAAAACAGAGATGATATTACACACCTTGTGATGTAAGCACCTGGAAAATATTAACTGTGATTCCATTTAATCTTCACAACCTTGTGAGGTACATTCCCATTTTGTGGGTGTGGGAAATGAGGCTCAGGGGGTAAAGGTACTTGTTTGAAAGCACTTAAGGGCTAATATTATGGTGTTCATAGGCACCCCAATCGTTTAGCCCTAGTGCGGTTGATCTTCCTCTGCATTGCGGCCTACAGGAGAAAATGCAATCACTGAAACAAAATGATATACACTTTTCCAGAATGAAAATTTTAAAAAGTCTTTTCTACTCCAGTCCTGAGAAATAGTGGGGGGGGGGGGGGGACCAAGAACAAAGTGAAGCTCAGAAATACTTTTACCTAAGGAAACAAAAATAGAAGGTTTTTTAAAGAAAAATATCCCATGAGTAAATGTTCCAAAAAGGGAACATTCAATTTATGGATACATAGACACTGTAGCATTCATTCATATAGTGACTTTTATTTCAAGATTATTTTTTATTACATGACTAGAGGCCCGGTGCACAAAATTCGTGCACAGGGGGAGAGGTGTCCCTCAGCTCATCCTGCACTCTCTGCAATCTGGGACCACCCAAGGGAAGTCTGACTGCCTGTTTAGGCCCGATCCTACCAGACATCCTTCTCACAATCCAAGACTACTGGTTCCCAACTGTTCACCTGCCTGCCTTCCTGATTGCCCCTAACTGCTTCTGCCTGCTAGCTTGATCACCCCCTAACCACTCCCCTGCCAGCCTGATTGATGTCTAACTGCTCCCCTGCCAGCCTGTTTGTCCCTAACTGCTCTTCCCTGCAGGCCTGGTCACCCCTAACTGCCCTCCGTGCAGGCCTGGTCACCCCCAACTTCCCTTCTCTGCTGGCCTTGTCACCCCTAACTGCCCTCCCCTGCAGGTTTGATTGCCCCCAACTGCCCTCCCTTGCAGGCCTGGTCCCTCTCAACTGCCCACCCCTGATGGCCATCTTGTGGTGGCTATCTTGTGTCCACATGGGGGCAGCCATCTTTGGCCACATGGGGGCAGCCATCTTGTATGTTGGAGTGATGGTAAATCTGCATATTACTCTTTTATTAGATAGGATAGAGGCCTGGTTCATGGGTGGGGCCAGTTGGTTTGCCCTGAAGGGTGTCCTGGATCAGAGTGGGGGTTCCCTTGGGGCATGGGGCAGCCTGGGTGAGGGGCCTGTGGTGGTTTGCAGGCCAGCCATGTCCCTCTGTGACCCAAGTGAAGACCCTGGGATCTGGGATTTATTTATCTTCTACAATTGAAATTTTGTAGCCTGGAGCAGAGCCAAGCCTCTTGCTCACTCAGTGGTGGCAGCCATTTCTGTTAGGATTTATTTATCTTCTATAATTGAAACTTTGTAGCCTTAAGTGGAGGCCATGACAGGTTAGGGCTGCAGAAGTTTGGCTTCCTCCATTGCCGGGGGCAACTGTAGCTTCCTGCTCTCTCCAGCTCTGTGGCCGCTGCCATTTTTGTTGAGATTTATTTATCTTCTATAATTAAAACTTTGAAGGCCTGGGCCTTCCTCCATCTACAGGGAAACTCCAGTCTCCCTCCTGCTTTCTCTGTGGCCCCAGCCAACTTGGTGGGGTTAATTTGCATGCTCACTCTTGATTGGCTGGTAGGCATGGCTTGTGAGCAAGGTTTGTGGGTGTAGCAGAGTGATGGTTAATTTGCATATTACTCTTTTATTAGATAGGATAATACAAGCTTATTCACTTAATATATATTTATTGAGCATCTGCTATATGCCACATGTTTTGTAACTCTGAATAATGCAGAAAAAAATCCCTGTTCTCATGGAGATAGATTGTATTCTAATGTAAGCATGGCAGATTATTAAAAAAAAATAATCACTACAATGCGTGGCTCAGTGGTTGAGCATCGACCTATGAACCAGGAGGCCACGGTTCAATTCCCGGTCATGGCAGGTGCTTAGGTTGTGGGCTCTATCCCTAATGGGGGGTCATACAAGAGATGGCCCATCAGTGATTATCTCTCATCATTGATGTTTCTATCTCTCTCTCTCCCTCTTTCTTCCTCTCTGAAATCAATAAAGGTATATTAAAAAATAACTACAAAAAATCAAATCATTTATACAGAATAGAAAGGGATAAGTATTATAGGGAAAAAATAGTGTTGGGAAAAAATAAATGGATTATGGGTAGGTAGTTGCAATTTTAGATAAGACAGTAGGAGGTCTAATTGAGCAGGTGAGTTTTAAGCTAAGAGTTCAAAGAAAGGAGGAGATGAATTATGAGACTATCTGGGGTCAAGAGCAGAGGAAGGACCAGCACAATGGCTTAAGGTGGGAGCATGCATGGAGGGTAGAGCCCTATAAGGAAGCCAGGTTGGCTTGAGAGGGATGAGTGTGAGAAGGAGCAAGAAGCAGTAAGACTGTGGGAGTTATGTAAGCTACTTTAAGGGTTTGAGCTTTTTCCCTTTGAGAAATAGAAGCATCTGAAGAGTTTTGAGTGGAAATGGGACATGATTGGGCCTGCAGTTTGATAGATCACTACCTCAGGCTGCTGTTGGGAATAGACCACAGGTGGTAAAGCAGAGGAACAGGAGGCCAATTTGGAGACCATTGGGTAATCTAGGTATGACACGGGGTGCCAGACCAGGTGGCAGCTGTGAAGTTGATGAGAAGTAGTGACAACCTCGACCCATTTTGAAGGTAAAACAAACAAGGTTTACTGAGATGTGGGATGTGAGAAGATGAGTCAAGAATGACTCCACGTATTGAGCCTGAGCAACTGCAAAGAAAGCTTTTCCATAGACTAAGATGGGAGCACTTGTGTGTTGGAAGGAGTATTGCAGAAAGTTCCCTTTAGGATGTTATACTTGAAGTGACATTTAGATGTCTGAGTGGCTATATTGAGTAAACAGTTGTATGTTTAAGTCTGGAGCTCTGCTCTAGCCTGGACATATACATTTGTTCAACATATAGTTGATATTTAAATTCATGAGACATGATGAGGTCACCAAAAGAATACAGAGAAAGAACATTGTTAAGAACTGAGCCCTGAGAAAAGACAACAAATCAGCAAAATTAGAAAATTGAGAGAAAAAATAGAAAAGGAGAATATTAAAAGTACCGACAAACAATGGCTATATCCCCCTGTATACATATAGCTTCCTTTTTTAGAGTTAGTTTTAGAAATGTAGCCTGGCTGGTTTGCTCAGTTGTTAGAGCATCAGTCCAAGGACCATGGGTTCAATTCCCTGTCAAGGGCATGCACCTGGGTTGCAAGCTCGGCCCTGCGCCCTGGTCAGGATGCAAATGGGAGGCAATCAATTGATGTGTCTCTCACATTGATGTTTCTCTCCCTCCCTCCCCTTACTTAAAAAAAAAATCAATGGAAAAATACCTTTTTTGGACTCAGTCCTCATGCACCCAGGTGCCTGGAATAAAGGTTCTTTTGATATATTATGGCCTCAAGTTGTAGGTGTGCGACCCCAGCCCACTCTGAACCTTTCAGAGATCAGATAGACAGTGTTTTACTTTTGGGGGGTGGGGGGTTGGAGGGAGGTTGTTGGGTGAAGAGGAGGAATTGTGCAAAAATGAAGAAAAAAAGAGCCTGGCTGTCAGGTCTCAGTGGTTGAGTTTGATTCCAGTCAGGGCACATGCTGGGGTTGCAGGATAGGTCCCTGGTAGAGGTGTGCAGGAGGCAAATGATTGATGTTTCTCTCTATGCATTCTCTTTCCCTCTCTCTAAAATAAAGATGTTTAAAAAAATAAAAGAGAGCCCTAGCCAGTTTGGCTCAGTGGATAGAGTGTTGACCTGTGGACCAAAGAGTCCCAGGTTTGATTCCAGTCAAGAGCACATACCTCAGTTGCAGGCTTCTCCATAGCCCAGGTTCTGGTCAGGGCTGGTGCAGGAGGCAACCAAGTGATGTGTTTCTCTCACATCAGTATTTCTCTGCATCTTTCCCTCTCTCTAAAAATCAATAGAAAAATATCCTCAGGTGAGGATTAATAATAACAATCCTATATAATAAAAAGCTAATATGCAAATCGACAGAATGGTGGAACAACTGGTCACTATGACACACACTGACCACCAGGGGGCAGATGCTCAATGAAGGAGTTGCCCCTTGTTGGTCAGTGTGCTCCCACAGGGGGAGCACTGCTCAGCCAGAAGCCCTGTGCCGGGCTCACGGCTGGCGAGCTACGTCCATGGCAGCGCTAAGAATGTCTGACTGCTGGTTTAGGCCCAGGCTACAAGAGGGATGTCTGACTGCTAGCCCCACCGAGCGGGCCTAAGCCATGAGTCAGACATACCCTGAGGGCTCCTGGACTTCAAGAGGTTGCAGGCTGGGCTGAGGGACTGCCCCCTCCCTCCCAGTGCATGAATTTCATGCACTGAGCTTCTAATAATAATAATACAATACAATACAATAAAATAAAAGAGGAAAGGGCTTATAAAGTGGTGATAAAACATTAAAATAAGTATGTTATAGTGAAACAAGCCAAATCACTGCTCTTGTTTATTTATTAGTTAATTTATTATTAAATTATTTTTTCTTTATGTACATGTGAAGCTACAGGCATTTAATTTGATGCTTTAAAATTATGCCTTGGTTTTATTTCATGTCCTTAGTATTTTGTCTTATTAATTATGTTGGTCTGATTAGTCATTTCTCTTAATTGTTTTGGTTTAATTATTCAATAATTCCTTTCGTTAAAACATTTTCAATAATTAGGATATTTGTAAAGGTAATAATCTCTAAATTAAATTAGTTTATGTTTTAATAACTTTTTTATTGCTATGAATGTTGTATTTATCATTGAGCTAACAATGCCTAAAAAACCTTACTCTTAACTCGATTAATCTAGAATTTAGAATTGTGTTAAGATGAATAGAAGTCAAAAGAATAGTCGTGGAAAACAATGAGAAAAGTAAAGATCACTTAAATGATCAACATCGGCCACCTGAGACTGTAATTGAGAGAAGGAAGAGGATCAGAATTGAGTTACAAGAAGGAGCCTCTTCCTGTTTCTATCTTTAAAGTATGAAACTAGACAAGGACTCTGGAATGTTTGCTTGACAATGCGACGAAAGGAAGTTTGGGCTCAAAGCTTGCCCTGTCACACTGGAATTTAGGCATTTAGTGATCAATTGATCATCCTTAGTTGTTTAGGTAAACTAAAATTAACACACCTGACTGAATCCCCTCACTTCAGTCCCAGAATGTTCAAACTTTTAGAACAGCCAGAACATTGCATCTTTGAAGTTAGGCATATAGAATTCCCAGCACCGTGTTTCAGGAAAGAATTTTCCCAGGCCTCTGCTAGCTCCATGGCAGAGAAGCATGCAGGATAATGTCAGCCTGGTTAAATGTCTTGATAAAACAAGACCTTTTGATGGAATGATAAATCTAGCCATTGTATAAGTCACTCGAGCTTTTTTAAATAACTCTGTAAGCTTAAGAGGACAGAGCAGACGTTCCCCACCCAACACAATAGGGGACTATAGGTCTCATTCTCTGCTCCTGTGTTCTGTTCCCATCATGTTTCTAGGTAGCTGAAGACTCTGTCCTTCTCTATTTCTTAGAGGAGCATCTCCCCAAATATGTACCATGAAACACTTGGGATTTACTATAAGACAGTAATACATCTTGTGGAAAATAGATGTCAGTGGAAAACTGTTTTCTAAATGTATTTTTAAATCTATATATATAAGAAAAATTCTAAGTATTTAAAAAAATTTTAATGTGTTATTTATTTCAGAGAGAAGAAGAAAGAGGGAGACAGAAATAGAAACGTCAATGATGAGAAAGAGTCATTGACTGGTTGCCTCGTGCACTCCCTCCACTGGGGATCCAGCCCAAAACCCAGGCAATTAAACCGTGACCTGCTGGTTCATGGGCTGACACTCAAACCACTGAGCCACGTTGGCCTGGCAAAAATTCTAAATACTTTTTATTAATATAGGATAATTTGATTTTAAGAAATGGAGTGCTAACTTCTGTGCATCAAAGATCATTTTGGAAAAGTTAAAAGACTGGAGAAGTTAGATGCTACACATAATTGACAAAAGATTGTTACTCGGAATATAATTTAAAATGTGGGTCAAAGGTATGAATATGTAATTCACTGAGGAGAAAATGAAAATGACCAATAAACATATGAAAAGTTGTTCAAATTCCCTAGTAATTACATAACTATAAATTAAAACTAAAATAAAATAGCATTTTCTATTCAAATGGGCAAAAAACTAAAAGTCTGACAATATTGAATAGTGAAACAGGAGTCGCGTGCAGTGCAGGTGGGAAGATGCATAAGTAGCACTTAGGAAAGTTGATTGGCAATATAGTAGTATATAGTAAATTAAAGAAGTGCTTAACTCATGGATTCAACAAAAATTTGTCCTGACCGGTTTGGCTCAGTGGATGGAGCATCGGACTGCGGACTGAGGGGTTCTGGGTTAGATTCTAGTCAAGGGCATGTACCTAGGTTGCGGGTACATCCCCGGTGGGGGGTGAGCTGATCAATGTTTCTCTCTCATCAATGTTTCTAACTCTCTAACTCTATCCCTTCCTCTCTGTAAAAAAATCAATAAAATATATTTTTAAAAAATTTATTGAGTATCTGCAATGGCAGTGCTATTTTGGGTATCAGAGATACTACAGTAAACAACAAAAATACCTGCTTTCACAGAGCTTACATTTTACTAAGAGGGAATGTGAGGTGAGGGGAAGAGATAGAAACACACACACACACACACACACACACACACACACACACACACACACA
>JAAGEH010000018.1:15477630-15514455 GCA_011751065.1 Lasiurus cinereus | reverse complement strand
CCCCCTTTCATAGATGAGGAAAGTGAGTCATGAAGAAGATAACTCATTCCGGATCAGTAAACTGTGGTGTGCTGATTCAAACCCAAGCCAACCAGCTCACTCTTCTTCACTCCTGGCTCGGCTGCCTCTTATATTTTTTCTCTCAAGGGTTTTGCCTCTAGTGCCAGGTGTCTTTCCCACCATCATAGGCTGCATCTTGGGTCACTGTTTTCGTCTGATTTGTTGTTGTTGTTGGTGGTGGTGGTGGTTGATTTCCTCTTCCATCTGCCACACATATTTATGATGTTATTCCATTTCTTTTTAAATTACACTTTTCTAACCGCACTCATTTCCTATGAACCTAAGGCTAAAAGAAGTCAATTAAAAAAAAAAAACTTTCTTGGGTTTCTCTGAATCCAAAACAAAGTGTGCCTGAACCGTGGCACCAGCAATTTCTGAAAAGCTGGGAGGAGAGTGCCAAAAGCGAGGTCCAGAGCGTGCATGTGAAGAGTGCTACCATCTGGGTGCTCTGCAAGGGCCCTGGAGACAGAGCAGTGGTCCTCCGGGAGGTGAGCCTCTGCTGGTGTGGCTCAAGGGTAGGAGGTAGGGAAACTGGCTGCTCACTCTTGACCTTTGGTACAGTTAGAATTTTATTTATTTTTTTACCATAAATATTAGACAGACACAATAAAAACTGACATTAAGAATTGGGAGGTGAACTATTAAAAATATCACAGTGATTTTTTTGGAACAGCCTAGTTCAAAAGTACCTGAATATTGCAAAATATGCAGTACTCTTCTTGCTATGCCGCACATTGTGAAATGTAACTTTTATACTCGGCAGCAGTGAAAGTAAAATGAAGGAGTACATGCAATGCAGCTATGAGGACCTGACCTGCAACATTGCTACTTAAATCAAGTAGCCACGTTGTTGGGGAAAAAGGATCCCCATTCTCACTTAAAAACATTTCTACATTGCCCTGACCAGTGTGACTCAGTGGTTGGAGGGTCGGTCCTCCTACTGAAGGATCACAGGTTCAATTCTCCGTCAAGGGCATATACCTGGGTGGCACGTTCTATCCCAAGGGTATATACCAGGGCATGTGCAGGAGGCAACCAGTCAATGTGTTTTTCTCTCTCAATGATGTTTCCCTCTCTTTCTCTCTCTCTCTCTACTTCCCTCTCTCTAAAAATAAATGGGAAAAATATCCTTAGGTGAGGATTAATAAAAAATAATATATCTATAATTTTAAATGTTATTTTGTATGACAAGATATAAAATAGATATCATTTAATCATCAAATGTTTTGACTTTCCTAAAATGGGGAAAAATTCAGCCGAGGCCGGTTTGGCTCAGTGGATAGAGCGTTGATCTGCGGACGGCGGGGTCCCAGGTTCGATTCCAGTCAAGGGCATGTACGTACGTTGGTTGCGGGCACATTCCCAGTAGGGGGCGTGCCAGAGGTAGCTGATCGATGTCTCTCATCGATGTTTCTAACTCTGTCCCTCTCCCTTCCTCTCTGTAAAAAATCAATACAATATATTAATAAATAAATAAAATGGGGGAAAATTCAGTTTTGATCATTTGTTGCTGTTCATCTGAGGGGATATTTTTGGGTGCCTACTTTAATTTAGGCAGACAGCATATCTACTGATCTTCTGATGCTGTTTGGTTGAGATGCTGCATTAAAAAGACTAGTGGTTGTTGCTTCTGAGACCTGCAAACTTCTGTCCAAGGAGGAGTGTGGTGTTACGTTGCCCTTAACCACAGCACCAGGGAAGCCCTGAGCAGGAAGCAGGTGTGTGCGGCCCACTCTTGAGGGAGATGCTGGCGAGAGAAAAAGGGTTGGAGCCTATGTGGAATGATAGTGAGCGGTGAGGACAGGAGATGTACACAAAAGGCTCCCAGTGCGTATACTGGGAAAGCTCATGAGCCTCACGGGGAACAATGCAGCCAGCCTGGTATCGAAAGTATCTGAAGTCAAGAACTCAAACCTCCCATTAAGTATTGTCTCCTGATCTGCTTTTCTCTGTATGTTTGCTCTATTCCCCAGCTCCTGGCAGTCTACCGTTCTTTATTTCACAAGTATGGGGCGGGTGGGAAATAACCAAGTCCAAATTCCCTGAAAAGTAAATGTGATCGATTAAGCTTGGGTCAGGTCTCTAGTGCTGATCTGGCATATTTGAGCCAGTGGGGCAGGATCATGTGGTTCCAACATAGTTGCTGAGAATGCATTTTATGGATGGGGAAGGGGCAGGGTTGTTGGCTCATGAATTAAGTAGGCTCCCTTTCGGTGGGGACCACATTTTGAGGTATGCACTACATCAATCAAATCTATTAGAACCGTATGATTTCTATCTTTGGTGTAATGTGGAGAAAATCTTTCTCAAACCCCACAATTATATTGACACACGTTTTACATTTTCTTCCAACATTTTTATTTCTTTTTTATTCACCTGGTATCTATTTAAGTACAAATTATGAGATAAGGACCTAACTTTAAAAAATGGTTAGTCAGTTATCACTGATTATTTAATAATTCATTCTCTTCACGCCGATTTAAAATACCAATTTTTTAATATATAAAATTCTTGTGTGTGTGTGCACGTGCGTGCATGTGTCTGTAGTTATAATACTGTTTCTGGGATTTTTCATTGGTTAGTTCATCTATTGCTGTTTTAAATATATATTAATACTTAAAAATAATATGTACGCTATGAAAGCAAGTACTCCTATTGGTTTTAAGTTTCTTAGAGGAACAATTATCTATACTAATAAAAAAGTAATATGCTAGTTAAATCGGACATCTTCCAGACGAAGCCATAGTGGCAGGGGCTGAGGTAGAGGTGGGTAGGAGCAATCAAACTGGCAGGGGAGAGTAGTTAGGGGTGATCACACCAGCAGGGGAGGGCAGTTAGAAGTGATTAGGTTGGCAGGGGAGGGCAGTTATGGGCAATTAGGCCATCAGAGGAGGGCAGTTAGGGGTCATCAGGCCAGCAGTAGAGCAGTTAGGGGGTGATCAGGCTGGCAGGAGAGCAGTTGGGGAATGATCAGACCAGCAGGAGAAGGCAGTTAGGGAGTGATCATGCCACCTGGGGGGCACATAGGAGATAATCATGCCAGTAGGCAGAGGCAGTTAGGGGGCAATCAGGCCAACAGGCAGGGGAGCAGTTAGGGGCATCAGGCCAGCGGGCAGAAGTGGTTAGGGGTGATCAGGCAGGTGAACAGTTAGAAGCCAGCAGCCCCTGATTGCAAGATTTCTGACTGCCAGTAATTAGGCATCCCCCGAGGGGTCTTGTATTGGAGAGTGTGCAAGATGGACTGAGGGACTCCCCTGCTATCCACAAATTTCATGCACCAGGCCTCTAATCCTATCTAATAAAAGAGAAACATGCAAATTGACTGTACCTCCACCACACCCACAAGCCACACCCACTGGCCATGCCCACTGGCCAATCAGGAACAGGCATGCAAATCAACCCAAACAGATGGTGGTTAATTTGCATATCCCGGTGCAGAGCAAAGACTGAAGACAGCGTAGAAGGAAGCCAAGCGCTGAAGAAGGGCAGGAAGCTGCCAAGAAGCAAGCAAGCAGGGCTGTGAAGCAAGGGAAGCAGGCAGGGCGGGAAGCAGGTCAGGCTGCAGAGATAGGAGAGAAGCAGGCAGGGAGTCGGAGACTGCCTAAGGAAGCCCTATTCTTGCAGGAATCTTCCTGCAATGGGCCTCTAGCATAAATATAACTGCCTAGCACAGTTCTTCATGTATGCTAGATAATGATGATATTTATCATTTTTATAGAAGATATATACATGATGAAATATAAAGTACATATTATTTTATAGTTTTCAATGTGCTTTCATAAAGTTTTGTACATCATCTGGAAAAGAGCAAAATAAGGACCTGGCTGGCTTGGCTCAGTGGTTGTGTATCAGTCTATGAACCAGGAAGCCACGGGTTCAATTCCCAGTCAGGGCACATGCCCAGGTTGTAGGCTTGATTCCTAGTGTGGGGCATGTAGGCAGCAGCAAATCGATGATTCTCTCTCATCATTTATGTTTCTATCTCTCCCTCTTTCTTCCCCTCAGAAATCAATAGAAATATTTTTTAAAGAAGAGCAAAATAAGGGGTGATTTTAGTAAAGTTTTCTTAAAGGGTCAGCAAATATTTTAGGGTTTGAGAGGCATAGAGTCTCTGCTGTGACTATGGTAGCATGAGCACAACTATGGGCAGTACATAAACAAATGCTGCGGCCGTGCCTCATTATTATTTGGGGACCCTGAAATTTGAATTTCATGTAATTTTGACATCAGGAAATATTCTTCATTTGATTGCTCAAGGCAGTGGAACATATTTGGCCTCTGAGCCATAGTTTGCCGGTTCCTGCAATAGGAGATGCTGGATGCCCTTGTCCATCCAAAGTCACCCCTTATTTTGCTAATAGGATCCTGATTTCACTTGAGGAAGCTATTTCTACTTCGACCTCTCATTGAAGACTATCCATCAGTTCAGACACTTCAGCTTGTGCTATAGGAGTACATCTTAGCCTTGGCTCCAGTGCCTGGTTCAATTGGCGTGAATTTGGGGTCCACACTCTCTCCTTCCACAGGAACTTTAGGCAGAATGGAAGATGTGAGCCTGGAGATACCAGAGGCTACCACATGAATCTTAAAAATGAAGCTGACACAGCAAAAGGCCAAGCTAAGAAACTAAGACACTGAATTTTGATTACACTTTTGGAGCTCCTGGATCAAGCCACTCATAATACTAAACAACCCCAAGGCCTTTCTGCTACATAAATATATACTTTCTCTTTCCTATTTAAGTGAATTTGAGTTTGGGCTCTTGGTCACAACAGGACACTAACTGAGGCAAAATTTGTTACCTCTCACATTTGTTAAAACTGTAAAACAAAAAGTGTAAAATTAGATGCCAATGTAATCACCAATCCAGGCAAGTTCAAATGAGCAGTGTTTTTGTTTTGTTTTGTTTTATTGGAACTAAATTCCTTCTCCCAATGGGAACATGGCATTGGCTAATACATGTGGGTTGTGTTGAGCTCTTGCATACCTTTGTGTCCTACACATATGGTGTGTGCTATGCTTCATCGCTTTTCTCTGTTTGAACTATTGCAAAACCTTTATTCACAGAGCTTGCTGTGACAACGTTCAGCCGTCTCTGGGTACAAATATTTAATTTACATAAGTCTGCCTTTGTACTCTCCTTAGTTACTAAAACAAAGAAGAAAATTATTGTGCTTGCCTTTCAAATTATATTGATATCAAATTTAAGTCTCATTTTATGAGGTTACTTAAGCTAAAGTCTCTGATCTATGAAAATATGTTTCAATTATTAATTGAAGAGAGAAGCTTTGTGCTTTTAACAGGAAATGAATTCAGTTGGCTGTTTCAGTTTGCCATTGGGACATGCCAGTTCTCAGTTCTCAGGATGCCTGTGATGTCTAAAGCTGTAACATTCATTTTTGGCTCTGCCTCTGCACCTTCCACTGACTCCCATCTGTGTCCCATAATTCTGCTCACTGGTGTGGTCTGTTACTTTTATTAGAAATTTTAGCCCTAGCCAGTTTGGTTCAGTGGATAGAGTCTTGGCCTTCAGACTGAAGGGTCCTGGGTTCGATTCCAGTCAAGGGCACATAGTACCTTGGTTGCAAGCTCCTCCCCCGCCCTGGCGTGCAGGAGGCAACCAATTGATGTGTTTCTCTCACATTGATATTTCTCTCTGTCCAGGTTTCCTCTACTGTCTCTAAAAATAAGTGGAAAAATATCCTCAGGTGAGTAAAAGTTTTTTTAACTAACTGTACAATTTTTCCATCTCTTTGTCTATAATTGCATTTAAAATGTTCATGCTGTCTTTTAGTTGGAGTATGATCATCTGTAAATGTACCGCTTATTTTAACCAGGAATGTTTAATTAATCACTCATTTCTCCAATCTAGCAAAGAGACCTCAAAAACATTGGCTTATACCATGAGGCATCTATATTCCTGCTCACAGGGCTGCAGGTTAGCAGGGTAGCTCTGCTTCCAGCTGCTGGTCAGCGCAGCTTGGCTCTTGGCTTTCCGTCAACTGTCTACTGTAGGACTGCCGGTGTATCTTACTCTGGGGCCCAGGATGAAGTGGGAGGAGCTAGCTGGTGCACTCTCTCTTTGTGGCAATCACAAGAGTGCTAAAGACTGGACCAGAGGATGCAAGGACATTGAAGTCTTTTGTGATGTTCCATTGACTAGAATAAGTCACATGGTTCAACATCCATACAAAGCAGAAAGTCAGCCACCCACTCTAGCATGCTGTAGGTTTACATGCTGGGAATGGAGAGATTGTGACTAATCCCATCCAGTACATATGGCTTTACTTTGTATGAACTCTGTCTCTGCTCCTCCAACCTACTGATCTCAATTTCTATTGCTAATATGCCCTGTGGGCGGGAGAGGGCTTTCTATATAGCTAGTTTAAATTTTAAAGAAAGAGAATAGTTTCCAGATAGTTTAATGGCCATAAATTCTATAGCTGTTATAGCTGAGTTTCCATTTTTACTCAAACTTCTGGCTTCTTAGTTGTTTATTTTTATGATAATATATGTGTTATTATTTTTTGGTTTATTTTAAAGAGGGAGGAAGGGGGAGAAGAGAAAAGAGAGAGAGTGCGTGCTGGGGGAGAGAGAAAGCTGAGTGGGGGGGAGAGAGAGAGAGACAGAGAGAGAGAGAGAGAAACACTGATGTGAGAGAAACATCAATCAGTTGCTTTCCATAAGTGCCCCAACGGGGGACTAAACCCACAACCTGGGTATGTGTGCTGACTGGAAATCAAACCTGTGACCTTCCAGTACACTGGACACTCCAACCAAATGAGCCACACCAGCCAGGAATATAATAAAATATTTTTAAATATTTTAAAATAAAATTAGCTTTAATTTGTATATTAATGCAATTAAAAACAAAAAAGTAAATGATTCTGTCATTTGTTGTATATTAAAATACACAAAGCAACATATAAGAGAAAAGGGTCTCACTCACTACCAGTTTAATAGCCCTAACATAGTGCTAGGCATATGATATGTGCTTAATAAATACATGTCCACTGAAGTACATTCTATTATTCACTAATGTTTATTACTATCCACAGGTGGTAACTTTTACCTTAACAGACATCTTCTTTTTTAATATAATGTTGTATATATAATCAATGTCCTTCAACTTCATTAGTGTCTGTTACACCAAAAAGGTATTTATCATATGAAACATAGAAAAGCAATAAGTATGTGTTTACTCTTTTTAGGACTAATACAAATTGCTGGTTGCTTTTTCTTTTTCAGTCTGTTTTTAAGATTATTTACTTACATAATCTTCTAAGAGTCCTTAGAAGAAAATTAAATAGACAGAAATATATATCAATTTAGGCAAAATCTATTAACTTTCAAGTTTATAAATATCAAACAATGAAAATACCACTTAAAATTACTTTTAGCTGAAACCAGTTTTGCTCAGTGGATAGAGCGTCGGCCTGTGGACTGAAAGGTCCCAGGTTTGATTCCAGTCAAGGGCATGTATCCTGGTTGTGGGCACATCCACAGTAGGGGGTGTGCAGGAGGCGGCTGATCAATGTCTCTCTCATTGATGTTTCTGACTCTCTATCCCTCTCCCTTCCTCTCTGTAAAAAAAAAAAACCAATAAGATATAGTAAAAAAAATTACTTTTAAAAAGCATTTAAATTAAAATGACATGATATAGGTATAAAAGGATAACAGTGCATGAGAAAGGTAGTAAAAAAAAGTAAGTGCTTTCTGAAAGAGTCTATCCATTCTTAGAAGGAAGTAAATTAATTTCAAGAGTTGATTTCAGGAGGAATCCAAGATAGTAACATAGGTAAACACCTACACTGCTGCCTTGCACAATAATTTCAAAACTACAACTAAAAGAAAGAACGAACATCATCAAGAACCACAGAAAAGCTGGCTGAGTGGAAACTCTACAACTAGAAGGAAAGAGAGGGGCTCATGGAGACCCAGAAGAGCTGCAAAAAGCTGAGGTACGGAGATGCGTGCATGGAGAGAGCAGGTGCCAGAGTACCTGGCTGGCTTTCTCTGGTGGGAGAGAGATAGAGACTCCCGATTGCACTGAACCCCATATCCTACGGCACTGAACCTCAAGTCCAGCCGAATCTCATAGGGGGGGAGTTTGTGAAAAGGAAGAAGTACACGAAATTTAGGGGAGTTGCGAAAGGGCAGAAGTCTGGTGGCGCGCACAGTACTGTGCGCAGAAGACTGACTGCTGATTGTGCTGCTGGCTTTCACAAGTGGGTGGTAGACAGAGCCTCCCAACTGTTCCACTTCTAACTCCACTAAACCCAGTTTTGGGTGAGACTCTGGGGATCCAGACTCATATGGTCCTGGAATGCAGGGGAGCCAGAAAAGCAGCAGTCTAGAGGCATTGCACGTGCATAGGGACCGCTCCAGCAATTACCCAGAGACACGTGAGACCCAGGGGTCTCACTGGAAGGTGGCCCCTTAAGCCCTGAGACTCCACCCCTCCCAAACTCAACAGAGAGGCTTTTGCAGTTTTGCAAGTCTTGTATCATAAAGCTGAATCCAACACAGAAGTTCTCCAGGCATAGTGAAAATGCAGAGACAAAGGAAGGGATCACAAACAAAAGAAATGGAGGAAAACAAACGACTGGATATAGAGTTCAAAACCACGTTTATAAGGTTTTTCAAGAATATCCTAGAAAAGATGGATAAATTTAGCAAGACCCAAGAGGAGATGAAAAAGGACCAACTAGAGATGAAAAAGGACCAACTAGAGATGAAAAGGAACCAACTAGAAATTAAACATACACTGACTGAAATAAAAAATATTATACAGAGACCTAACAGCAGACTAGAGAAAGGCAAGAATCAAGTCGAAAATTTGAAATATAAAGAATCAGAAAATACTCAACTGGAAAAGCAAGAAGAAAAAGAATCCAAAAATGTGAAGATAATGTAAGGAGCCTCTGGGACAGCTTCAAGCGTACCAACATCAGAATTGTGGGGGTGCCAGAAGAAGAGAGAGAGCAAGATACTGAAAACCTATTTGAAGAAATAATGACTGAAAACTTCCCACATCTGGTGAAAGAAATAGACTTACAAGTCCAGGAAGCACACAGAACCCCATATAAAAGGAATCCAAAGAGGACCACACCAAGACACATCATAATTAAAATACCAAGAGCAAAAGACAAAGAGAAAATATTAAAAGCAGCAAGAGAAAAACAGTTAATTACCTACAAGGGAGCACCCATACGACTGTCAGCTGATTTCTCAACAGAAACAAGGCAGGCCAGACGGGAGTGGCAAGAAATATTCAATGTGATGAATAGCAAGAACGTACAACCAAGAACACTCTATCCAGCAAAGCTATCATTCAGAATTGAAGGGCAGATAAAGAGCTTCACAGATAAGAAAAAGCTAAAGGAGTTCATCAACTCCAAACCAGTATTATATGAAATGCTGAAAAATACTCTTTCAGAAGAAGAAGAAAAAGGTAAAGATAAAAATTATGAACAATAAATACATGTCTATCAACAAGTGAATCTAAAAATCAAGTAAATTAAAAATTTGATGAACAGAATAAAATGGTGAATATAATAGAATCAAGGGCATAGAAAGGGAGTGGACTGACAATTCTCAGGGTGAAAGGGGTGAGAGGGGTGCAGGGAGAGACTGGACAAAAATCATACACCTATGGATGAGGTCAATGGGGAGGAGGTAAGAGTAGAGGGGTGGGAGCAGGGTAGAGGGGAGCTATGGAGGGGAAAAAAGAGAAACAAATGTAATAATCTGAATAATAAAGATCTAATTAAAAAAAGAGTTGATTTAATGAAAACTGATTAAATTATAAAACAGAAAGAACTTAATTGAAAGACAGTTTGCTTTTTATGATAGGTCATCTACTAAGGAGAAGAGCAAGACAAAAGTAACTAAATGCCTTCTTGGGTCTTTCTCAGTTATCCTGAAAATGTAGGCTATTTCTTTTGCTTTCTTACAGGAAACATTTATTATAGTTTAAACATGCACTAATGTCTCAAGTTAAAATCATCTTGCCAGATACACTTCTGGCGTAAAGAAAGGAAACTCATATTTATGAAGTGTGTACTCTATGCCTGTTAAGGTGCTAGAAGCAAAGACTTGTTGAATTGAGAAACACTCTCATTTCAGAAACTAGATTCAGAAAGTTTGTGACTGTCTTTTGACTCCAAAATCATGTACTTTGGCATGAGCCAAAACCCAAGAAAACTGTTCATTTGATAATGCAATAAACTGGCATGAATTCCACTTGCAAGTTCAATAATTGCAGTGTAGGAAAACCAAGTTTTATTTAGAGATAAACAAACAATAACTGTGTACAGATGTTTTGCAATAGACAAATCAGAGTAGTCCAAAGTCCTACAGTGGGTATTCCTCAATGCCACATAAGAGATTGCCAGAATGATTCAAATGTGGATCTACCCACTAGACACGCCTCAGCCCTGGGCCTGAGTAGACACGTGGACGTCTCCTGGCTGGAATTTCTCCTTGCTCCTGTGGCTGTCTCTGCAGTGTCTGCTGCATGACCTTCTCCCTGGCCTCTAGATCCACTTCCTCTTCTGGCAGTAGCTTTTTTTTCTCATCCTTCTAGACCCATTTTCCTAATCTGGTGAAACCCCCAGACATTATTCTGTGACTTTTTTTTTCATTTTATTTTTTGCAAACAACGTAATTTGGGGTTTATTTTTATTTACTGCATTATTGATCATTCCTTCCATTGGAGCTTTTGAAAGGGAGCATTTCATACACGTTTCAAGTTTTAGAAGTTAGGTATTGTGATGAACAGTTTGTATACTACAAAATTATAAACTTATGCAGATTGTAGGGAACTTGTTTTCCTAGCTATACATAACTTAAATTACCAAAATGATATCTTGTTTAATAAACTTTATATTATGAATAGTGTCAAATAATTCATACTCCATAGGTTGGAGAGACTAGAATAACAAACCCACACATACCCATCACTCAACTTCAAAAATTAACAATGCTTAGGCATGAAAAGCACTTGACCGATATCAAGTAACAGGTAAAGGAATTCCAATCAAGCTGAGTGAACATATTCTTATTGTTGAAAGACATCCTAATAATACAAAAGTGTGTGAAGTACAAACAGAACTCCCAGGTTTTCAATCATTTGTTAATAATCCCTTTAGCAAGGATGCTGTCTCAGTCAGGACTTACAACAGTGTCATAATGAATGACAGATAGAAATTCTGGTTCTATGCTCACTGGGGATGGTTCTGACATATCAGTTACACAGAAAAATCTGATTTTTTTAGAGTAAAGCCCAACCTGTTTTAGATCATTATAATTCACTTTTTTTTTTAATAGATAAAGATTACAAGTTTTACAAGTTTCTGTAATTGTTTTCATGGCCACAGAAGAAAACAAAAGCATGCATAAATGTAAAAATAAATGACTATACCTGTATTATGAGATGGTTGTATTCTTTTTTTTAATATATATTTTTATTGATTTCAGAGAGGAAGTAAGAGAGAGAGAGAGGGAGAGAGAAAGAGAAAGAGAGAGAGAGAGAGAGAAACATTAATGATGAGAGAGAATCACTGATTGACTGACTCCTGCAGGCCCCCTACTAGGAGTCAAGCCCACAACCCGGGCATGTGCCCTTGACCGGAATCGAACCCAGGGCCCTTCAGTCCACAGGCTGATGCTCTATCCACTGAGCCAAACCAGCTACAGTGAGATGGTTGTATTCTAATGATGCTTTGGGTGAGGGATTACAAATGTGAGAGAAAGAAAACTTGTTATCTCCTGGTGAGGTTGAAGGACAAATCTTTCTGAATGAAAGGTGATCTGATATTCACATATAGCACATCTCTTATTTATAAGAAGGCATCCAAATTCGTTCTAAATTAGGCAGGAGTTGGAGAAACCAAGAAGGCGGCATAGATGAACACCTAAACTGCTGCCTCACACAACAATTTCAAAACTACAGCTAAAAGACAGGATGGATATCATCCAGAACCACAGGAAAGCTGGCTGAGTGGAAATTCCACAACTAGAAGGAAAGAGAGGGGCACACAGAGACTCAGATGAGCTCCAAAAGGCTGAGGTACAGAGACACGTGAGTGGAGAGGACAGACGGCTGAGTGCCTGTCTAGCTTTCTCTAGCAAGAGGGAAACAGAAGCTCCCGACTGCACTGAACCCCAGTTCTGACTGCACTGAACCTCAGTTCCAGGTGAGACCCTGGGGACCCAGACTTATATGGGGGAGAGTCTGGACTGTTGGGAAAAGAGAGGAGCACACAGAAACTCAGGGGAGTCACGAAAGGCAGAGGTCTGGAGCAAGTACATGCAGAGAGGACTGCAGCGATCACTGAGGGACACTGAGACCCAGGGGCCTCATAAGGCAGGGCTGACAGGAATCCAGGCTGTCTGCTCAGCCCTGAGACCTCACCCCATCCAAGCTGAGCACAGAGGCTTTTGCAATTTTGCAAGTCTTGTGTCATAAGACTGTCTCCAGCACAGAAGTTCTCCCAGCATGGACACAGCTGATCCTCACAGCCAATTGGCCTGGAGGTCAATTCCTCCCACTGATACCAACCACAATCAAGACTTAACTACAATAAGACTGTACACACAGTCCACAAAGGGGTGCACCAAGAGTGTCCACCTCAGGTAACTGAGGAGGCTGAGCCACTGGGCCATATAGGACACATAGCACACAAAGCTACTCTACCAACTCAAGGAAGCAATGAAAATGCAGAGACAAAGGAACAGATCACAAATGAGAGAAATGGAGGAAAGCAAATGACTGGATATAGAGTTCAAAACCATGGTTATAAGGTTTTTCAAGAATTTCCTAGAAAAGGCTGATAAATTTAGCGAGATCCTTGAGTATATTAAAAAGGACCAACTAGAAATTAAGCATATACTGACTGAAATAAAAAATATTATACAGAGACCTAACAGCAGACTAGAGGATTGCAAGAATCAAGTCAAAGATTTGAAATACAAAGAAGCAAAAAGCACTCAAAAGGAAAAGCAAAAAGAAAAAATAATCCAAAAATATGAAGATAGTGTAAGGAGCCTCTGGGACAACTTCAAGCATACCAACATCAGAATTATGGGGGTACCAGAAGAAGAAAGCAAGATACTGAAAACCTATTTGAAGAAATAATGACAGAAAACTTCCCCCACCTGGTAAAAGAAATAGACTTAAAAGTCCAGGAAGTGCACAGAACCCCAAACAAAAGGAATCCAAAGAGGACTACACCAAGACACATCATAATTAAAATACCAAGAGCAAAAGACAAAGAGAGAATATTAAAAGCAGCAAGAGAAAAACAGTTAATTACCTACAAGGGAGCACCCCATACGATTGTCAGTTGATTTTTCATCAGAAACTATGAAGGCCAGATGGGAGTGGCAAGAAATATTCAAAATGATGAATAGTAAGAACCTACAAGCAAGATTACTCTACTCAGCAAAGCTATCATTCAGAATTGAAGGCAGATAAGAAAGAGCTTCACATATAAGAAAAAGCTAAAGAAGTTCATCAACTCTAAACCAGTATTATATGAAATGCTGAAAGATACTCTTTCAGAAGAAGAAAAAGGTAAAGATAAAAATTATGAACAACAAATACATATCTATCAACAAGTGAATCTAACAATTAAGTGAATTAAAAATCTGATGAACAGAATAAAATGGTGAATATAATAGAATCAAGGGCATAGGAAGGGAGTGGACTGACAATTCTCAGGGGGAAAAGGGTGTGGGGGTGTGGGAAGAGACTAGACAAAAATCATACACTTATGGATGAGGACAGTGGGGGGTAGATAAGAGCAGAGGGTGGGATAGGAACTGGGTGGAGGAGAGCTATTGGGGGGAGGAGTGAAGAGGAACAATTGTAATAATCTGAACAATGAACATTTATTAAATTTAAAAAATAAATTATTAAAAATAAATAAATAAATTAGGCAGGAGTTATCTCTTCATCAAATACCCCAAATAGAAGGGTCCTCCTCTTGATTAATCATAAACATCTAGCATGTGTTCATTGTCTTTACAATCTGCTGCTTATTTGTCCATCCTGGTCTCAAGGAATTCATAATCTACTTCAGGTGACAAGTTGCTTATACGAAGATAAAGGCTGTCCAGTGAGAACTACAGGTAAAAATGGTGTTATTGTAAGGCTTCATAGGTGGGAAGGATGAGCATGGACTCTGGTTTTTTTTTTGTTTTTTTTTTATAATATATTTTATTGATTTTTTTACAGAGAAGAAGGGAGAGAGATAGAAAGTCAGAAACATCGATGAGAGAGAGACATCGATCAGCCGCCTCCTGCACGCCCCACAGTGGAGATGTGCCTGCAAGCAAGGTACATGCCCCCGACCGGAATCAAACCTGGGACCCTTCAGTCCTCAGGCCGACGCTCTATCCACTGAGCCAAACCGGTCCCAGCATGGACTCTGGTTTTAGGGAGTTGAGACTAAAGTAGGCCTTGAAAGTCAGTGTTGATCATGGATCCTCCACTCCCAACCTGATATCATGCTCTGGCTTGCATAAAAGGACACATCAAAGATGTGAGGAGCACAATGGGGCCATCATTCTGGCAAAACAAAGGCATCAACAAACTTCCTCCTGAGCTGAGTCATCTTCCCTCTCCTCTGCAAAACCTTCTTGGTCCATGACTTCACCCTCAGATCCCCGAGCTTACGAGAAAAGAGGGCCTGGCTCTGCTCAGCGCCTAATGGGGAGACATACTTGTGGTTTCTGTCTTGTCCAGCCGGACTCACAGAGTAGGAGATAAAGATCGAGCTGAAACTCTGGCCATAGGAATAGCAAGCAGGCAGAGCCCTGTCATTTCTCTAGAGATCCTATACCAGCTGAAGCACCTAGCACCCCAAGCTAGGTGCATAGAAAGGGAGTGGACTGACCATTGCAACAATTTAAAAAGAGAGCTCAGATTTGGGGATAAAAAAATATTGTCCCTAAAAGAATTATAAGAATAGCAGTGAGAGTTGAGAGAGAGATTCAGGAGCCTCCATAAAGCCACACTCACAATTAGGGAAAATACCAGACTGCTCCAGGGGAAGGTGACAGGACTGGGTGCTGGGATACCTGGGATCAGCGGGGTGTGCTTCCAGGTGCCTCACACTTGTTCCTGGGAACAAACACCTGAGGTGGTGGTAGCTCCATTATAACAGACCAGAGACGTTAACTGCTGACATTTATGAAACTATTAAGTGACTGATTAAACACTTTTTAAGATGTGAGTATAAGTTAATGGTTGTACTAATTTTTTTTAAAAAAAATTGGTTTCAGAGAGGAGGGGAGAGAAATAGATAGAAACATCAATTATGAGAGAGAATCATTGATTGGCTGCCTCCTGCATGTCCCCTGCGGTGGGGGGCAGGGGGGAGATGCGGGGGAAGAGGAGATCAAGCCCACAACCCGGGCATGTGCCCTTGGCCAGAATCAAACCCGGGACCCTTTAGTTTGCCACAGGCCGACACTTTATTCACTGAGTCAAACCAGCTAGGGTTGCACTAATTTTGTTGTTGTTAATCTTAACCCAAGGATATTTTTCCATTGATTTTTTAGGGAGAGTGGAAGGGAGGGATAGAGACACAGAGAGAGAAACATCGATGTGAGAGAGGCACAACGATTGGTTGCCTCAGGGATGGGCCCCAAACAGCCAGGGATGCAGCCTGTACATGCCCTTGACCGGAATCAAACCCAGACCCTTCAGTCCAAGGACGGACACTCTATCCACTGAGCCAAACCGGCTAGGGCTGCATTGATTTTTATTTAATGCAATTGAAGAATTAACAACGTGAGGGTCGAATGAATAGTTCCAGACTATTCCACTGTTCTGGTTTACTAATTCAGCTAAATTCAAATGTGTGTGGGAAGGTGGATGAATTAATGCTACCTCTTCTGAGTAATATATTTACACTTATAACTGGCATGAGGATATATCTTAATCCAGTTACTGCTTTTTTAAAAAGCAATATGAACTTGCTACACATGAAAACTTACTCCAAAGGCCCTTTAATAGAAGCCCCTAAAGCACAGTGGCTCTGACTCAAATGCAATGGTGTGGGGGAGATGGTAAACTTACAAGTTCTTTCCTTCTTTCATTCCGCCTCCCAGAGTATGCCCCTCAGCAACCCCAAAGTGTGTCCTAAGTTCTACGTGTGATGATTGACCACTGACTTAACCCCAGGGGGCTGAGAATTCTGAGCTTGAAGATCCAAAGAGATCTTCAAGTGGACCCGCCACAGGTGGACGGCGAGCCCTTTCATGGCAGCAAACCAAAAAGTAAGTCTCTCTCCTTTTGGAGAGATTTCAGCATAGTAGGAATTTTTCTTCAGTTTCATGTCCAATTATGTCATTTTGATTATAAAAATTAGATGAGATAGCCATAGCCAGGTTGACTCAGTGAGTAGAGCATCGACCTGAGGAATGAAGGGTCCTGGGTTCAGTTCTGGTCAAGGGCACATCTGGTTGTGGGCTCAATCCCCAATAGGGGGTATGCAGGAGGCAACTGATCAATGAGTCTCATCATTGATGTTTCTAGCTCTCTCTCCCTCTCCCTTCCTCTCTGAAATCAATGAAAAAATATTTTTTAAAAAGAAGAAGAAAGAGAGAACCACGACATATCTCCAAAGTTCACATCATCTCATGGGTAGGGGACTGGGGCAGGGAGTGGTTGAGGTGGAATAATTCTTTTGGGGTCTGTGAATTGCCCATATTTACTTCATCTGCCCCACCCCTCCCCACCTCTAGAATGAAGGTCATCATGTAATTGTTTCCTTGTGACAACATCTCAACTTAGTAATGAAGAACGTTTTTAACTTCTTTAGGGAAAGAGAACTGAAAAGACTGCCTCTATTATCCATCCACAGGTCAGAATCACATTGGTATTCTTTAAATTATATGTTCACTCTCCATGAAAATAAAACTTTAAAAAATGTTTACTTTTCATTAGTTTGATTCTGGTAATAAGCAAGGAAAGCAAAATTCACATTACACATTATGTAAATCAAGTTTCTCAGGCATTCCTCGTGTGATTGGATAAAACGCCTTTTCTTAGGTGCTTTTTACAAAAAAAAAATACTAATTTCAGGGAGCAATCTATTTTCGCCGATGTGTTACTTTTATAAGTTGTAAATGTGTTTGCCTGTAAGCAACTGAAAAGCCAGGAAGGCTGGAAGAAGTAAGGCATTTATTTGCTTTAAGCAGCAAGGTATCTGAGGGAAGCTCCCAGAGCTGGGATGGTGGCTCAGCAACCTCTCCCCATTCTTCTTTTCATCACTGAAAGGCAGCTTCACTTCAGGCATCACATCAGCGTTACAAGTGAGGAGAAGGAGGGAGAAGGAAGGGCAATGTGTAAAGGAAGTTGCCAGCTGGGTCTTTACAAAAGGTTTTCTGGAGTTCAGCCCATGTGGCTCAGTGATTGAGCATCGGCCTATTTCACCAGGAGGTCATGGTTTGATTCCTGGTCAGGACACAGGCCTGGGCTGCAGGTTTGATCCCCTATAGGGGATGAGCAAGAGACAGCTGATAAATGATTCTCTCTCATCATTGATGTTTCTATCTCTCTCTCCCTTTCTTATTTTTCTTGAAATCAATAAAATTATTTAAGGAGAAAAGAAAAAAAAAAAGCTTTTCTGGAAGCCTCTAGCAGAGACTTCCGTTGACATTGTGTTGGCCAGAACTGGATCACCTGTCCTCCCCTCTTCCATCCAAGGAGCCTACAAAATCAAACATCTCACTTCCCAGCCTGCCTTTTAGGAGAGGAGGCAGGTTGGGAGAGTGGGGGGATGTGTGGTGAGAGAGCCGGTTTATAAGATCTGCCACCACCGACTGGGAATTTTTCTGATTCCTTGTCATGTGGAATTGTTTTCAACAGGCAAAAAAGCTTTCAGTTCAGAAGTCCTAGTTTCAGAATGCAATCTCCTCACCGCTTATTTTCTCTTTAAAATGATAGATTTGGGCTGTCTTGTCTCTAAATAGCTACTTATTGTAGCTTTGTTTTGAAAGCAGCATATCTCAGATCAAATGACAAAATGAAGGGAAACATCTTGTGACCTTTCGGTTTTAGTCATTGGGGACGGATCTCTTGCCAGGACAGACAGTTCAGTGTTTTTAAATATTCTGGTGCTTATTTGTCCAAGACCAAGACAGAAACATCATGAATAATGACTATGTGAAAACAGAGCCACACACTTTTGAAATTCACACTTTTGAAATTCTCTTGAGTAAGATACACACTTTTGAAATTCTCTTGAGTCTATTGAACTTAGTCAATTCCTATTAAAAAATGTAATGTCTTTCTTTGGAGGCAAACATTTTGTTAATTTACGTGGCTAAAATCCTTAAACTCTTAAATTCTTAAACTTTAAATTCTTAAAATTCTTAAAGACAGCTAAACATTATTGGTCATTAAAATACCTAATTTGAGTAGCAGATCCTACTCAAATCATCATATATAATTGCAACTCAGATCTTTAAAAACATTTCTTTCTACCTTTAGAATAAAATGCTCTCAAAGTAACTTTGTAAAACAAGAGATCCCCTCATACATTTACTATGACAAATACTTAACGTTTCGATGCATTTCTGTTTATGAATAGGAAATAAATAATAGTCCCTGTTAACAGAATACAAACCCTATGCCAGTAATTTTAAGGGGATTATGTAACTTAATCCTTTTAAAAACTCTAGGAACTAGGTACAGTTTTATCCCCAAGTTTACAGATGAAGATCGTTGTGGTTAAGGAACTTGCTCAGTCACATGTTAGTCAGTAGCACAGCTGGAATGTGAACTCTCAAAGTCTTCAAAAGTCAGAACTTTCTGGCCCGCACTGGCAGGGTGGGGTATCTCACAGGCAGGAACAGAAAGATTCCAGGGCGTGCCAGTGCTTTTCTGTCCTTGTATCTCTCATGTGATTCTAGAGTCTGATTTCCAGGAAAGACTGATGGCTCAGCTGTCATCAGTAGCCTGGATCTGAGAGCCACCTTGGTTCTTATTCTTCCTGGGGGCTGAAATTGCATGTCTCCTTGGATTCTGTGAGCCCCTCTATAGCCTTCAATACATTTCCCCCCTAATTTCCAGGGTATTTCTAATGCTTCCTATCCAAGAACACTTAATACAACATATTTGGGACATAACTAGGAAATCCCAATACCTACAAGAAACCTATAGAACTTAAAAACAATCCATTAGGTAGTCAGATATTGTATTCATAAATATAAAACATTTTTATTCCTTCTATTTTAATCGACCTTTTAAAAAAGGTTTCCTTCTTCATACTACTTGGTACTTTAGGGTACTATATTGACCCTAAAATTGTGTACATGTAGCCATCTCCATTTGGGAGGGACTTTACCTATTTTACATGATAGTTAGTACACTATATTTGCTTAGTAAAAGTCCTTCAAACTCCACCATTTGTTTTAAACAAGTTCTAGTAAGTGTGTTTATGTGTAAAAACTTCAAGCAACACAGGTAAAGTGAAAGGCTCTTTTTTCCCCCTCCCAGTTCCTATCCTTCCCTAGAACTGAACTCAACTATCAGTTAGAAGTGGAACCTTCCAGTTCTTTTCTACACTTTTACTTACATAGAGGTTTGTGGTGTGTGTTTTATTTTTAAAAACTTAAAGATGCTAATAGATGAAAATGACTTTCTCATTACAACATGTCGTAGAGCTCTTTTCCATGTCAGTACCAAGGCATCTATCCCATTTTTAGACTGCTGCCCGGAGTTCCACGATGTAATCGACAATGGGTTATTTAACTGTTTCTCTTCTGATGGACATTTCAGTTGTTTGTAATTGTTTATTACCACAATGAAGCTGCACTGAGTATTATTGCACAGTCTCCTTGTACATATCTGCCAGTATTTCTCTAGGATAGATATATCTAACAGTCAATTTCTTGTGTTTGACAATTTTTATAGATGGTAAAAACAAAAAAATGAATATATAGCCAACTACATGACCATATATATACCACTAGTTCCTGTGATCACACCAAAGGTTCTGTTTCTCAACATGACTCTTAAAGAAAATCATTTAAAAATATATTTTTTATTGATTTTTAACAGAGAGGAAGGGAGAGGAATAGTTAGAAACATCGATGAGAGAGAAACATCAATCAGCTGCCTCCTGCACACCCCCCACTGGGGATGTACCTACAACCAAGGAACATGCCGTTGACCAGAATTGAACCTGGGATCCTTCAGTTCACAGGCCGATGCTCTATCCACTGAGCCAAACCAGTTCCAGCAAGAAAATCATTTTTATGTCTCCTCTTTTGCTTCCTTTCACTGACACTTCCATTCCTCTAAATGATTAAGATTAAAGACATAGTTTTGGTTACAAGCAGTAGAAAACTTAATTGAACCAGCTTAGACAGAAAGGGTAACTTTTTGGCTCATGTAACCAAACTGTGGGGGAAGGCCCCAGGCCAACTGCATCTCGGGACACCAGCCCTCGAGGGCAGAACTGCCAGGACTCATTTTGCTTCTCAATCTCTCTCATTTGCAGCAGCACAGCTTTCTCTGGGAGGTCTTTGTATTCGGACACAAGTCTTTTATCGGAATACATACTTTGCAAGTATCTTTCGCAATCCATGGCTTGTTTTTAATTCTCTTAACAATATTCTCCAAAGAGCAGAAGTTTTACAGTTTAAGTGCAACTTAATAATAGTTTTCTTCTGTGAACTGTGAATTTTGGTGTTGTTAGATTAGAAATCTTTGCCCAACAGAAGAGCAAAAGATTTTATCCTATGTTATCTTCTAGAAGGTTTGTAGTTTTAGGTTTTACCTTTAGGTCAGTGATCAGTTTTTGAGTTAACTTTTGTATATGGTGCAAGGTATGCATGGAAACGTATTAGTATTATTACTAGAGGCCCAGTGCACGAAATTTGGGCACTGGTAGGGTCCCTAGTGGCTGTGGGCTGCCGGCTGCTTGCTGGGGCTTCCCTCCCTTCCCCCAGCCAGCCCTGCTCCCTAGTTGAACTCCCAGACAACTCCCGGCCCAGGGGACAATTTGCATCTACGCTTTTATTATATAAAGTTATTAGGATATCTGACTAGTCCAGCACTGTTTGTTGAGAGATGATCCTTTCTCTACTAAATTGCCTTTGAATCTTTGTTGAAAACCAGTTGTACATTTACGTGTTGGTCTATTTTTGCACTCTCCATTTTGTTCCATTGATTGTTTGTTTATTGACTTCATTACCACACTATCTTGAATACTGTACCTTTAAGAATTAGCCTTCCAACTTTGTTCTGCTGTTTTAAAGTTGTTTTGGCTATATGTCATGTCTTTTACATCCCTATAAATTTTAAAATCAACTTGTCAATTACTAAAAAAAAATCCTGCTGGAATTTTTAAAGTAGATTTTAAGTTAGATAAAATTCACATCACATAACATTCATCATTTTAGCCATTCTATTGTGTCTAAGGGTGGGTTTTGGTATATTCCCAATGTTGCACAACCAGCACCACTCTTTAATGCCAGATTTTTTTCATCACCGCAAAAGAAACCTTGCATCCTTTAGTAATCACTTCCTATTACCCTCCCACCACATGGGTTTGCCTCTTATGAACATTTCATATAAATGAAATCATACAATATTTGCCCTTATGTGTCTGTCTTCTTCCACTTGGAATAATATGTTCAAGGTTTATCCATGTTGTAGCATGTTATCATCAGCTGGGATTTTAAGTGGTATTGCATTGAGTTTATATATCAGTTTGGGTGGTATCTTAACAATATCAAGTATTTCGACCCATGACAAGGTATCTCTCCATTTATTTAGTTTTTCTTTAACTTCTCAGCTGTGTTTTGTAGTTTTTAGTGTTGAGATATTGCACATATTTTATCAGATTTATCCCTATTTTATATGTTTTTGATGCTACTGTAAGTCATTAAAAAATTCAATATCAAGTTGCTCATTGCTAATATATAGACATACAATTGATTTTTAAATTTTATTTCATTGATTTTCTCTATTGTTTCTCTATTTTATTTCTCTATAATCTTAAATATTTCCTTTCTTCTACTTACTCTAATTGGTTTTGATTTGCTTTTCTTTTTCTAATTCCTTAAGGTGGAAGCTGGATCATTGGTTTGTTACCTTTTCTTGTTTCTAATATAGATATTTAGTGCTATAAATTTCCCGCTAAATTACGTTTTAATTTTCATTCAGTTAAAAATATTTTCCAATTTCTTCTTTGACCTATGGGTTATTTAGAAGTGTTATTTTGTTTCTAAATATTTGGTAATTTTCCAGAAATCTCTCTGTTATTGATTTCTAACTTATAGCAATTCTGTTGTAGTTAAAGAACATACTCTGTGTTGACTTGGATTCTTTTAAATTTATTGACACTTATTTTGTGGCCAAGAATATGGTCTGTTTAAGTAAATGTTCCATGTACAATTGAAAAATTTGTTTTCTGCTGTTGTTGGCCAAAGTATTCTATAAATGTCAATTAGATCAAGTTGATAGTGCTATTCATTTATTCTATGTCTTTATTGATTTTTCTGTCTACTTGTGTTATCAGTTATTGAGAGAAGAATATAGAAATCTCTGACTATAACTATGGAATTTTGTATTTCTCCATGCAGTTTTATCAGTATTTACTTTGTATATTTTGAAACTCTGTTATTGAGCACAGGCACTTCAGATGGTATGTCCTGTTGCATTTATCATTATAGAGTGACTTTCTTTCTTTCCTAGTGATATTTAAAATATTTTGTTATGGGCACCATAGAATAGGTTCTGTGTTTTTGCTTTTTGGTGTTGTTGGGTTTTTGTTGTTGTTGTTAATCCTTACCCCAGAACATTTTCCCACTGATTTTCAGGGTGAGTGGAAGGGAGGGGGAGAGGCAGAGACAGAGACAGAGAAACATCAATGTGAGAGAGACAAATCAATTGGTTGCCTCTGCACCTACCCCAAACAGGACTGGAGATCCAGCCACAACCAAGGTATGTACCCTTGACTGGAATCGAACCTGGGACCCTACAGTTGGGGGCCGACATGCTACCTACTGAGCCAAACTGGCTAGGATTGTTTGTTGTTGTTTTTTAAACCTACCTACAGTCTGTGCTTTCAAACAGTCAACATTTGGGGATGTTGAGATTATTTAGATTTAAGAAGATTATTGACGTGCTTGGTGTAAGTCTATCGTCTTGGTATTTATTTTCTATTTGTTTCACTTGTTCTTTGTCCCCTTCTCTCCCTGACATTTTAAAATTTGAGTATTTCTATTATTCCATTTTCTCCCCATTATTGGCTTCTTAACTATAACTTCCTGTTTTGTTACTATTGTGATTGCTTGAGGTTTATACATTTTTAACTTTTCACAGTCTATCTTCAAGTGATATTGTATCACTTCACATTTTTTTATTTTATATAATATGTACTTTCATTTCTCCCTAGCTTTTACATGAGTGATGTCATATATTTTATTTTATTAAAAAATTTTAATGTGATACATTTAACTGTACATTTATTTTTAAAATTTTAACTATACATATATTGTTAAGTATAACACATTGTATTTGTTTAATTATTTAATTATTACTTAAAATAATTAAATAATGGGAAAATCTATATAAAAACCCACTTAGCTACTATTTCCAGTGCTCTTTATTTCTTTTTTGGGTCCACATTTCCATCTGGTGTCATTTTTCTTCGGCCTGAAAGACTTAATATTTCTTACAGCGTGGGTCTGCTGGTGATGAATTCTTTCATCATTTGTGTGTCTCAATAACATAGAAATTTGCGATTAATGATTTAGTCTTTTTAAATTTAGTCTAAAGAGTTTGTATGGCTCACTTAGTGACTATGATTCGTGTGCCCACCAGGATTGCTTAACAATTTATTAGGGTTTGCCCTTGGAGTGTATTCTTACTCATGTTCAGATTTGCTTTTTTTTTTTTCCAGCATAATGTCTTACTTTTTAATTGAAATTATTTTGTTTGCTATAGTGCCTGCAGGGGGCCAGGCTCTAGGTAAAAGGCTTGTCCCAGCCCAGGGAACACTGCTCCCAGCCCCCACAGAGTCTGTAATCCAAGCCTGGGATCTCTCATTCAATGCGTCCAGCTCCCCATCCCCACTTCAGAATAATTGTGCCTAGATTGCGCCAAAAGAACATTTTCCTGTTAAATCCCAGGGAACCTTTTTGAAAAATGTTTTCAACTTTTCTCCAGTCCCTCCTTAAAATTTAGAATTATTGAATTGCTAGTTCAGTATTCATTTAAACTTTTTTTTTTTTTTTGCAATTACTCAGGTGAAAAGTTCTTGTACAAAGAAGATAAGGAGAGAAACATAATCAGTTTTCTCAACTTTCTGGTACGTGGTCATGATTATGTAGTCTAGTTAGCTCTCATCTGAGCTATCCTGGGTCTCATGGAACTTTGTTTAGCAGAGCAGCTGTTGGTTGTGAACTGGACATTGTGGCAGAAAGTTGGTCTAAGCAGTGGTTCTCAACCTTCCTAATGCCGCGACCCTTTAGTACAGTTCCTCACGCTTTGGTGACCACTAACCATAAAATTATTTTCGATGCTACTTCATAACTGTAATTTTGCTACTGTTAATGAATCGTAATGTAAATATCTGAGTCTTCCGATGGTCTTAGGCGACGCTGCTACCGGTTCTCAACCTGTGGGTCGCCTAAGACCATTGGAAAACACAGATATTTACATTATTATTCATAGCAGTAGCAAAATTACAGTTATGAGGTACCAATGAAAATAATTTTATGGTTGGGGTTCACCACTTCATGAGGAACTGTATTAAAGGGTCACGGTATTAGAAAAGTTGAGAACCACAGGAAAGAGTTTATATAGCTCACCTAGGGACAATGATTATTTTGCTAGTTGGATTACTCAGTACTAATTTAGTAAATGAAAGTCATTTGAAAATATATACTGAGCACCATTTTTATCCAGTTTGTCCATGTTGCCTTTCAGAAGTAAATATATAGCTTTTTTTTTTTTTACATTTGCTCAGCTAGCAAACATTTTAAAAACATTTTATAAAAAATATAAAAGCAGCCCAGCTGGTGTGGCTCAGTGGTTGAGGTTTGACCTATGAAACAGAAGGGCACATGCCTGGGTTTCGGGCTCGATCCCCAGTAGAGGGTGTCAGGAGGCAGCCGATTTATGATTCTCATCATTTATGTTTCTCTCTTTCCCTTCCCCTTGCTCTCTAAAATCATAAAAATATATTTTAAAAATATATATTCACACACACCTATATTAGTGTTTGATGGATAAGGAGGGACTGTTGCCTCGCCATAAAGCTGATCATCTCCTTAATTTTTTTAAAAATATGCTCACTATTATTTATACTGAAAAAGGAAATTTTGTTTTACTACATAATGAAAACCCCATGTTACATTCCATCAACTTAAGTATGTCAAAATAAATACCATGAAAATATTGTTAAATTCCAGCTAGATACCACTGCCTGCACCAGGTTGAACCTGAGCTTGGTCTCATTGTTGACACAAGGAGATGAGCCAGGGGTAGAGAGCTGTTGACAATTCAGCACCACACTGAGCCTTTCTCCTGGATAGGAAAAGAAGGCTTGAAAGACCTTCAAAAGAACGTGACTTTCTCAATATTTAATGAAGCATCCGTGCACCAAATAAAACCTATCTGCCAGAGATTCTTTTTTAAAGTTCGGGAAACATTGGCGTAAGATTCCCAAATCCAAGCTGTGGAGTCAGACACAGGCTGAATTTAAATTCCGAGTCTCTCCTTCACTCATTAGCTCTTCTCTGGTACACCATCTCTATGAATCTGCTTCCTTACTTGCCTGGCAGTGATAATAAAACCTCCCTTGCAGGCCTCTCTGTAGATATTTAAATGAAATAATTCACGTACAGGCCTTGGCATAATGCCCAGCATGTGGTATGTACCTGGAAAATGTCAGTCACTTTGAAAGCAGGAAGTCACGATTGTAACTCCCATGTCAGGACACAGTGTGACATTTTGGCTCTCTTCTCTCCCACACCACCCTGAAGTTGAGACACTCAGCCTTGACCCAATCTCTTTGATCTCAAGCTGCAAAAACATACCCCTAAAACTTTTATTTCAACTATGGAATCTGTATCACAATGCATGTATAAGCGAATTTGGGAGCGGAGCACTGAAGTTGAATTGTGGGCAAGGTAACCTGAGCAATAGATAGTATGTACTGGTTTGCCATAACCATGTTTCTTTAGGGACGGGCAATTACTACAGCTTCGTGTAGGAGGAGATTTTTCTACAGTATTATGCCAGGTGGTTTTGGTGAGCTTCAGATGGTCGTCTGAACACACTTGAGGGGCCTTCTGGAAGTTGCAGGTCACGCAGTCCAGCTGCCTTGCAGCTGAGAGGCACAGGCTACAAGGAGGGAAATTATAACTTGTTCAGAACTGTACTCTCCACTTCCCTTTGGCGGCCTGTTTGTTTCTCAGTATAATTTGAGGTATTGGCTGTGGACCACAAAAATCGAGGTGGTTTTGGGTACCAAGCTGTCTTTTGAATTACCTTTCTTTCCAAGTTCCTGGTAGCCAAGATTAGTAAGCATCACTTAGGAGTATAATTGCTGGATTTAAACTACAGAAAGACTGTTCTTTGATGATAGATGCTCACATTCCGTAAATGTTCTGATTTGATAAAACCGTAGTCTCCTACCAACAGGTCATAATGGATATGTAATATTTTATGGTTGTAATAGTTCTGTTGCTTTTAAATATTTGGCCTAGAGGAAATGCTGGGGGAGGCATATTATTTTGACTCTTTACGGGCACAGATTCTTAAAAATCTGGTCATGTCTGTGAAATTTTAATTAAATGTTGAATTATTGCCAAGTTCTCCTAGTTTATTAAGAAATGTGAGTTATGATTATATTCTGAATAGAAATTAAAGCTAATAATTGAAGTTACAGTTGGAATTATTTGAATATGAAAAATGCCATTTTTTTCTAAATTATATTTCTGTATTTCTTTTAAAACAGCCTAATATAAATGACCCCCATAGGCACACATTCTTTCTCAGTCTCATGAAATTAAAACAGCATCTTGTGGGAGAGTGCTGGTTTGCTGTAGTTACAGTCTTACTTTGCAGAAAAAGAAACTACCTAACTGCTTTGCATTGAGATGAGGCCCAGATCCAGGCTTTATCAGCCTGAAGCTTGTGCAAATCTGGAATCCCTCTTTGAGAAAAAGAAGAAGAAGAAAAAAAAAATCAAACAGTTCACTTTTGCAAACTTTACAAAAATGTGTGATCCTGTGAACATGGTGGTTAAGGTCCCCGAGGCTCCAGCTTCGTTATCTTCACAGTGAACTCACTCTGACTAGGCTATGTTACCGTGGAAATTTCTGAGACACTCCAGTTTCCCAAATTAATGAAAAAGCTCCTTGGTTTTGATCCTCAGGGATGGGCAGCATTGCAAATAATCAATTACCTGCACAAGCTGATGAATTTTTTTCTGTTGACAGAGTTTTCCTATCACGTTTATTGAAGATGATACAACAGTGAACAATTCTTACCATTTTGCATTTTTCAAGAGAAATAGCCAGAATTACAAGTAGCCCTTTTAAGAGATGTGGGGAAAATGAAAACAAAGGATTATACATATCTGAAAGCATTTTTTCCTTCAGTGTAGATTTTTCTCCAGAGACTTAATAAGAAAGAAAATTATACCTTGCTTGTATCTAGATAATTAATTTTCTCATTGAATCTATATACAAATATTGGGTTTAACCAGTGGTTGAAAATGAAGAAGAAAAAAAAAAAGAGAGGAAACTAAGGAGCCTAAGCTTAAAATAATTTCTCCATAACTGGGAAAGAATTTGCTGACCATACCTTGCTTAGATATGCATGATCAAAAAGAAGTGGACAATTTAGAAGTTTACTGTAGGAAATATAAGCATCCTCCATAGATAATTTTAGAGGAAATTTTCCTCCCCTCCTCTTTCCCCCGCCCCCCATCTGCCCACACACAGAGTTTTCTAACATAAGGAAAGAATGTTCCTAACTTTCCATTTGGACTATAGAAAATTGGTGTTTGAATTTTTTCTTCTATCAGTGCACAGTTTAGTCTAATATTTGGTCTTGTTTTCCTGTTTCTTCCTTTTGAAGATGAAGAATGAAATAATTAAATGGCCAGAAGAGAGAGGAAGGAGAAGAAAGAGGAATAGAATTAAGACTCTTAATTGAAAATTTGAGAAGGAAAATAATATGAGTTTATTGAATAAATTCATCTGAAAATTCATCTGACTCACCTCATTATCTCATTTGCATTATCTATTTAGAACACTGGTTCTCAACCTTCCTAAGGCCACGACCCTTACATACAGTTCCTCATGTGGTGGTGACCCCCAACCATGAAATTTTGCTACTGTTATGCATCGTGATGTAAATATCTGCATTTTCCGATGGTCTTAGGCGACCCCTGTGAAAAGGTCAATTGACCCTCAAAGGGGTCGCAACCCACAGGTTCAGAACTGCTGATTTAGAGCATGGACACTGGAGGAGAGAAGGGCCTGCTGTTTGGGTAAGATGCTTTGGCACACCCAGGAGGGGAAGGACTGCTTGCTGTGCCCAGTCTGGGAAGGAGGGTGGTCACTGTGATTGTCGGGTGGGCTCCCTCAGCTCAGGTGTCTCCCCTTGATAATGCATGAACTATGTGGGTGACCTTAAAACATTAAAAAACAATAAGAGGGGTTAATTGGGAATGATGGCACCCATATTAAATAATGTATTCAGAATTTAAATGTAAACACCTCAACCAAGGACTTGAGGTAGTTCACTAGGTATAAAAAAACAACATATACACGTGTAAACCAATACATTTTTTAAAAAGCATGGCAAATGGAAAAGAGAGCACAAGGTTAATAATTGGGGTGTTGGTTTTGGGTGGAAAGAGAACACATATATCCAGGAGGGCCAACACAGATACTATAGCAGGACAATGAATATCTTTAACCTTCATAGAAACCAACCTGTAAAGGAGACTATGGTCAGGTAAAATTTTTGATGAACCATGAGAGAAAAAAAAAAATTCTAATTTCCTTTGGATGTTATGGTCTTCCTAGCATAAGTCTTAAAAGGAATTTCTCAAGTGGAGCTTCAGTCAACAATATTCATAGCAAGCCAAATAATGGCTCTCTAAGCCATTTTTGTGTTGTGAATTGAAGGCCAGTTGAGTTTTCAAAAAGCTGCTGGGTAAAAACAGCTCTACAGAGGATGGTCCATATTATGGAAAGAACCAGAACCCGTTTAGCCAAAGTATAAATATGAAAACAACAAGCTAAAAGTAACATGTAGTGTATATAGCACTCGTGCTCCTGATTCCTGCTCTAGAAGATGGTGACACTGGCTAAGAGAAATGTTTCTGCCCTGGTTCTGATTCAGGTTTTCTTTCACCTTTGCCTTTGTTCTTTGTAAACTTTATCCTATATAATAAAAGGCTAATATGCAAATTGACCAAACAACAGAACAACTGGTCCCTATGATGCACACTGACCACTAGGGACAGACATTCAATGTAAGAGCTGCTCCTGGTGGTCATTGTACTCCCACAGGGGGAGTGCTGCTCAGCCAGAAGCTGGGCTCATGGCTAGTGGGTGCAGTGGCGGTGGCGGGAGGCAGCCTAAACCATTGGTTAGCCATCCGCTCAGGGCTCCCAGACTGCAAGAGGGTGCAGGCCAGGCTGAGGGACCCCCACCCCCGAGTGCATGAATTTTGTGTACCGGGCCTCTAGTATATTATAGTTGAGGAACTGCAAGGAATTTGTAACTGCTCTGGTTGAGATTTTAAAGGTACTTATTCAGTGCACATGATTTTCTATAGCTGTTTTGTCTCGTGGACCACAGCTCCTTTGTTCTTCCGTGGGACAATTGCTTGTAGAATGGAAGAATGGCAGCATGATTTCAAAAAGGCATTGGATAGTCTTATAGACAAGCTGGAGGGTTATATTTTGGGTGGCAGATTTATAGCCAATTGAATATCTGTATCTCAAGGATGTTGACAGATAGATGGCTGTCATTCTGGAGGGAGGATTCTATGGCTATAAAGATTAGTTCATGTATAAGAACTAAAGAAGGAAGAGCAGCTTTGAGTGGTTGGGAAGATGAACTCAGTTTTGGATATTTATGTGGGACTTCCAGGCTGAAATGCCCAGTTGAGTAACTTGATTTGGGGAACAGAGAGAGGAAAGAAGAGAGGGGAGGAAAAGTAGGGGAGGCAGGGATGCAAATGGGTTGGAAAGAGAAAGGTCCAGACTAAGTCTTTGGCTTTAAGGCCCTCATTAGGGATAATCCTAAAGGTAATGGAAAAGCTTTGAAGTTTTTGAGCTGAGGCAGGAAGAAATAAGATTTGCATGTGAACTTCTCACTGGCTAATCAAAGCCTGGCCATTCTTTCATTCGCTCTTCTCTTCCTTCTTTCTCCTTCTCCCTTCCCTTCTCTCTTTCTCTCCCCCCCCTCCCGTCATTGACAAAAAACAACACCCCAATTGGTAACAATTGAGTTGTGTTTTCCAAAAGGTATGTAGAAGTCCTACCCCCCCAGTACCTCAGATTCTGACCTTACTTGGAATTAGGATTTTAGTGGATGTAATAAGTTAAGGTGAAGTCTTATGGGAGTAGGGTGAGGCCTTAGTCCATTATGACTGGTGTTCTTATAAGTGGAGAGTCAGAGACACACTGGGAGAAGATGGCTTGTGACAATGGAGGCAGAGATTGGAATGATGCTTCCATCTGTAAGCCAAGGAACACGAGCATTGTCAGCAAATAACCCGAAGCTAGAGGAGGCAAGGAAGGATCCTCCCCTATAGGTTACAGAAGGAGCAGGCCTCTGCTGACACCTTGATTTCACACTTTGAGCCTCTAGAGCAGTGAGGCAATGCATTTCTGACATTTCAAGCCACTCAGGTTTTGGTAATTTGTCACAGCAGCCTGAGGAAACTTGTATAGTTGGCTTCAGTTTTTATCAGAAGACCCTGAGGAGACAACACATGTCTATTATCATTTAAAGTCTTTTTATGATTTACTGAGTACTGTAGAGGAAAAAAAAAAAGATTAAGCACTGTAGTAAACATATTTCAAATGGAATGAATTATTTTATTTCTGTTAAAAGGTTTTAGCTTTTACCTTTTGGTAAAATTACACATCTCCTGGCTAGTTAGTTTTGCTTTCCTTTAAGAACTTTTCTTTTTCCAATTTCCAATTCACATAATCATACGTCACTTGTTCTTTGATATTTCAAATTTGGTGCCCTCTTTTCTAATGGCCCACATTCTTGCCTATTTTTTTCTTTTAATCTTCTACAGTCATTAAACATTCTCTTGGACCTTCCCAGGAAGGCAGGATTGACATTCTCCCTCTGTATCCAAGCCATCAACTCATTTTTGTCTACCACTTTATTTCTGCCTTATACTCCATTAATCATGACCTTGATCCCCTTCCCCGAATTTTCCTCTGTATTAATTGGCAAACATCTGCTATTGTGTTCTGGAGGTTTTAGGGTACAGAAAAGGATCCATGGACATCTAGCCCACCTTCCTTACTCAAGCTGGTTAACTTGAGCTCTCATTCAGTAATTTTTTTATTCATGACACTTGTTGAGTCCCTAAGAATTCCCCTCTGCCCCCCATTTCCTTTTCTTGTACCTACTCCAAACAGATAATTTCTGCTTTCTCCTTACTGAGATCTAGGACATTTGATAACTTCACTTGTGTTCTAGGTCTATTCCTTCCATTTTCATTTAATTCCCTCCAGAGTCTTCAATCCCTTAATCACCTACTACTTCTCATAAATCCCTATATATTTAATTGTAAGTAACAGAAAAGCCCAATCAACAGGAATTTAAACTAGTGTTTCTCAAACTGAAAATACAAATGAGCCAGCTGAGGAATGTAGATCCCCACTTAATCCGTGTATGGGAGACAGAGGAGGCGGAGATTCTGCATTTCTAATGAGCTCCTAGTCATGTTAATGGTCACTGGTCTTCAGGCCTCAGGATTTACACCTTAAGTATATGGAGTCATTTACATGGCGCTTAAACTCTCCTTGGTCTCAAGATCCTGGCACAGTTTCAGACATCCCATCCTCACCTGAGTGCATCCAAAAGCAGGAGGCAGAGGTCTGACCAGGGAGATGAGAAGGAGGAGCTGTTCTTTTCTCCTCTCATGAGAGAGGTGACTATTTCTCAGAAGCTTCCTACTTCTTACAATTTCATTGGCTTAGAACTGGGCCACCCTTGACTCATCAGTCAGAATAGAATGGGATGGATGGGTGATGACTGATCTCAAGAGGCTGGACATACTGGTCAACAAGTGAGTCCTGTCCATAGGAAGAGGGAGGATGGCCCAATGGGGTAGGCAGTCTCAGCTGTTCCAGGCTTTTAAGCACTATCCTGAGGGAAAAAAAATATTTTTCAAATATTGCTTCATCTAACTAGGTTTTGAACTTCTTTGCCTGGCAGTTTTCTCTACAAATGTTCGAGGTCTATCATCAGTATATCCTCTTTATTTATCACTGAAATCATAAAACAGTTGCTCTTTTGAAGGTTGCTAGTAGCCCTTTCCCTGCTCACCTCTCTCTGCCTCTATTGACCACTTTTTCTCAAGCCTCTCTAACCTTGGGGTTGACAAAGGTCATTACGCAGATTTCCTCTTCCTCTTCCCTTCAGTGCTTTCTTCTCCTCTTGCCCCCTGTCAGGGGGAGCTTTCTCTCTCGTGGGTTCATCCATCCTTATCCTCATTTATGGCTTCAGTCCTCACTTGAATTCTGCCCCAGATTTTTACCTGGCCCAGGCTCGCTTCTAACTGCATGTCACACTAAACCTCTTTTTTCCCAGGCTAGTTTCTTTTAACTACTTCCCTTAACTCAGTAGGTTGCATTACATTCTTCCTGGGATAAGTTGGTACGATTGTTTCTGTTTTGTATACTCGTGGTTGTTTAAATAGGAAGTTGTGACTGATATCAGATACCAAAATGAGTCGCGATAAGGACGATGGTGTGAGAATTTCAAATGGCCGAGGACTGGCAAAATGGACACTCATATAGAGGGCACAAGAGTCAGGTGACTGTCAGCAGGGTTTGGGAAGGAGGATTTTTAGGTAAGAGTGAGTCTTGCCTTCACCCCAAAATGGCCTGGGGCACTGGCATCTAGCACCAAGCCAAGTGAGAAGCACTTCACCAAAAGCACCCAGAGCTTGGTGTATGCTCCTGCCTGACTCGCACCCGAGGAAGGTACTGCAGAGTAGAGGGCTATGCATGGAAGAGAATCGTTCTATCTTTTAACTGGGAGCGTTTAGAAGCTATGTGAGGTGACAGGAGAAGATTTGACTTTGGGGGGTAGGGGTACATGGTCCTTTACAGATATTTTGTAAATTAGTAACCCACACATGTAACCTATATGTTCATGTAGACTGTCACCCCATTAAAATTTAAAATAATGGGGAAAAAAAGGTATGTGGATCTCAGAGACCATATGTGAAATCTCCAGTAGGAAAGTTGGCCCTAACTCGTTTTAAAAGGGATTCTGTCTAAAAGGTCTCACCTCGAGGGTTGATAGGACTGCAATAGCAAGAATCTGTATGGAGTGGACAGAAGGAAAACCAAGATTGAGGTAGTATACGCAATTAGAATTCATTGCCTGTGTCTTAGGAGATATGGCCAAACATTCCCAGTAAAGGACCCCAAAAGTGTTTATGCAAGAGTCAGTTTCAAATACCCCCAGGCCCAGGCAATGTGATGCCATTTTGTCAGAGTACCAGTCCAGCCCACTCATTGCTGCTGTCTCCATTCCTACATCTTTTAAAGTAACAATAGGATTGTCTATTACCTAGAGAGAGTAAAATAGTTATGGGACTGCTTGAGTTGCCATTCAGTAGAAGAACCACCTCATTGCATAGGTTCTAAAAGGGACAGTGGACAACAACAATGAAGTTGCTTTTATGGGTACGCTCCATGAATCCTGTTTATTCAATGTTCTGGTTACATATAAAGTTTAAGTTCAGCTTCTGGAGCAGTGAAATCATTTTTATCAAAAAGACTCTATTCATTTTGCCCCCAGGGTTACAAATTTACAGTCCTTGCTCCCTTAATACCGTATTAATTTATGTGGTTAAAACATATTTCTTTTCAGATCAGGAAGACAGTCTCAAGGGATGAGAAAGATGAATGAATATAAAGAACAATGCTTAACCACAGCAAACTGTTGAAGTAATTAATAAGTAAATGTTACATATGATAAAGGACATGTATGTAGAATATATAAAGACCTATTAAACTTAATAATAAAGACAATAATTGAACTTAAAAAGTGGGCTAAAGATCTGAACATTTCTTCAAATGTATGCGATTTTATTCCAAAGAAGGTAAACAAATGGCCAATAAACACAGGAAGAGTTGCTCAAAGTCATTGCTATCAAGGGAAATGTAAATTAAAACCACAATGAGATACCACTGTAAGACCATTAGAATAACGGTCAAAAAGACAGATAACAAATATTGGTGTGAATGAGGAGAAATTGGAGCCCTCATACACTGCTGGTGGGAATGCAGAATGGTGCAGCTGCTTTAGAAAAGTCAGTTTCTCAGAAAGTTAGACATAGTTATAACATACACTTCTCCTAGGTATAGTACTCAAGAGAAAGGAAAACATATGTCCACATATAAACTTAAACAAGTATTTCTAATAGCCAAAAGGTGGAAACTCAAATGTCCATCAATGGATGAACAAAATGTGGTATATCCATACAATGGAATATTACTCAAACCATAAAAAGGGATTAGAATACTGCTAGAGGGCACAACATGGATGAACATTATGCTAAGTGAAACAAGTCAGGCACAAGAGGGCACATTTATACATATAAAAGCACAATATGCTAATTAGACCAGACAGCTGAACAACCAATTTTTTTTATATGAAATGTTGAGAAGAGGCAGATTCATAGAAACAAACAAGTGAGTATTAAAGATAATTGTGGGTTTTTTGTTCTTTAATGTATTTTTTATTGATTTTTTTATAGAGGAAAGGAGAGCAATAGAGAGCTAAAAACATCAATCAGCTGCCTCCTGCATACCCCCACTGGGGATATGCCCACAACCAAGGTACACACCTCTCATCCGAAATCGAACCCGGGACCTCTCAGTCTGCAGACCGAGGCTCTATCCACTGAGCCAAACCAGCCTTGGCTGTTTGTGAGGTTCTTTTTTTTTGGGGGGGGGCCCCCAATAGAGGGTGTAATTAAAACGTTCTAAAATTGATTACGGTGATGGATACATAATACTATGAGTATACAGTACTAAAAACCGCTGAAAGGTACCCTTTAAAAAGGTGAATTGTACGATATATGAATTAAAGGTGTTTTGTGACCCTTTAGGTTGGGAGCCTCTTGAGGGTAGGGATGGAGCCCGCCAGCTTGGCACGTATCTCCAGCCAGTGCCTCACACGCAGGCACTTAACTGCACACTTTTTTTACTCTACCTGATGCTTGTACAGTGCTTCATAAATTTCACAGCTTTTTTTTTTTCCTTTTTCATTGACAGCAGCAGCTCCTTTATGCCTCATAACAACCCCGAAGGTGGTTAGAGAGACCGTATTCGGCCATACTGTGAAAAATGACCGGCTGTGCAAAGGAAAACATTTTGTCTCCTAAATTTTGTGTGGAGTTGCTCTCTCAGGTGTGTTTGTCTTGCATTCTTTCCTTCGAGAGGGAATGCGCTTTGTAGTGCAATCAGCATGGCTCTGGGACACCTTACCCACACTGCCACCCCGCAGTGCATTTGGGGGGGCAGAAACCAAAGAGGCGGAGGGAGCTTCCTTTCCTGAGCAAAGAGCAATGAGGCTTGTGGGATTTCAGCTGGGGGGTGTTGGCATCAGCCTCCTCAAATACCTCTTCTAACCAGAGGTTTGAGTTAGTGGGGTGTCCCATGACCACGATCTCGAGGACACTTCGCTGAATCATCAAACGCAGGGTTCTGAGCACCCCGGCCCAATCCCCCACTCACATGTTTGGGAGGGAAAACCCATATTTGGCACATTGCAGCTCGGGCCTTTCCAGCTGGAGACGGAGGGGGCCACTTGGTTAAGAAAAAGTCTCTGGAAACCCTTCCCGCCCCCTCGCATTCCCCCTTCCTCCCCTCCCCGGAGGATTTCCCTATGGGGGGGACCCTAACCCGTGGCTGCCGGACGATTCAGTGTCCTCCTCTAGGCTCGCCGCAGCGCCCAGCAGCCTCGGCCGCCTGCCGGCGGGGGACCGGGAGCCGAGGGCCCCCCGAGTTCCCCGCGGGCGGGGCGCGCCTGCCTGCCGGGTCCCCGCGGGCGGGCGGGCGGAGCGCAGGTGAGCCGCCCGGCGGGTCTCGCCGCGGCCGGCCGTCCCGACTCCTCCGCCTCCGCGGCGCCCGCCCTGCGCCCCACCCACCAGGCGCTGGGCCCGGGGCGGGGGGGGGGGGGACGGGCCAAGACTCGGTCCCACGGCCGGGGGGCTTCGGAGGGGGCGGCGGCACGGCGACGGGGGCGCCCCCGGAGGGCGCGGCGTGCCCGCCCCGGCCGGGAGCGCGGACGGAGCGCGGGGCCGCCGCCGCCTCCCCGCCGCGGGCGCGGCGGCCGCGGGAGCCGCAGGTGGTTCCTCGGGCCGGCCCTTTTCTCCTCCCCTTTTCCTTTCTTTCGTCTCCCCTCCCTCTCGCCCGGTGTCGGCGGCACTTCCCCCGCTTCCTCCTCCCTCTCCAATCGGGAGGGAGGGAAGGAGCCGCCGGCGCTTTCCTG
>JAAGEH010000018.1:15434863-15477230 GCA_011751065.1 Lasiurus cinereus | reverse complement strand
ACAGTGTGCAGACTTGTAGTTTAGGCTTTTATTATTATTATTATTATTATTATTATTGGTGCTAATTTTGTCTCTCTCTCCCTGACCCCCCTCTCTCTCTGGTGACTCACTGGGCCTTGACCTGGAGCTCACCCTCTGAGTGCCTCCTTCCTCTTTGTCTGACCTCCCCCCAGCCCTGAACATCAAGTTGAATGAAGGCTTGACAATCGTGATCTTTTCCAAAGACCAGTTTCGTCTTCGCAGCTTTAACTAGCTCAGTGAATGAAGTAACTGGAATTTCCTGATGGCCCCAAGCAGAGGCGCTGGGAGCGTGTGATGATGTTCATGTGGTTTTTTTTTTTTTTCCTCCCCCTTTTCAGTACTGGGGACTTGATCCTAATCCTCCGTGTACAGAGTGAATTGCAGCCGGTTGATGGATGGCAGGGTGGGAGGGGAGAGGCTGGTGTAACCCACTTGGAGATGTCAGCAAGCGGTGGAGGAAAGACTGTGTCCCTTAGAACCACCTCACAGGCAGCCTGGAATAGCTGGTTTTCCCTGCCCGGACAGCTGAGAGCTCTGCTGGAACTGCCTGACCACCAGAAGAGCGTTCAAGTTCACAGCACTTACCTAAATGCCAGGGAGACTGCCTGCTAGACTACCTCTTCCTTTTAAGCTGTGAAGTTAGGGTGTGATGGTTTTACATTTTACAGTTCGTCTCTTGGATCGGGCTGTCAACACTTCCTTACAAGTTGTGGGTAGTTCCCAGCCAGGGAGAGTCTTCCCGCCCCCAACTTCAACCAAAAGAAAAAGGAAAAAGAAAAAAAAAGGGGGGGGCGTGGAGGAGGTAGAATCAAAGTGGTCTCATAAAGTTGTTGGGCATAAACAGAATATTTCTGCTTAATGGGAATAATGATCTCATGCGTCAGGATATACTGTTCTACTGGAATGTCACGGTCATCTTGGTGATCACTAGTTGCTTCTATGCTTTTTCTGTGTAGAGTGTCGGTGTGTGGGTGAAGGAGAATTTCACCCTTGAGGAATGATGTGATGAGGCAGATAAACTGATCTATTGTGGGGATTAAGAAACAAGAAAGAACTCCCTGACGGTCACGAACTCCTGTGCTAGTTTAGTTTTACATTTAAACATATCACTTTTCTCTCTTTGTGTACATATGCACCACTCGCCCAAATCCCCTAAATTCCCTAAATCAACGAAGGTTGTCCCAAGGGACTGTAATAACTCGTTTGAAAACTTTTCGCAAGTTTTAAAATCGTCTGAACCTCAAATGGCTTTGCTTTCATACTAGAAAACCTGGCTCATCATTTATTTATTTATTTATTTATTTTATGGTCAAGGAAGAAGGCTTTTATTGAATGTAATTATATCTGAGAGTCGAAGTACGTGTACAGAGAAGAAAGTGGAACTATGAAGACATTAGTTTTTGTGGTTTTTCACCTTCACACGCTTTATATGCGAACAAGCAGTGAAACACCTATGGACATGTAGACATGAGTCGGAATTATCTGTAATGGCTATCAATTTCATGAACTCTTTTTTAAAAATTGTATTTTTCAGTTTTAGTTTACATTCAGTATTATTTTGAATTACTTTCAGGTGAATAGTTCGTAAGTTCTTGATAAGAGAGGAAGTTGAATCTGAGAGAGTTTAGGTGATTTGCCCCAGGCTGTATGGTTAGAGTAGGTCATCTGCTGTCCCACTGTTGATGATCATGTGGAAATGGGAAACAAAGTTCAAATGCACTTAATAAACAGTCCCAAGGATAACTATGACTGTTAATTTCACTCCTTCTTGTCAGATGAATTTTTTAATGAGTCTCCCAAGGAGCAAGTAGCAAAACTGAGCAGCTTATGGAAGCCAGAGTGCAGCAGGAGACTTCCTATTTCACTACTTGGTGGGTTTCAACCAATAATAAAGGGTGTGAGTGGAGCTATTTTTAAAAACCTATGGACTTTGTTTTTGCAAAAGAGAAATAGTATTTTAGGCCTGTGGGCCAGTCTTGCTGGTCTCAATGATTCTCAGAAGTATTTCATCAAGTTAGCCATTCCTCAAAAATCTCATGGGTGGAAAGTCACTAAAAACATTTTTTTGTCATAAATTGGGGAAAATGCACATTATTGTTTTTTTCCTGCTTGTCCCTAATACCTCCCTTAATGCTACCCGTGAACCCCCAGGTTCAAGGGGTGCTCCCACCGCATCCAGCAGGGCATCAGGTGTGCCCCTCCATCTGCACTTATCAGTGTGGACTGCAATTATGCATTCACTTCTGCTCCATGAGGTCAGTGATGGCCAGGTCTTTCTTTTTCCAAAGCTCACAACAGTGCCTGGGGTGGGATACCTCTATAGATATTTGAATTGAACTGATATATAGTTTTTTGGTGCTCAGTGTCAGGAAAAATAACTAAAAATTTTCAGGAAGGGTTGCTCTACTGACTGCTGCAAATCTAAGTGAGCAAGACAATTACTTTAAAAACAGAGAAAAAAAAAACATTTCTGCCTTTTAAAGGGTTTGTGTTTCACCACCACTCTGCTCCTTTTTATAAAAGTCAAACTGCATTTATTTTGTTGACATGATACCGGTATGTTCTCATTGAAAATAGTGACAGCAGAAATGTGGCTAGCTGCATCTTGGCCCTGTCAACAATCAAAGCAGACTTTGCTATGGAGGAATCAGTACACACCCAAGCTGATAGCCCTGTTTGGTTTTTCAGCCACGTGTGGGATTTGTTTCTATCTATAATTAATAATAACATGATACTTATGCAGTGCTTTCGTGATTGAAAAAAGTATTTTTCATATTCATTATTTAAGTCAAAAACCTTGCAAGGTAGTAAAGCCAGGTTGTATTATATCCATTTTTCGGACAAAGAAATGGAAGTTCTGGGACCAGTAGGAGGCATACCTAACAGAGACATTGAGTCTCCCGATTTCTAGACCAGAACTCTTTCCTACTTCACTTTAAAAGTATTTCCTGGGTGAATATAAAATGTAATTGTTGAAACAGAATAGGAGGAAAGATGACTTGTTGGCTTTTTTTTTCTTATAGTGCCAGAAAAGTACAAGATTTTTTCCTCTAGATTCTAGAAGTGTTCCAGGTGTAGGGAGGCTTGTTTTGTTGCACAACTGTAGGGGGCACCATTCATATGTTAACAGTACTCCTATAGAGTTCTTAGCCTGTACACCTATACTTGATGGCCTTGGGAGAATGTGAGCAGTTTTTATAAGTGAGATGAATAGTGTTCCAGATAGCTGGTGGGCAGACATTGTATGAGCACTCTGCACAAACAAGGGATGAGTGTGTAGAGTTTGTGTTAGGCAGACACCATAGCCTTGTACCTTCTGGGTAGTGCTCAAGCTGCATTGTTCCACCTCACAAGGAACTGTCCCTTAAGCCAACCAGAGTTCTGGCTGTCCTACTGTCAGAATATATTTGCGTCTTCCTCAGAATGAACCTTCTGTGTAAGGTGCTTGTCAGAGTTCTAAAGACAGAGGAGACTTCACTGCTCTTCTGAGGAAAGGTTGAGGTGGTTCTTGTGCCTCCCTGCTGATAAATGTTTGTATTTCTGTTGAAACTGGCACAAGACTTGCTTTTATTGAAACATACCACATACTTGGGAGGATGTTGGTGCAGGAATATGGTCTCCACCCTCCTCTAATCCCCAGAAGGTCCCTAAATGTATTAATGGAGACTGACAGCTGAACACACGCACCTCGGTTTAAGGAGGCCCGGTTAGATGAAGCAGTGTGCCCCATACTTGCTTGGCCTTAAGAATGGCCTGGAATGCATTTTAAAGTTTACAGATTCCCAGACACCTCCAAAGCCCTTGTTAGAATGTCCAGTATGTTTAACAGGTGCAGCCACGGTGTTTTCCAAGCTCTCCGAGAAGTGTAGATATAGACAGGGAAGTTCATTGACTTGACAGTTGGGAGCCTTGAGTCTGGCTTCACCTCTGCCATTTTCTAATGCAGATTTTGAGCAATTTATTCACCACCACCAGGCCTTAGTTTCCTTATATGCAAAATTTACCTCTATTGGCGTTTTCAACTTGGGCATTTAATAATTCTACTGAGGGGTTACTATTTGATAACAGCAGTAGTTCAAGTGATATGACTTTGATCAATAATCTCGCTCTGATTTCTGTGATTAAGAATTAAAATAAAATAAAAATCTTTGTGGCCTGGCCAGGGTGGTTGAGCATCCACATATGAACCAGGAGGTCGTGGTTGGATTCCCACGTCAGGGCACATGCACGGGTTGCAGAGTCAGTCCTCAGTGTGGGGTGTGCAGGAGGCAGCCAATCAATGATTTTCTCTCATTATTGATGTGTGCGTCTCTTTCCTTTTCCCTCTCCCTTCCTCTCTCTGAAATCAATTTATATAAAAATCGTTGTGCCTGTAATAAACTCATTATGACTATACAGACTCAGCTCACATGTTACCGACAGGGTGTGCATGGAGCATCACGTCTAGAGGGGTTAGTCATTTTCTAAACACATCAGGCAGGTACTTGTTTCAAATTTATGTATACTCCTCCCACAGTCCATTTTCGGCCTCCTCTTCATCTTTAAGAAGTGCTCACATCACTGTGGAATAAGAACTGTTTATGATGCTTTTTAAAAAATACGTTTTTATTGATTTCAGAGAGAGGACGGGAGAAGGAAAGAGAGAAACATCAGTGATGAGAATCATTGAGCTGCTGCCTCCTGCACGCCCCCTACTGGGGATTGAACTCACAATCTGGGCATGTGCCCTGACCTGAATCAAACTGTGACCTCATGGTTCATGCGAGGTCATGCTCAACCAGTGAGTCACACTAGCTGGGTGAGAAAGACTTGTTTAAATTCATTGTCATATGTCAGATATCCAAAAATTGAGACTTACCTACAGTTAGGTTGAAAGGATTTATCTAGCAATAATCTAACTTTCTTCTATATTACAGGAAAAGCCAGTATTAAGCTTCATCATGGGACTAGCAAATGAAAAAAATTTGGTGAAACATTTGACATTCTTAATATTTTGGAAGAAAATTCAGAAACAGAAAAACACTGGCTACCATTTTAATATCTTTTAAAAATTGTATTGAAACATAAAATGGTTTGCACCAAAACAGACACCTAGTAATTGTTTTAATTATTTAATTCTATTTCTCCTCAAATTGGTTCGTCTCCTGGGATGGATTAATTCTGCAGGCTTTGAAGTTCAGTATCAACAGGATGGCACGGATGGCTGTCTTGCTTTCACACGTTACATTTGTTAGCAGCACCTGAGATAAATGCAGAGGCAGAAGAGATGGAGCTTCTGTTTTAGTGAAGGCTCTCCTAAGAAAAGGCCCTGGAGGTGCCCCACCTTAGTCTCTTTCCTGGTGGATGAAGTAATTTGTCTGTGAAAGCACTTGCATTACTGACACCAGTGTTTGGCAGCAAGCAGCACAATTCCAGTTTCTGGCATTGGGCTGTATTTTGGTGACTTTTATTGCCTAATAATACAGACAGCTAATGAGCATTTGCTGTAAGGCAGGTACTTCGGTATGTACAACAGCTCTCTGAGGTGGGTACTCTGATTACTTCTGTTTGACAGAGGACGCAACTAAGAATTTGTTCACATTCACAGCTAGCAAGCGATAGAGCTGGGATGCGAACCCAGGTAGGCTTATCTCCTGAACCCTCTGTAGCACTGTCTCTTCCAATTATGACATTCTGTATTCACACGAGGAAAACCAAACACCGGGAAGGTATGGCAAAGGCCTGGCAAATATCCGAGGGAGGGGAAACGTTCAGTCTTTTGGTCTTTTTTTTCTTTTCTCTTTTGTTTTAAAACCTCTTAAACGACTAGCAGATGGCCAAGAAATTTGAGACATACATCTGAAGTACTTACTTAGCGTAGTGCCTGGCTCATAACTATCATACACTTAACATTGACTGTTGTTTAGATGACAGAGAAGGCTGAGTTAACATCTGTGTGTACATCGATGTCCGTATATTGCTGCAGATGGCCCAGCCCCTGTGACGCTGCTCAGCTGAAGCCTGAAAGCTGACCAAGTGCACAGGAGAGCTTGTATCAGACATACACATAAAATTACTTCTTCTTCTTTTTTTAATGTTTTGTTCTTTTTATTGATTTCAGAGAGAGGAGGAGAAAGGGAGAGAGAGAAACATCAGCGTTGAGAGAGAAACATTGATCGGCTGCCTCCTGCATGCCCCACACTGTTAGTTAGCTTGCAACCCTGAGCATGTGCCCTGACCGGGAATCTAATCATGACCTCCTGGTTCATAGATCAATGTTCAACCACTGAGCCATGCTGGCTGGGCATAAAAATACTTGTGATTTGAAAAATGGAGAGTTCTGCCCAGGGAACCCTAAAATATATCCATGAAGCATATATATGTAGTTCCCTACAGGAGTGTGTGAAGGGTGGTTGGTTCTTTCTGCCTCCCAGGGTGTTTGGCATTTGGCGTGGGAGGGTTGGGGGAGCCAGCCCTTCTCTTGGGGTCTTTCTGTAGATGTCCTCTTTCTCAAAGCCCTTATCACCTCCAGTTAGTCCTTTTGTGGGAACTGCAGACCCAGCTCAGCTCTCGATGGCTTCCTAGGTTTCCCTTTGGCTTCAGTTTCCCAGGGGGCGATCAGAGCCTAACCCTGCTCCTGCCTGATTTCCTGTTCCCACTCACAACCGGAGTGGCTCCGCTTAGTCTCAGTGTTCCCGCGCATCTTGGAACTGGGCGATCCTTCACACTATTTCATTCATCCTGTGTCTTCCAGTTTCTGAATCATCAGGAGCACTGGGGGCTCCTTTAAAAATGGATTTCCGGAGATTCTGGAGATTGAGTCATCAAGTCTGGGGCTTGGCCAGGAAGAGACCTGGCGTACAGGCACCCTCAGGTGATTCTGAACCAAGTTTTGGAAACACCAGTCAGTGTTGTGTGTGAGGAATCTTGCCCGTTGCGGTGGCAGGACAGTCATTCATGCAGGAAGTATATTTCGGGTTAGTCTAGAGCAGCGGTTCTCAACCTGTGGGTCGAGACCCCTTTGGGGGTTGAACGACTCTTTCACAGGGGTCGCCTAAGACCATTGGAAAATGCAGATATTTACATCACGATGCATAACAGTAGCAAAATTTCATGGTTGGGGGTCACCACCACATGAGGAACTGTATGCAAGGGTCGCGGCCTTAGGAAGGTTGAGAACCACTGGTCTAGAGGATCACAAATGAGCATAACAGGGCTCTTCCTTCAGGTCTTTTCCAGTTTCGTGTAGATGGTTAAATATGTAAATAAATATTGAATACAATTAACCATCATTTATAACATTTCTAGGAGAAAATCTTCTGAATTCCAAATTGCTGTTTTAAATTGGATTTTTAGAAGATACGCAACTTTGGAGACTTGCCTGTAAATTTCTGAATGATTCAGAAACTGTAAATTTGTGGGACAGTAGCGGTTCCACACATATATAAAATACTGATTTTAAATGTTTATAGTATATTTCATCTAAAAATTATTCTAAAAACCGCCCTAACCGGTTTGGCTCAGTGGATAGATAGAGCATCGACCTGCGGACTGAAGGGTCCTGGGTTCGATTTCGGTCAAGGGCATGTACCTTGGTTGTGGGCACATCCCCAGTAGGAGGTGTGCAGGAGGCAGCTGACAAATGTGTCTCTCTCATCGATGTTTCTAACTCTCTATCCCCCTCCCTTCCTCTCTGTAAAAAAAAAAAAATCAATAAAATGTATTTTTTTTTTAAAAAGAATTTAAGCAAGGGCTATGCTATCCCTGCATGATCAAATTATGCCTGATTATGTCGAGGTGCACTGCAGCTTCCCAGATATGGTCGGGCTGCTGTGGCCACCATCGAGGCCAGGACACTGCCCTCCATCGCTCAGCATCATCGCTCAGGGAGAACAGTTGTCCTGGTTAGCTAGCTGGTGGCATTGGAGGCCCCAGCAGCCCGGGTGCGGAGCCCGGGTTCTTTACCTCTACAGTATGATGCAGCCCACAGCATACATTTTCATTTCATTAATTGGATAGGCAATACATTTACTCTGTTGAAAAAGATATAAAAAGCTCTGCAGGGAAGTCTCCCATCTGCTTCTGTCCCCTATTAGTTTTGTCCTCCCCCCACCCCTTGTATCAGTTTCTTCTTCTTCTTCCAAAATTGCTTCATGCAAACATAAAAGTATTAATTACATTATTTATCCTCCATTTGTTGAACACACAATTTCTGGATTCTCCTTTGCTCTTTTTAATTCATATGTATTATTCAGAGAAATTATTATTATTTTAAAAAAAAATATTTTATTGATTTTTTACAGAGAAGAAGGGAGAGAGAAAGTCAGAATCGAACCTGGGACCTTTCAGTCCGCAGGCTAACGCTCTATATTCAGAGGAACTATTTTTTAACTTTTATTCTTTTTCTTTTTCTGTGTCTTTTAGTCAGTTTCTTTTCTGTTTGTGAAATCCCAGTTATCTTTTTTGTTAGAGAATGCAGTGGATTTGGGAAAAAGAAGACTAACATTGAAGTGGATTGTTAATTCAAGTGGTTAAAAAAATTTTTTTTATTGCTAATGCTTTGATTTAGCTGTATTTTAAATATGAGCTTCCCATGGTGGATTAGCTTTTCCTATATTAAGAAAGGAAAATGGAGGAGGGACCTCTGGAAATATCTGTGGTACCACAGTGTAAGTTTATTGGAAAGCTGGTATTATCTGTATGTCCTGCATGCTGGATGTGAATTGCTTCTTGAGTCGGGAGGGAGCTAGCACTGATACAGGCTGCATTTGACTTGCAGGATAGAGTATTGTACTCTGAGATACTGACTTCATTAGCTAGATGCATGTATTGGGTCATGAGGTCTGCTTGGTAGGCTAATTTCACAGGATTGGTCATAACTACCTGGATTGCAATACCAGGCATGCTATGCTAGTGAGGTTCTGCGGATGGTCATTGGAATAAAGCTGCTATAGTCACTTGAATTATTTTTCCCCTTGGTTGTTACCTTGCTTCAGACTAAAGGTTGGTACTGAATCAGTGTAGAAATGACTAATTAAAGTATTATTAGTCATTTCTACACTTCCTTACTGGGTGTGGACACAGAAATGTGCACATTGAATTACACATCCTACAGTGTAAGTTTTAAGTACTTTTAAAAAGCTTTCAGCCCTAGCTGGTTTGGCTCAGTGGACGCAGCGTCAGCATCCCAGGTTCAATTCCAGCCAAGGGCACGTGCCCTCATTGCAGGCTCGATCCCCATTAGAGGATGTGCAGGAGGCAGCCAATCAATGATTCCCTCTCATCATTGATTTTTCTATCTCTTTCTCCCTCTTCCTTCCTCTCTGAAATCAATAAAAATAATAGTTTTTAAAACAAAGTTTTCAGCCTTACAAGGTATATTATGAAATGGTATGTTATACAAATTAATGTGTATTCATCATAATCTTTGAATTTGTCAGGTAAAGAGAAGATAAACTATCATGGCCTAAAGAATATCCATTTCCTCCCTCTTTTTTTGTTTATTAATATGTTGATAGGTATGGATCTATATGTTTTAAGGACAGTAATAGTGTTTTTAATAGAACCGGGGGACATCCCTCCCTGCATTTAGTTTTGTGTCCTGACTTTGTAAACTTTAGTTTATATTGTGAGATTTCCCTCAGATCATAGACACTCAGAGGGTGTTTTACATAGGAGAGGCATTGCATGTCTCTGACAAGCTCTTGTTTTGCTTTGGCTCCCAAGCAAAGTTCTTCCAGGGGCCTGTGTGTTCACACAGGAGTTATCAAAGAACAGAAGTTGGTTCTTCTGGCACTTCCAGGGTTTCTTCTCTGAATTCAGTTATTTATGCATTTCTTGATTGCACTCACAGGTAGTCTAAGAGAAGACATGTGGCAGTTCTATCAATTAGTCCAGTAGATTGCAAAGTCTTTGATGTTATTCCTGTCGCTTAAAAAAAAAAAAAGAAACATCTTTTATATCTAAAATTGTTTGCCCACAATGACAGTTCTTTGAATCTTTACAGCAAACAGATCATGGAGTCGAAAAATAGTTTCCTTTGGCTCTGGCCACTGTGGCTCAGTTGGTTGAGCATCATCCCGTGCACTAAAAGGTTGCTGGTTCGATTCCTGGTCAGGACACATGCCTAGGTTGTGGTCTCTGTTCCTGGTAGAGGGCTTGCGGAACAGCTCATTGATGTTCCACTCTCACATTGATGTTTCTCTTTCTCTTCCCTTCTCCCTTCCTCTCTCTCTAAAAGTCAATAAAAATATTTAAAAATTGAAAAAAGAGACAATTATTTCCTTCCTTACTGGTTCTTTAATTGAACAGTGTGCCTATTGTACTGATAAATTGTGTTGTTTTTTTCCCTTCCTAATTTATATTTCTCCTTTTCCCTTAGAAAACAAATAATCCCTTCCCTTCCCCATTCACCAAAATGGCAATCAGACATCTGTCTCCAGGTTTCTCACCTTGGCAGGTGCCTGCTCTGAGCAACGTATGGGGTCTGTTTAGATTGAGTTCAATAAGATTTAAAAACAAAGCTCTGTCAACGATCTCTTGCTGTAACTGGTTCTTGGGTTGTGGAAGAATGAGGATGAAGTTTGTTCCTTTTATTCCAAATATTGGCTGGTTTCATTGAAAAATATGTAGTTTGTAGAAAAGTTGGGGGACAGGGCATATTCATTCATGATAATAGTGCAGGAGATGAAGGTGTGAAATGGAGTCTGAGAAATGTCTTTGAGTGCCATTAGTGCTTTTTATATAATCTAAATATGTTTGCAAATTGCAAGGTCTGCTCTATGATAATAATAATAATACTTTCCATGAACATTTATGAGGTATTTATAGCTAACATTTATTGGATAGTTACTATGTTACTTTCATTTAATCCTCAAAAACTGTATGAGAGGCATATTATCACCCCATTTTACTGATTTTACTGAGTGGTGCAGAGAGGTAAAATAATTTACCCAAGGTCACACAGCTGGTGAGTTGTAGAGCAAAATGTGATGTCTGTGAGTTCTTTGATTAAACACTTTATTTGTAATTGTGATTAATCTTAGTGAACTTTAAAAAAAATTTTTTTTTTTAATCAGAGAGGAAGGGAGAGGGAGAGAGAGAAACATCAATAATGAGAGAATCGTTGATCAGCTGCCTCCTGCCCACTCCCCACTGGGGATTGAGCCAACAAATGGGACATGTGTCCTTGACCAAAATCGACCCCGGGACCTTTTCAGTCCATAGGCTGATGCTCTATCCACTGAGCCAAAAAAAGTTCTTTGTGAACTTTTAATTTCATTTTACTATTGATACATTTTTTAGTTTGGCTAGGGGTTGATAAGTGTTTCCCATTTTATTCTGGTTATTTTAAATCATTGTGTCACTAGTCCAGTGGCAGAACCTGTGGAGGTGAGTTAGCAGCCCGTGTGACAACGCTCTTGGGAATCTGCAGAGAATTAATAATGTTTGTCTGCTTCTTTGAGCTGCACTGATGAAAGGTACTCTAGTTGCTAAATACAAAGTCTTTTTGTTAATGCTTCCCATCATTCTGGCCTCTTTTCCTTTGCCAGACATTCAGATCAGTGTCAGAAGACAGGTGATAGAGGAACACATTGGCTTTCTGGCTTATTTTTATGTGATATGTTAGGGGAAATTTTTTTTTTCTCTCTTTTTCTTTCCCCTCTCCACACTTGTGGTATTTAAATACTGTCACAGTGTAAAATGCTGTCTCAAGCCTATACCTCCAGGACATTGCTTAGTTTACTTTAACAAGGGATGAGGATGAGAAGCAGTGAGGATACTAGCTGGCTGATAACTCTATTCTCTAGTGCATTTTTACCTCTATCGATGGAAAATATCTTTAACTACTGGGGCTGGCTGGCAGCATCAGCCAAGACAATCGTGACCCATAACCATTAAACAGGCAGTTTTCAAAGTGTGATTCCTGGGCCAGCAGCATCAGCGTCTCCTGGGAACATGCTAGCAATGCAAAACCTTGGCCCCACCCCAGATCTTCTAAATCAGGATCAGTGCGGTGGACTTTGCAGCCTGCGTGCTAACAGCCCTCCATGTGATTCTGATGCTGAAGTTTGAGAACCACTGTCTGCAGTATCAGCTGGCCTAGGGCCGGAGGAGTGAATCTGCTTAGAGACCCGTAGGCTATGTTGTGCTTGTCCGGGCTGGAGCTGCCAAACGAAATCCCCAGAGGGTTCTTTGGAAGCTTCTGCCTCTGGTCCAGGACAATACAGGTTTACGAACTAATGCTTCATTAGCGTGCAACAATGAGCGTCTGGCTGTAAGAGTGTCTGAGTCCCTGCCAATGTGTGCTTTAGAGGCACGCTTGCTGGTGGGCCTTCACTAGTTGCAGGTCCCTGGATTGTTCATCGTCCTCAGGGCTAAGAGCAGCCTCTCTGCTTTCCCTTTTCCCAGGAACTTGAAGCAGCGTCCAGAGAGCAGGGAAGTGACTCGCCACAATCATAGGGTAGGGACATACATTCTAAACAAAACAGGAGGAGAGAGGGTTATTCTTTCTAAACACTGATTACATAAAACCCCTATTTCCATATTTTGGTGAGTGCCTCCTGAAAAACATAAGTAGGAAAACTTGAGGCAGATCTGGGAAATTTTTCTTGTGGATGGGATATAAACATTTGAATAAACGTAAGAAAAATTTATAAACATGAATGTACTGAATAGTTGGTGTTCTTTGTTGGGATAGGAATTCTATTTTGTTTTACCCAGTATAATTCAGACTTTCAATTGATTACTTTCTTATTTATGTAATCTATCCATAAAGTAGCTGTTAGTACAATATAATCTCAAATTTGGGGAAGTCAAAGATAATTGAAGTAGGCGATAAGAGGCAGAGCATAGTGGTTAAAAGACAAGACTTATTAGCTGTGTGACCTTGGATAAATTACTTAACCTCTCCTTGCGTTTTCTTTGTAAAATGGGCACTGTACTCATGGTTGTTATGCAGATAAAATGAGATATGTAAACTAATGGCTGGCTGGTAATGGACAGTGAACATTAGCTGATAGGTACTTTGGAATGGCATTTACTATTTTTAAAATCAATTTCTACTTTTTTTTGGAGTATATTTTAAAATGTAAGTGTAAGTGAAAGTAAGACATTGGAATAAAGGATTGGACTTAATCATTTGATTGGACCTGTAGAAGTTCCTAATGAGCGTGCTTGTGTTTTGGTTAATTGAGTTTCTAGATAGCTGATGTCAGGTTTGATAATTGGGTTTGTTATGAGACTTCAGACCATTGTTTTGAACATCATGCTAATTCAGTTATGAAGGTCTAGAATATTGGATTAACTTTTGATTCAGCATGCTCTCTGAAAACAGTGTTTCAAATTACATCTCTGGTAGGAGATTGTTTTGATGTCATTTTCCTCTTTTCAAACTGAGATCAGATAAAGTCACGGTAGGGGTTTTTGGCTTGTTGAGTTCCAAGGAGTTGGTTTTATCACCCATGTAGTCTCTAATTTAGAAACCTGTCAAGTTATAATAATTTGTAAGTTGTTTTGAGCTTGTGATACATTTTGCCTTATAAACCATGTTTCTAAAGCATGACCAGGTGCTGGCAGCCCCCCAAAGCCTGTCCAGCCTGAAATAGACATACCCAGGCCTCTAGGGCCACAGGGCCCAATTAATCATCATCTCAGAATTTTCTGTAGGGAAGTGGCTAATATGTGACAACCAAGATAAAAGATCACATTTTTCTGTCCTCTGGACCCCTTCCCTACGCTGTGTGATCTTCATCAGGGCTGAATGTGTGAGAGGGAAGCTTTGGAAGCAGGGGATAGGATAGTCTCCAGGGTGTAGAGATGAAGTGCCTCAGGCTCTGTGCTCAGCAGAATCTTGGCTGTGGGCATTCTTTGTGGGTGAGAGCCCCAGGCCAGGTGAGCGAAGGTTAGCAACTGACAACTTGCAGGTTCATGTGGGGCATTAGACATGTAATGTCTTAAAAAATGTATACACACTTTTTTTTCCTGGTAGCTCAATTGACATTTCTTTCTTTTCAGATTTAACCCATTGGAATGAATAATTTTTCAAAGTGTGTATACATTTTTGGGGCATCCCCCTGCATATGCAGAGCATTTATATTTGTAAGTAGTGGGCTGCTTGTAATAGTGCCTCTTTTAATTTTTTTCTAGGAGAGTTTAAGTGGATGAAGGTCAGCTGTTTTATCAGTTTTTAAAGCCCACTTAATTTTTTATTTTTGCTTTTACGTACATCTGCTTTATATGCATTTACATTTGATTTCTGTTCAAAGATTGTGGGTTTGAACAAAAAAAAACCACCAATATGCAAAGCATTAAAGATCTATTCCGCTTCCCCTGTGCATTCTCTATAAAAGGACCTGAACTGTTTATAGAATCCTACAAGCTTTTGGTCAAGTACATGTTTTTAAATCGTGTTGAACATGCAAAGAAAAGACAGACTTGAGCTTGTTAAAAATCATTCCTGTCAAGTCCCATGTAGCTTTGCATGTCAAACATGACTTGAAAATGTTTTCCCCAAGTGGCCATGTCTTAACAATTTATGTTCTTGAGGGAGTTCCTTGGAAGGAATTAAATTCTGGGAGGTCACATTTTTCTTTCAAGTTCGATTTCCAAAGTGAAAATGAACTTCTGTTTTTTAACTTGAACTTTGAAAAAAATTCAGTGAAGAGCTTTTAGAACTGTGCAATGATTGTGCTGTATGGAACTGGGCTTCCCATCTCTATAGCCAGAAATGAAGCTTGACAGGTTTCTTTGTGGCTATAAAAATGAAGAGAGAAAGGGAAGAAGAGGTAAAAAATGCTGACTCTGGAAAACTGTTTTAGTCACTTAAATCTTAGTGACATAAATGTCTGTTTATATTAATGGGGCAGGTCCAAATAATGGTACTTTTTTTCTAGTAAAATCTCCCCCTCCCACCCCTAGAAGTCACTTGGCAAATTCCTCAGACTTTCTCATTGAAGACACAGGAATGGCTAAAATTCAGTATTTCCCATAATTAGGGAAATATACAGTTTTTACAGTGAAATTCCAATCAAAGTGGTATATTTGGTTATTCACATTTTTAATATTTTTAAAATTTAATAAATCTTTATTGTTCAGATTATTACAATTGTTCCTCTTTTTTCCTCCCTTAGCTTCCCTTTACCCGGTTCCCACCCCACCCTCTGCCCTTACCTCTCCACCACTGTCCTCATCTATAAGTGTACTATTTTTATCCAGTCTCTTTCTGCACGCCCCCACACCTCTCCTCCCATATTGAAATGTCAGTCCACTCCCTTTCTGTGACCCTGATTCTGTTATATTCACCAGTTTATTCTGTTCATCAGATTTTTAATTCACTTGATTTTTAGATTCACTTGTTGATAGATATGTATTTGTTGTTCATAATTTTTATCTTTACCTTTTTCTTCTTCCTCTTCTTAAAGTAACTTTCAGCATTTCATATAATACTGGTTTGGTGCTGATGAACTCCTTTAGCTTTTTCTTATCTGTGAAGCTCTTTCTTATCTGCCCTTCAATTCTGAATGATAGCTTTGCTGGGTAGAGTAATCTTGCTTGTAGGTTCTTGCTATTCATTACTTTGAATATTTCTTGCCACTCCCATCTGGCCTGCATAGTTTCTGTTGTGAAATCAGCTGACAGTCATATGGGTGCTCCCTTGTAGGTAATTAACTTTTTTTCTCTTAGTGTTTTTAATATTCTCTCTTTGTCTTTTGCTCTTGGCATTTGAATTATGATGTGTCTTGGTGTGGTCCTCTTTGGATTCCTTTTGTTTGGTGTTCTGTGTGCTTCCTGGACTTGTAACTCTATTTCTTTCACCAGGTGGGGGAAGTTTTCAGTCATTATTTCTTCAAATAGGTTTTTAGTATCTTGCTCTCTCTCTTCTTCTGGTACCCCCATAATTCTGATGTTGGTATGCTTGAAGTTGTCCCAGAGGATCCTTATACTATCTTCATATTTTTGGTTTCTTTTTTCTTTTTTCTTTTCCGGTTGAGTGTTTTTTGCTTCTTTGTATTTCAAATTTTTAAAAAAATATATTTTATTGATTTTTTTACAGAGAGGAAGGGAGAGGGATAGAGAGTTAGAAACATTGATGAGAGATATCAATCAGCCGCCTCCTGCACGCCCCCTACTGGGGATGTGCCTGCAACCAGTATACATGCCCTTGATCGGAATCGAACCTAAGACCTTTCAGTCCGCAGGCCGAAGCTCTATTCACTGAACCAAACCGGTTCCGGCTGTATTCAAAATTTTGACTTGATTCTTGCGATCTTCTAGTCTGCTGTTAGAACACTATATAATATTTTTTACTTCAGTCAGTGTATGCTTAATTTTAGTTGGTCCTTTTCCATATCCTCGAGAGTCTTACTAAATTTATCCATCTTTTCTAGAAAATTCTTGAAAAACCTTATAACCATGGTTTTGAACTCTATATCCAGTCGTTTGCTTTCCTCCATTTCTTTCATTTGTGATATATATCTTTCTCTCTGCATTGTCGCTGCTTCCCTGAGTTCATAAGAGTGGCTTTGTGTGCTAGCTATCCTATAGGGCCCAGTGACCCAGCCTCCCCAGTTACCTGAGGTGGACACTTTTGGTGTGCCTCTTTGTGGGCTGTGTGAACAGTCTTGTTGTAATTAAACCTTAATTGTTGTTGGTTTCAGTGGGAGGAATTGACCTCCAGGCTAGTTGGTTGTGAGGATCAATTGTGTCTATGCTGGGAGAACTTCTTTGCTGGAGACACCCTTATGAGACAAGATTTGCTAAAACCTCTGTGGTCAGGTTGGATGGGGCGGAGTCTCAGGGTAGAGCAGACAGCATTGGTTTCCCATAAGCCTTGCCCTAATAGGCCTCTGTGTCTCAGTGTCCCGTGGTAATTGCTGCAAGCACCTCTGAGAGAAAGCTCCTCTTGAGTTCCGCCTGCTGCCAGACAGTCCAGTTTCTTTCTGAATGTGTCTGGGTCCCCAGAGTCTCACCTGGAACTGGAGTTCAGGGCAGTCGGGAGCTTTTGTCTCCCTCCTGCTTGAGAAAGCCAGTGGCGCACTCTGTTGATAGTCTTCTCCGCATGTGTCTTCAGTACCTCTGCCTCCTACAGCTCCTCTGAGTCTCAGTGGGCTTTTCTCTTTCCTGACAGTCCAGTTTCACCCCATATGAGTCTGGGACCCCAGAGTCTCACCCAGAACTGAAGTTCAACGCAGTTGGGAGCTTCTGTCTCCCTCCCACTTGAGAAAGCCAGCTGCGTACTCAGTTGTCAGCCCTCTCTGTGTGTGCCTCGATACCTCTTTTTCCTGGAGCTCCTCTGAGTCTCAGTGTGCTTTTCTCTTTCCTTCTAGTTGTAGAATTTCCACTTAGCCAGCCTTCCTGTGGTCCTGGATGATGTTCGTTTTGTCTTTTAGTTGTTGTTTTGAAATTGTTCTGCTAGGCAACAGTTTAGGTGTTTACCTATGCCATCATCTTGGTTTCTCCTAGTTATTAACTTTTTCCCCTTGATTATTTGGGCTAATGGAGAAGAGGTAGTAGGAATACTCCAGAAATATTTTTACCAAATTAAGTTTTTACTAAACTAAGTCTTTATTAAACTAAGTTTTTGAAAGGAATATATTTCATGTTTTGAGGCATAATGTAGTACTTTAAGTTGGGCCATGGTGAATATCTGTTTCAGAAAGGATTGGAAAGTGTGTTTTGAATTATCTCTCATGTCCCTTTTGTTGAGATATAGCTTGTGCCCCATTTCATATTAGAAACAGGCCACATCCCTGCTCAGGTGGCATTGTGGACCTGGATCAAGCTGAAGTACTCTTTTAATATATGTTAGTTTTTGTTTTCCTTGGTTATAGATAATAAGGACTTTAATTTTTAAGTGTTACTGTTGAGTGATGGGTGGTCAAAGGAAAAACCATGAAGGGGAAGGAAAATCAAGGAGGCAGTGATAAAATTCTGGACTGATAGTCACTGAGGCCCTTGAAAGGTAATGTGTTGCCCTTAGCACTCCAATAGGTAACTGCTAGGGGACGGTCAGATTACCTGTTCTGTCCTTCCTTGAATGGCTGTAGAGGACTTACGGTGATTGCTTTCATGCTCTATGCATTGTCCTGGATGATGAGCTGGGTTCATGGCTTTGGAAATGAGCCCTGGGGATTGATTGGCTCATGTGAAAAACCTATGGACATGAGTAGTCATTTAAAATTTTAACTGCTTTTTAAGAAATTCATTTTTATATCTCCAGACATCATGCTGGTTTTATTACTCTTTTTTTTTCTTGAAGTTTTAAAGTATATTATCTCAATTCTCAAGGTGAGGATTTAGCTCTTTTTCCCTTCCTTCCATCCAATCCCCACCCCACATCCTCCCTCTACACTTATATTGTAGGTTTGTTTGGTTCTGCCTTCAGTAGTTTCAGATGCTGGATCTTTTGGACTGATCCTTAAACTGTATCTTGTCTCTGTGCTTTTCCATGTCTTTGTCTTGTAATGCTTTCTACGATATTTCTTATACTTTTTCTCCCCAGACTTCTATGGAGCGCATCATTTCTGTCATCAGATTTTTAGTTTCTAAGAGCTTTTTTGTTGCTGTTGTCGAGTGCTTTTTATGTAATAGCCTGCTCTTGGTTCATTAATGTCCCGCCTCCCCTCATTTCTTTGAGACAGTGAGTTTTATAAGTTTTCCTCACATTGAGTAGTGTTTCTTCCAAGTTGTTTTTTTCTGTTTTGGTTTCTGTTTTAGCAATTTTTTTCTGAGGTGTCTGGTAGTCTTTAGTTGTCTGCTATTTTCTAAGTGGGGGAATGAGAAGTCTGAAAGGGAAAATCTGAGTGTTTGGACTGATCTTGCTGACTATAGGTAGGCAGATTCTGTGAGGGAATCCTGCTGTCAACTAATTCTAGGGCATCAGAGGCTGGGCAAAGGATAAATCCTGGCCATCAGCTTTCCAGGGACTATGTGGGAAGAAGGCTGGGGGTCAGAGCATTGAGAATGCATCCTGCTTTTGGTAGGTTCTCAACTGTGCCTTGTATTCTCAAGCTGTAAACTGCTTTAACCTCTTCTGAGAATTTAACTCCAGTCGTCCGCTAGGGCAAGTGAGGGATGGTGACTGGTGGTTAGGAGAGTGGGGTTGGGGTGCATAGGGTTTAGATTGCTTAAGCAATTTTCAACCACCCTTATTTTAACTGTTGCCTCTTTCCAAGAAAATCAGTTCACTTCTACTCCAGAAGTGCTTCTTAGCACCAGCGCCTGAACTTTGAGAACTCTGCAGAATAAATGAGGTTCTTAGCTTTCCTTCAAGCTGGTTTAGAATTGGTTTCTCAAGTCTCCAGGTAGATCTGCTCAATCATTTTTTTACTCCACCCTCTAAAATTTTTCTTGTTTCCTCTTTTCCCCATCTCTCCATTTTCTTAAAACAGTTCCTTTGTTTTAGTAGAACTTTGAGAGGGTTCTAGAGTTTACTCTTGTGTTCAGTTCACCCCCTTTCCCAAGAGCCCCTGGACACTTTGTATGTGTGTGTTTTCCTGTCTTTTCAAATAGAACGCCTGCCCCACCCTGCTACCTTCACCTTCCCTGTTATGTTGGGAATATCACTATTCTTCTAGCTGTCAGAGGTGGGGTCAGCTTTGAGTTTTCCAGTTCCCTTGCTTCCCCCATTATATTTCCAACCAGTGAACAATTTCTTCCTGAGTAAAGTGTCTCTTATTTTGTAGTTGCAGGGCCACTGTGTTCCCAGAAAGATTAGAAAGCAGAGTGGACAGGGGCTGAGTTCACAGCCTGTCCTCATGAGTCTCAATCCTTCTCAAATGAGCATCCTGTCTGGTTCCAGGCGGGGAGACAGAAACTGGGTCTCTAGGTTCTCTCATGTTTTCTCTCAGGGTTGGGTGATAGGTATCTTTTTTGGGTGAATACTCAGTTTGGGGCAGATAGAAGGGAGCATAAAACCCAGTTGTTTTTGTTTGTTTTGTTTTGTTTTCCCACAGTTTTGCCATGTGACCACAAGACCAGCCTACCAGTCATGTTTCTGACACCAAATCTGTGCGTTTCCCCTCACTGAGCAATTCTGACACTAACTCTGTGGAGCTAGTGAAGACCCCACAGCGTAAGGGCTCAGTCCCACCAGACTGCCCCCTACTTCAGACACCAGTTGCAAATCCTAGGTAATCACCTGTATTTCTGTCCAGCTGGCTATATATTGGGGGTTCTCACAACTCCCTCCTGAGATTTGATAATTTGCTACCATAAGCTCACAGAATTCAGGGAAATGCTTACTTAACATTTACTGGTCTGTTATAAAGACTGTAACAAAGGAGCGAGATGAGCGGCCTAAAAGAAGAGGCACAGGTAGCAATGGCCCACAATAGTCCCGAGCACAAGACCTTCTGTCTCCATAGAGCTGGGGTGCTAGCCTTCTCCGGATGCGCTCACCGACCGGAATCTCTCTGAACCCCATCATTTAGTGTTTTTAATGGCGGTTTCATTACATTGGCACAGTTGATTAAATTGTTGACAGTTGTTGGTTGAACTTCATTTCCAGCCCTTCTGTTTTCCCCAGAGGTTGGTGGTGGGATGGGGCTGAAAGTACCAGACCTCAGAACATGGGGCTGTTCCTCTGGTAACCAGCCATCTCCTAGAGTGGCCTCATTTATGTAGATTCAGGTGTCATAGAAAGGGCTTGCTATGAGTAACAGAGATACTCCTCTCACCTTTCTCACTGAGGAAATACCAAGGGCCCTGGAAGCTCTGTGCCAGGAGTCCAGGCACAATACGTGTGGCCTAGTTTCCTCCTCGGCCACATGGCAGGGTTGTGATATCCATATTCCAGAGCAAATGAGATAAATCTTCTCAAACACTTTTATGAGCTGAAAGTCTTACAAAGATTTAACTTTTTAAAAGTTTATATTAGTAAATGTCTAAGTTTACCTTATACTTTTCTCTAGCATTAATCTTTTTCTCCCCCTAGCTGGGCCAGTTTGTAACAGTTCTCTGAATATAACTTGCTCATTTGCGCCCCCACACTTTTTCTTTAAGGCATATTTAGAATCAATAAAGGCATATTTAGAATCAATAAACAACTGGATTGTTCAAGGCTGACATCTGTTCTGACAGGATCCCAAGCACAGCATCTATGTTGAGTATATTGTTGAAGGTTTGAGTGACTTCTCCCAGTTATATTCTATCCTAAAATGCTCTGGCCTTTCTACACTAATTATTGAAAATAATACCTGTATTTGTGGGCTGAGTTTAAAATGTCTTTATTCCCAGAGAAGTAGGGGGAGATAGAGAAGGCTAGAGCGGGGATATATGGTGATGGAAAGAGACTTGACTTGGGGTGGTGAACATACAATACAGTGCACAGGTGGTGGTATGATAGTACCGTGCTGTGTACCTGAAACTGTATAATTTTGTGTCACCCCAGTAAAGTCAATAAAAAAATAAATAAAGTGAGCATAAATTTAAAAAAATCCCTTTTCCCAAATGTCTTTCTTTTCTACTTAATTAGAAAATGACTTTCTCTTCTTAATGTATAATATATGTATCTGAGGTCCAGTCAAAACAAAATCTCCTCCAGAATGGGAGCTGCCTCTGCTGCTTAAGATTTGAAGTGCACAGAGATCCAAATGTCGGGACAGTGGGTGACACGGGAAAGAGTGTTTGAATTTTGAAGGTTTTACCTTCTAGTGTTTGACGCCAAGACACTGGGGCATGTTATGTCACCTCTCTAGTCCTCTCTGCCCTCATTGGAATCGTGGGTAAATGAAATGACATGATCTCTAGAATTCAAAGTAAAAAAAGAGTGTTTTTAAATTCCTGAGCAGCTGCACAAATTGTGATAATATGAACATGTCATATAGCATGGGTGGATAGGGTAAGAACTGAGTTTCTGGTGATTTCATTATGTAGCATGACGTTGGTTTCTGAATGCAGTCCACATTTCTGTATTTTGGATAATAAAAGAAAGTTATATTTTCCTCAGAGTTCTGCTTAAAATAGAGACTGCAGCCCTGGCTGGTGTGGTTCAATTTGTGAGATCATCAGCCTGTACACTGAAAAGTTGCAGGTTCGATTCTCAGTCAGGGCGAGTACGGGAGAAAAATTAATTCATGTTCCTCTCTCACATTGTTGTCTCTCTCTCTCTCTCTCTCCCTCTCCCTCTCTCTCTCTCTCTCTCTCTCTCTCTCTCTCTTCTCCTCCCCCCCTCTTCCTTCCTCTCTCTCTCTAAGTCAGTAAACATATCCTCAGGCAAAGGATTAAGGAAAAAGAGTTTAAAAGGAAAAGTAGAGACTGTCCCTGCTGGTTTAACATGTGGCAGATATGTCCACTTAATGAGTTCTTTCTGAGTGGTCCTAAGTTTTTTAACATAAGTCTGTACCAAAGATATTAGAATTTTTTTTTCTTATTTCAGAGGAAGAGTTCAATATTAACTGTTAAAATTGTAGAACTACATAAGAATTTTCTTCAAAGTCCTGTCCCACAGATGTGACTGTTAGCAGTTGGTGTGTAACAACAGGATTTGAAAATTACAGATGCTTGCCAGTTATCAATATCTCATTTGATATTTTCCTTTCTAAATTAATGTTAATGAGTATATGGTAAGGATATAAAAGGAGAGAAGATAATGAACAAAATGAAGGTACATTCCTTGAGCAGGCAATTAAAGGGTCTGAAATTTGTTCTGCTAGCTGTTCTGCATTTTGACTGACTTGGGATTTGGTGAGTGAATGAAATTCTAGACAAGAACTAAAAACATTGTGGTTGACCAAACACTGACATTTTATCCGCCTTTTCTCTCCCTGTTCTTTAGAATAATGTCTCAAGTATATGCATTTCCATTGAGTTTTTTCTGAGAGAAATTATGTAGTGTTGAGTGATGATTATGCTATCCTCCTTGATTTTTTAAAATATACATTCCCTTGAATCCTTTTTGCATTTCTCAGATTGATATAATATGAAAATCCAAAATTTTGATGTAGACTAGAAAGTAAAAGTGTTGAAGTTTTCTGGTATTTCAAGCTATCTTTTAACAATGCCAAAGATTGCTTCCTTGTTTTTTCATTTCTTTCCTTCCTTTTCACTCCTATTGACCCGCTGTAGAAAAAAAAAGTCTTTAATTTCAGCGAGGACATCGTTATATGGCTAAATATGCCTTTTATTGCCTTTAGAAAAAGCCCTCAACTAAAGCATTGATGCCGTAAACTGTTACTGGGTTTGGAACACTGAAACAGCCCAGGAATAGGCATCTTAAAATGCTACTTTGGTTTTTCTTGTTATGCTTGTGGTATTAATTAAGTTCAGAGATGGGATTCTGCTTGTCTGTTTCTGCATATTTAGCTCTGAATGGGGTTTTCCTTTGCCTTTGCGAAGGAATTGCCATATGAAAGGGATGTTGAAAACAGTAATAATAGGGCTCCAAACTCTCCCATGGGGGACAGCTCTGGAACACTAATGGTTGCAAATAGACATAATTTGACATAAAATAAAACACTGACAAAAATATTCTATACATTTCAGTGAAAAGCATACTTTTCATCATAGTCATGTTGAGAGAGTTTGTGTTTGATCTAATGTTGCTGGTGTTGCTAAAAACATTGTTGAGTAAAAAGAGAAACCTGATTCTGGAATCTATTAGCACGTTTATATTTTTGGTTTGTAATCATGTATTAGTTGTATGATTAATTCTCAAAAAAGAGTCCAATGCTACACAATTTTATTCCCCACAATCACCAGACCTACTCCCCTCTTCAGAGTTAGATACAGCCAACATTGTTTAATCAGCCTCCTATTGATAGACATTTGGATTGTTTTTCAGTTTTCGCTGATACTCACCCATTTTGTAGCAGTATTGACAACAGCTGGCATTACTGTAAAGCTGTCCCTTGAAGAGCTATATAACTTTGGTAAAGTGATATGGCAGAAATCTAGTGTTAAGGTGTGTGCTCAAACTCTTTGGTATTCTACTTTTAACACAGAGTGAGAGTTACAGACTTATTCCTGGAATAAATGACTCAAGCTCATTAATTTGAGAGATGATATTGATCTGGATATAGCAGTCTTTGGGGTGTGCTTAATTCATTTTCTGAGTTTATAATCAGACTATTATAGTAGATATAGTTTTAGAATTGTGTTCAGTTCTAATAGATTATTTTTATGAACTTTTAAACAAGCATATTTTGATTTGTCATTGATCTATTCTTTCCCTCCCCCCGCTCCCTACAACTGTTTCCTAGTCTGTCATACTGGCCAAATCTGTCGACTCTTTTAGGGGGTGCCATTTGAGCTTTGCTGTGAACTACTTGCTGATGTCTCACCACTCTCCTGGGTTCTCAAGGGACTCCATACCTGCCCATCTTTTAGCATCTGTACATTATGTTGTGTTCATACTTTACTGTTGTATCCTTGCAGATCCAAGTGCATTGAGAGCTATATTTTTTCATCCTCTGGTAGACATAATGTATAGCTCCAATTAAATAATAGAAACCTGAGACAGAGTTGAAAAACTAGCATATGGTTAAAATGACCTGGTTTGTATTTGTGTAATGATAATAAAAAAACGAAAGGGTAATATTTGAAATAGAATTTACCAAAATTGACAATTCATTAAGGAGACATTTATTTACTCATTTCGCTATCTTCTTGCGTAGCATGATGTGCCAGGAGCTGTTAGGCATTGGTGGCAAGATGCAGAAGACAAGCTAGAGCCAAGGCTGCTGAGCACATTGGGAGAGTAGGTGACCTGTAGTGTGACCATGGGAGCTACAGACCCTGTAAAGCCAGGAAAGAGGAAATGGTTTTGTTAGCTTTTGGACTCGCAGAGTTTAAGCTGCCAGAGGATATTCAGCAGAATTTTGCAGTGTGGGTTCTTTTGAAATAGGTTTTGGGTTTAATGTGTGTGGAAAATTACAAAGAATTAGATTTTCTGTCTAAGAAAGTTAAGTTGATCTATGTTATGGTATGCGCAGAAGCCAGGGATTTCTGAAAAGCCCTCCTCCTCTAACGGTAAGGCCCATAGACAACGGGACTGAGAGATGAACCCTGGATTTGTGTGAGAAAAAGGGAAGATAGAAAATAGACAAGATGAATTGTAGGTGAAGGATGAAGAGCTACTAATTTTATTGCATCTGTCTCTTATTTGTGTCATTGTGTTATAATTGTTGGCATGTGTGCCTGTTTCCCCCAAAGACTCTCTGAGCTTTCTGCAACCTAGGACTTGCCCCCACTAGCTTGTGTAGCTTGGGTAACCCACCTGGTTAGCATGGAAGAGTTTGTCACTCTGTGTCTGGTGAGTGAAAGAGTTGAGCTCTGACCTGATACCAGAAAAAAGTTGAAAGAAGTACTAAAATGGAAAACGGGACCAGAAAATACCGGGAAAGGTCGACAGTGTCTTCTAGAGAATAGTCTTTTCTTGGTTGTATTTTGTTGGTTTGGACATCACAGTGAACCATTATCTAATCAGTGTTTTGTTTTTAAATCTGTCCAGTATTAATTCAGATGTGACTTCACCAGTTATGGCCAGATAAAGCTAGACTTTAAAGTAGTCCATTGAGAAGCTTTCAAGGAAGCACACAAGCATCAAGAAGGAAAAAGAAATTGTTGTAACCTTACTATCCACAATTAACTGAACACTTTTTGTGTGTATCTACCTAGAATTTTTATATACTCACACATATACAATGATAGCACATCATATATCTATTTTGTTACTTGCTTTTTTTCAAGTAAACATGTCATAGCATCTTTTCCTGTTACTCATTATACATTATTTTATTACCTGCATAATATTCCATTACAGGGAAATATATGTATATTACTTAATCAACCCCCTTATTGAACATTTAATATCTCTCATTTTTTGCTATTTTAAACAGGGGCTCAATGAACATATTTGCCCATCTATCTTTGTGTACTTGGCTATTACCTCCTGAGAGTGAATTGTTAGACATATAATCTCTGAGTCACAGGAAGCCAACTTTATTTTTAAGGGAAGTTTTTGCTATGTTTTACCAATATACATTACTGCCAGTGGTGTGGGAGAGTTCCATGAAATGCGTTCTTAAAACATATACAGGTATATAACTGAGCTTTCTTTTTTCCTTCTAGGCCAGGTTGCTATTTCTTAAATCTTGACTATTCTGCATAAGATCTTGTTCAACCTGCTAAGCCTATTAGTGATTCTACCAGGATAAATGAATAGTCATCATATATTCATGCTTGTTTGAACAAAATGCTCAAGCATCCAAAATATGAGTAGCCAGTCTTACAACATTCGTCCATGACTCACTTGTTTGTTTGAAATGAGAAATCTGGGAGGAGCAAGTCTAATGACCATGAATCTTCTTTAAAGGACCTGTAATATATTATGTAAGACCAAAAGACTCGCCCAGCCCCAACCCTTGGGGAATAGAGTATGGCATATTAAACCATGGTATATTGTCATAAAATTTCAAATATGACAAATGATATAACTATCAGTTAAAAATAATGCTTTCCCCAAGGACTGGGATCATAAACCTTGTAATTCATACCTTAATGTGTCTTTGGCAAGAAATGTTAACAGAGTAATATTGAAACCTCAAACTGGATTTTTCTCATATGCATTCCTGTTAAACTACACTTGTATAATGTTACTTGATGATAATCCAGGAACCTTTTAGAACGGAAAGGAATTAATGAAAACTATGGTACTTATTTCTGTTTTTTTGTTTGTTCATAAAGCTAAATTTATTTCATATAACTGACTCGTTTATTCTCAGATCATGTTATTGGGAATCAGGCTTATCCTAGGAATAAATTGTTTTCTCATTGAAATTATTTTAGGTTCTTTTTTTTTTTTTCTATCTAGACTTCACTCTCCATTTAGCTCAGGGACATTCTAGAAACTCCAAATTTCTAGCCCCAAATTGGTATTTATCTCTGTTTAATGCTGTTAACCAATAGAATAAAAGGAAAATGTATACTATGAGAAATGAAATGTAAATTTTTTGATTAAACACAATTAAACAGCTATTGGAAGTTTGAAATGTCTGGATAAATTTATTTTTTGATTAAACACAATTAAACAGCTATTGGAAGTTTGAAATGTCTGGATAAATTTAAAGTAGTTTCCATGGCATCTGAAAATTAAGGGGGCACATGGGAATGAGTAAATCTGGCTTTCTGTGTCTTTGGTCACAGCTCTGTATTTTTCTCTCTCGGAGTTGAAGGGAGGAATACTTTCATAAAAACGTTTTTGTGTAAACAAGCTTGTGAGTTCGATTCCTTAAATATTCAAATGGGAGTACTAAGGCACACATTAACCTAAATATGTCTGTGCTCAGACTTGATATAGATCATTGAAACCTTAAATGTTCCAGTACAGCCTAATTAAGAGGTAGAGGAAGTGTAGAAAAGGAATAGCGATTTAAAAACATAGTACCCACTAATTCTGGGTGTGCTACTGCAGAAGAATCTCATAGGCGTGGGTTAAAGCCACTAGGTTAAAATCTTGGGGCCCCAGGGTCTTCAGTTGTGCAGACATTTTACAAAAGATGTATTTTGAATCCGTAAAGGAATAAGAGGAACATGGAAAGGGTGTGGTAGGAGAAACTAACTCTCTCTCTCTGGTAATTATTAGCTTGTTATGTTAGTTGCTTGACTTCAAGATTATATTCAATTAATGTAATAAGTCAAAATGTCATGAAGTAGTTTTACTACCAGGTTTATTTTATAATTCCTCTGCTCAGTGGGTCCATTGTTAGATGTTAGAACATTGTTCTCTCAACTCCTGATCCATGTTTTGGTAATGAATGCCCAGGGTTAATGTTTTTTCCCCCCCTCTAATGGTAGAGAAGTATGAGTTCTCTTTCATAGCTGCTATTTAGAAATGTCTCATATTTATTTATACTTTCATCAGTAGTCAGGAGAAGTTTGAGAGTAATTTTACAAGACAAAATTGAAGAATCATAGTATTTCAAGCATATCAGGCATATGCTACTTCCTGTTCTCTTGCCCTTTGTCAATCTGTGTGTTGAATGCATGTTCCAGCCCTGTCCTGGCGCAGGCACAGCCCAGCTTGCTAGGCTGTAGATATAATACGTATGAGAACGTGGGTTCATCTCTAAATGGGAAAGAAGCAACTTAAAAGCAACGTTTTCACAATTTTTCTTCCTGCTAGCTCCAAGAAATCCCTTTGTCATTAGAGTGGATTTTGTCAAATTACCTTGAAATTCTTTAACTCTAACTTGAAGTGAGAACTGGCATAGACTCTATTGGAGCTCAGCAATAGCTGGAGGCTTCCGTCTTAGGAGATGACTGTGTACAGCAAAAGATTTTTGCCAGCCTAGTTTTACATTTCCTTATGAGAAACACTTTCTTAAACCACAAGGACTTTTTTCTTTTACTAGTAGACTTCCAAATATTTCTTAAAGCTCTTTTATTGTGCAGCTGCTTTCTCAATGAAATTTTTTATAGACTTATTCCTTAGTTAGATTTAGTTCATTTTCTCATATATTCAGGGACATTCTAGAAACTTCCCGCCTCTACGTAGAAATAGAATACATACTTTCATGGAGACAGGGTGGATCAGCCCTGGTGATTCTTCATATTTTCTATATCTGTTGTTAACAAATGTAGTAAAAGGTAAATCCTTTTAAATACAGATATGAGAAATGAAATTTACATTTTCTTATGTTTGGTAATTTATGTTATCTAAATGTTTAGACATTTTACCAGAAATTCTGTATCTTCTAAAATGCTGGGACATTGGCCCTCAGTGGGTGGAATGATTTTTCTGTTTTCTACAAGAAGGGTCCTGTAACTTAGGCTGGAATCCGCTATGAATGAGAATTGATTTTTATAGCTGATAAACGTGGAAATGGGCAATGAAATCACTGTACATATGGAAATGGAAAGTCTTCTTCATAGTTGTCCTCTTAGGATAATTTGTGGTGTTGAGAACCTGCCTCAGGTTTCTTAATAATGTTTTCCTAGCTGACTAATTAGGATATGCTGCTGATGTGATCCAGAAAGTGTTTGGCTCCAAAAGAGGTTGCCAGAAAAGGGGAAGCCTCGGTATGTACAAGCCTGGGAACGGAGTGCTGGTGTTATTTGGCGTGAATGGCACAGAGAGGTTGGTCGCTGGTGTGCCTGCACGCACCCTCACAGTGTGCATTAGCGCTTTGCCTTCTCCTCTCGTTCACAGATGGTTTTGTTCCCTAGACCAGGTCTTCCTTTTCCCCATGTTATTCTAGGCTCTCTTACAGTCTCAGCCACAGGGGAACACAGGCATTTATTTTTCTCAAGTAGCAGAAAGACATGCAGGTAGGTAGGCCAGGGTCATGCAACTGCTTAGCAATGTCATTCAGCACCAGGCTCGTCCTACTGGAGGTCTCTCTGTCAGGAAAGTTCCTTTTTAGAGTCAAAGTTGGCTGTTGAATCTCCAGGACTTATTCACAGGAAGGGCTATCTCCTAGTGAGGCATTTTTGGGAGATCTCTCTGGTGACTTCTGCCTCCATCGCATTGGGAACACTGTGTGTATGCCCACCGCTTGCTACAAGGGGGTCTGTGTGCTTATCTGGGCACATGGCTGCCCTAGGAAGTAATTGGTGTTGTGTTAGAAAACGGGGAATGGGCCCGGGATTGCCAATGCACTGTGTGCCACAGAACGCTATTGCTATCCCGCTGATTTTATTTGGGAATAATCCTTTTGAAATAATTGCTCACATAAAATGATAGTTCTTCATGTGGCTTTGCATAATTTTTTTGGTTTCAAAGTTATTTAAATGCAAAAAGCTTTAGTATTCAGTATATTAGAAAGACCAATTGTAATTTCATAATTATTTTCAATGAGTGCTATTGAATGGGATCCATTTTTTTTTCTCTGACTCATCTCATGACTATAAACTGGTTAAAACTCATGCCAAATTAGGTATTATTTCACAGATTGTTAAAAAACCATCAATCAATAGCCTCTTATTGAGCAGCAGAAGGAGAGTGGAGAGTGATCAGTGGATGGGACAGGCCTGGCCTTCTGTTCTGGTAGGGTAGGCAGGTAGACCAGCTAACCATTAAAAGGAATCATGAAATATGAAGTGGATCCGAAGGTGTTAGAGGTAAAATTTTTATGTGTGCTGTGCAACAGTGGGGACTTAAACCATAAGTAGTGTTGCTGTTTAATTTCCAGATTTTAATTCTTATGCATGTTTAATTAATATATTAAAGAAATATCACTTTAATAAGGAAGGAAAAGAACTTTTATTGACTCTAGCAAGTCATTAGAAATATATTTGTTCCTCTTATTCTCTTTCCCTCTGTGTTTTATAGTTCTTTCAGTAGATACTACTCAACCACAGTTCTCAAAATAGCCACTTAAGGTTTGTGAATATATTATAGATTTTAGTTTTCCCAAATAAAATAGTCAATCTAATAAAATTGAACTACTGGTACGAAAGAAATTCTTTAAAAAAACACCCACAAATCAAACAATATTGGAACTCATAGACCAAAACTTGTAAATCTCTCTTCACATTTCTTCAAAATCACTGCATTCGTGAACACACACATCAGGGTATGGTTGATTTATTTTCTCATAATTACAGTCAGACTATCTGTATGTTCTGCAACTTGCTTTCCCCATCCCTATCCCCTGACTCTGTAACATCTTTAGCCTCCTGCTTTCTCCAGCTCCATGGTTGCCACCATTTTTGTTGGGATTTATTTATATTCTATAAATAAACTTGAAGGCTACAAAGTTTCAATTATAGAAGATAAATAGATCCCAACAGAAATGGCTGCCACTCAGCGAACAAGAGGCTTGGCTCCACTCCAGGCTACAAAGTTTCAATTGTAGAAGATAAATAAATCACAGATACTATACTGTATATAATTTTTAAAAATGTGATCATATCATAAATATTTTTTCACTGATGGTCAGTGTCTTTAGACACATATCTCTGTGCTTTTGCAGTTAGGGGTGACCAGGCCTTCAGGGTAGGGCAGTTAGGGTCAAACAGGCTAGCAGGGGTACAGTTAGGCATCAGTCTGGCTGGCAGGAGAGTGGTTAGGGAGTGATCAGGCTGACAGACAGAAGCGGTGAGGGGCAATAAGGAAGGCAGGCAGGTGAACAGTTGGGAGCCAGCAGTCCTGGATTGTGAGAGGGATGTCTCACTGCCTGTTTAGGATTGGGCCTAAACAGGGAGTCGGACATCCCTCGAGGGGTCCCAGATTGGAGAGGGTGCAGGCTGGGCTGAGGGACACCCTTCCCCCACGCACGAATTTTGTGCACCAGGCCTCTAGTAAAGGAATAATTATAAATGCTGTTGTAATAGAACATGGGTGAAAATCTTTACAAGAAAATGGAGAACTCCAAAAAATCTGTTCATTATTTGTTTGTTGGTTGGTTGTTTTATTTTTGCCAGAGCCTTTATATATTGAGATATTGACACTAAATTTATACTATAAATATCTGAAATTACCAGTAATGAGAATTACTTTCTTCTTGTACAGTTTGGTAAACAGGAACCCTGGATGCTTCAAGTTGTGCTGAGCTTTTTTCATTGTGCTTTGGTCAGAAAGAAAAAATTAATTTAAGTAAAACAATTTTGGTGTCCCACAGTTGTAATATTAAGTATATCTTACTAGACTTTTTGTCCTAGGGAGTATTTTTAAATATGTGGGGGCATTTTATGAAGAAGTATCCTACCCAAAATGCCAATAGCATCCCACTGAGAAACAATGATATGGAAATACACTGTCTAACATTTCTGTATATAATTTTTAAAAATGTGATCATATCATAAATATTTTTTCACTGATGGTCAGTGTCTTTAGACACATATCTCTTTGCTTCTGCAAAAGCCTAGCATAAATTATTAGCAGAATCATTGGGTTAAAGGGCATGCCCACTTAAAACCTAGTGATATGCTCCCAAATCATGCTCTAAACAGGCTGCACAAATTACAATCCTAATAACATTGCACATATTTTCCTATATCCTTTCAACACTAGATATTATCAGTTAAAAATGTTGCCTACATAATAAGAAAAAATTAAATTATTGTTTAAATTTCCATTTTCCTGTCCAAAAAAGGCCTGTTATAAAGTGTTTTCAGTATAGCCATAAGTGACTAATTTGCTCTTAGAGCTGCTTCGTCAGTGCTCACCTGCTGTGGATATCCTGCTGCCGGTTTCATTCGTGTTTCAGAAACAGTCCTACTTCTATATGAGTCCCTCTTTGGAGTCTGTTGATTCTCATCCTCGGGGAGTGTTACACCAATACTGATCGGCAGGAGTGATTTTTATGAAGAACTAGGGATTGGTATTGATATAGGAGGAACTGTGTTTTCCAGACTCTGGTTGCTGCCCAGCTTGTGGGGTTGGTGAAACCAAATTAGAGATCATCAGAGCATAGAAAAAGAAAGAGAATAGAAAATACTGGTTTGTCTCGTATATAGTAAAGGTAAGGCATATTTGTGGCTTATTTCATATGCATTTTCATGTGTTTAGAATATGTCTATGATTGTAGCTATGTATGATTAGATGCATATAATGTCTGAGGGGTGCATTGTGATATAAAATATATCTCTGTGGGCTGAGGATTGCTGATAAGGGGAATCTTATCTTTAAACATTTATTCAAAGCATGGTTTATTTCTGTCTTAACTGAGGCACCAATTCATACTTGGTTGTAAAATTAAAAAAATAAGTTGCCAAGAGTACCAATATGTTACAAAAGGGCAAAGACCAAAGCTTTAGGAGGGGCTTAAATGCTTAAAGATAGATGTCACCTAATTGGATTTGGAGATATAATGGGTGTGGAGAGCCCAGTTGGCTTGGATGCGGGATGAAGAAAAGATGAGTTACACCCCATGAACGTAATTTCACTGGGCAATGTAATTCATCTGGGCTCCAATGCAGTTCCCACGTTTGACTCCACAATAGCTGTGCTGCTGCTTTGGTAAGAGAATGTGGAGGAAACTGTGATGCTCAGCAGCTTAGCTTCTCCCTGTGAGCAGGCACCTGGGCACCGGAGTGTCCAAGAGTGGTGGCTTGAACTCCTTTCAGATAGTTAGCGCCCCTCAGTTCCAATGCTGGTCGTATGCTGCTTAGAAAATTACCTGTTGGTGATTATAATAAATGGTGGTAATTAAAAAAAAAAAGCTATGGAACACTCGGCATGTGGGTGTATGTAATTACCTGGCAGGTGTTCATATTTCTGGAGTCTGGAACTTATGGGAAACAATGGCCTTTCTGTTAGAAATTCTGCCTACACTTTTGTGTTTCTTCCCTTTTATAGTTGGGTATTTTCCATCACTTAGAAAACAATGTCATGATAATTCCTCCAGCTAATTTGTGTTGTACTGTGTGCTTCCGAAGTGCTTATATTTTTCATTCATTTTACCTCAATCAATTCTAATTTTCTTACTTGAATTATTCTTATTCAATAATTACTTCTGGATAAAAAACATGAATAGAAACATTATTGTTTACAAATCTTCTGGGTTTGTAAACAATAATGTTAGAAAATTTGTGCTATTAAAGTTCTGTGGTGTAACCATAAGTTACTTTCTTTCCAATTTTATGAGGTATTATGGATACATTTTTTGGTAAACATAAACACTAAATACAGTGGTACCTCGAGATACGAGTGCCCTAACATACGAGATTTTTGAGATATGATGAGCGAGCGATTTTTGCTTTGAAATACGAGCAACATTTGAGATAGGAGTAATCGCGCGGATCGGCCGGCTGCACATGACCCACCAGTTTACCACAACTCAAGCATCTCATAGTTTCCCACGCCTCAAGGTTACGGAACGAATTAAACTTGTAACTCGAGGTACCACTGTAATAAGAATTATTTCACAGACCAAAGAAGGTGGAAGGGGAAGGGTTTTAAAGCCTGTCAAGCACCACATAACATTATTGAGTACTACTATTCTGTATTGTTGATATGAAGCATGGAGGGGCAGTGTTGACATCGAATATCCTTAGTATGTTACTTTAAATTTAAGAAAAACCGTTTGACCCTTCCCCAAAAGTTTAATTTTATACATACTCTATTCACTCTAATCCTGTCGATGAGATGGCATTCTGGGGACAGAGTTTCTCTGTTTATCTCAGTGTCTGCTCAGTGGTACCAAGGTATCTGGTAACCTATTGTGATTTGGGATCAATCTCTCCTATCCACATAAAAAGTGTGCTGATGCAAGTGCTTTGAGCTCTTTGCCAGTTGTGAGTATAATGACATTTCTGTCAAGTGTCTTATGGAACTTGGTTACTTAAGCAGGTGATCTTCTGGATGAACTTATAGTTATTCTCTTCTTCCTCCTCGAAAAATACTCCTTTCCATCCACCTTTCGTCTAAAGAAGCTGCAGCCTCAGGAAAGAGAAGGCAAGGTTTAGAAGATTTCTGAGTGAGTTTTAGAGTTTCATTGTTCCTACATCAGCCCTTCTCTTTTGTAGCCTGGAGTCATAGCTTAGAATGATGTCAGTGCTCATTCAACCAGTTGGCTTGATGAAAGAATCTTGCATATTGCAGAATAAAAAGTGTTATTAATAGATATTTAGAAATAAAAAGAGAGCTAATGTTGCAACATGCTATGCTCCACATGCTAAATTGAGGAAAACATATTTTGTGAGTTTCTTTGAATAGAATTATTTGTGCTCCTTTAAACAACCTTTTTACTTTTTCTCTTCTTTTTCTAAGCTATATCCTCTCCAAATTTAAATAGTCAATTAAAAGAAAAAGTCTAGTCAACATTTTGAAAAAACCTAAAGCAATGCAAATAAAGTCAGTTATAATATATACTAGAGGCCCGATGCATGAAGATTCGTGCAAGAATGGGCCTTCCTTCCCCTGGCTGCTGGTAACGCCTTTGCTCTGGCTGGAGCTGCCTTCCTGCCTTCCCACTCTGCCCAGAGGCCCAGAGTGGCTGGGGCAGTGCGAAATATCTGCATCATTGCCATCAACAACACAAGGATCCTGCTCCCCTCCCCCGCCCATCCGCTTGGCACCTGCATATGCAAATTAACCTGTCATCTTTGTTGGGTTAACTTGCATACTCATTCCTGATTGGCTGATGGGCATCATGAAGGTATGGTCAATTTGCATCCTGCTCTTTTATTAGTGTACATTATTTTTTTCCTTGAACATATTAGATATTAAATTGGTTGGGGTGTGTTGTTAAGGCTTAACAGATGAGTTTTATGGCATGTTTGTGAAAATTTGAGGCAATTAAATTAACCAGGTTAGAAGTCTAACTTGCTCTAATTAAGCAAGACCCATACAAAGGCTTTCAGAAACGGAATTCCATAGTTCCTTCCAATGAGTGGCGTTATGGAAGGAAATGAGGATGTATATAGGTCTAATTTATGGAAGATCCATAGAGTATCAAGCTTCAGAATAGTTTCATTGACTTGGGAAGTAAAGCTACTAAATCGTGATGTGTGGAATGAGGATATTTTCTGCCTTTCCCAGTGAGAGTCAAGAAGAAGCTTCCAGAACCCACACCTCCCAGAGCAGTGGTCGCTGAGTTTTGGATATAAAGGTTAAGCCACTGCTATTGTCTCTCCATTCATTCTGCGTGGTAGCCTGACAATCATTTTAATGACCAAAGAAGGGTGTGTTATATACTTTCCTGTAATATCATGGTGTATCATTCGCCCTGTTCAGCTTCTTGAATATTACCTACATGATGCATAATAAATAATGGCTAAGTTTCATTTTACCGATAAACGATACAACAGTTTAAAAAAAAACAATATATTTGGGTATAGATTTTTATAATTAAATATGTTTAATTACACTGTTTTGTGGTTCATCTTACCAGTAAGGATTTTTCTCCCTCCCCTCTACCCCTTGTACTACCCCTATCTATTATCTCTCTTTCAAATATTTATTCTTGCATGTTCCATGGCACTACTAAAAGAAATACAGTGCAAGTTTAGAAGGTAGAATATAAATTGATCCCTTATGGTCTGTTACATTGAGAAGTGTCATTAAGCTGTTCCACCCAGTATTTGCACCATTGTGCAGGCACCTCCCTCTGAATGTGGTTTGTGTCTGAGAGTTTAACTCAGCAGAATTGACAGCCTGCAAGTTCTAGGCCTAAGCCTTAAGAAATCCAGGCCTGGAGAGTAGGGAGGGTAGGAGGAAGAGAGGGAGAGAGGGAGGAAAGGAAGGAGGAAAAGAGGGAGGGAGCGAGGATTGCCCAGCTGAGCAAATTGTGAGTACATAGAACAATTGTTAGAAGCCATTAAGTTTTATAGTGGTTTGTTATGCAGTGATAAATGAAAACACCCCTAGATTGATATATATTGAAAAAAGCATTTTAACAGCTACTTAGGAATAATTTGTATTTATGTGTTAGAAAAGTAAAATAGAAGTGATTGCTAATCAGATAGTAAAATTGATTATCCATGTATTGTGTGCTATTTACTAATGCAGTTATATAAAGAGGGAAATAAAGTATCCATTGAAGAGATTCAAATGTCACTCAGTGCTGTTATTAAATACAAGCTTTCCCATCACAACTTGATAAAGTAGTGATTACTTTGAAAATTTTGGCAACATTGTAGACCACATCGTTGGAAGAGGAATGTATATAAGAAAATAAAAAATACTGTTTTTTGATGGGGTGAGTTTTTAAGTTTCTTTCCCTCCCAGAATCTTTTTTTCTTTTTCAATTGACATTTCAAGCAAAATGCCTCTAGGTTGACTGATTACAAATGTTTTCACTCAAGCACACTAGTTTCTAAGTCTGTCTGTAAGCTGCTTTCTTAAAAAAGTGAATAAGCTTGGGAAATAATTATTCCTCAAAGTACACAAAACTTCTGAGCAAGCTTTTGTTCTGCAGACAGATCTGATTCATCAAGACACATCAAGATAATTGTCACGATTTAAATTTTTTAAAGAAACCAAGAAGCCTTTGGCTCAAGTATAAAACTTTCTGCTGCTTTCTTGGCACAGGGCCTTGAGTTGGATATTTTGTGCTGTACATTGCTCATTTTTTGTTTTGTTTTTGCCCCTGGGACAGGAAACTACTGAACAAAATACTCATTTTGGTAACCAGTGCTGGTCCTACGGTGACTCACTGTTCTTGAGTGATTGGTACAGAAAAGAGAGGCGGACACTTGAATGCTGCTCCCTAGTGGATGCAGATGATGGGCCAAGATTCTATTCTTCCATCACTGGCATTTTGTAAAACTGGGAATCGCTGTTTTGACAAAACAAGAACAACATTTACAGTAAAGCCTCATAAACTATTTCTTTCAGGCAGTAGAAGGCTTCGTTTAGATGAAAATTCTTAATGGGCTCAGACAGTTTGCCTTTAACTACACCAGTGTGCTCTCCTTTTTGGAATTAATCTGTGTGATTGTATAAAAATAATTTCATAGAGAAACATTTTTTTCCCCCCACAACTGAGAGCATCGCAAGGGCAGAATAATGTCTTACTTGCGTGAGACTATAAAACCCAGAATCTAGGACATATCCTAGTATTTATAAGGTCACATTCAGATTATATTTTGAAGTAAAGAATTTAGCTTTTTAATCAACTCCATTTCCACTCCCCCCGTCCCCTCTCTCCCCCCCCACCCCCAGTTGTTGCTGGGTAGCTAGCATGCCAGCAATTCCCAGATTGGCAGCCTGGGAAGCCATGTTTTTGAAGTTCTTCCTCAATGGATAGTCACCAATTTTTTTCCTACCCGAATTCTATGAAATATCCGTGATAATTTTTAATTCAACCATCTGTACTATGCTGATTTCAATATACTATTTCTGATTCTTACAACAGCTTATTTGGAGTTAGGAGCTTAAAATATTTGTGTAGTTGATTTTCTTAAAATTCCCTGTTGAAAACCGGTGTAACAAGAGATTTGTGTGGTATGTTAAGAACGTTTCGATGTGGAAGTGGCTGAGTTGGAAGATGCCTAAGAGACACAGTGGAAGGGCTTTTGGCTCCTATAAATGTTTGACAAGAGAAAGTTCTTGGGAACTTTGCTAAGATTCTGTGGTTACTGCTTGTATCTAAATTTTTCCCTAACCTGAAAGAATGCAAAGAAATCTGGGTAATAGGTTTACCTTTTTGCTCAGGTTATACCAGTGGTCAGCACACTATGGCTTGCTAGCCACATGTGGCTCGTGAGCTGCGGTTTGCCGCTCTATTGACTAATGAGTTTGCCGACCACTGACCTAGACTCTCTATTCCAATAATTACAGGCTGTTGTTGTTCCTTGTGATTAAACTATCCCAGTGGTTGGTAAACTCATTAGTCAACAGGGCGGCAAACCGCGGCTCATGAGCCACATGTGGCTTGCGAGCCTCAGTTTGCTGACCAGTGGGTTATATCCTACTCTATTTTATTAATTTTTTAAAAATTTAAGTATAGTTTTCCCCTGCTTTCTAAAAGTAGAAAATCCCCTGCCCCATCACCCTCCCTCCCCCAATAACCTGTGAAATCCTACCAAATAACACAGCCCTGAAATAACACTAGCATATAGTAAAAGCAGTGCTTCTCTCACAGCTTGGGGTGCCCATGCCTGTATAATGGGTCCCTGCAAAACAAACGCGGAAAACTGTGCAAAAGCGAAAATCCTCTTTGGATTTCTTTCAGTTAGCAAAAACAGGTACTAATGTAGGTCTTTTGTAAAAGTGAAGTGGCACAACATGGGACTTTCAAAAAGTGGGGGATGCCTGTTATTTATACTGAACGCTTGTTTTATGCCATCAGGTGGTAAATCTGGTGGAACAATAAAAGAGGGTGAGCAGTGGTTCTCAACCCTCCTAATGCCGCCACCCTTTAATACAGTTCCTCATGTGGTGGTGACCCCCCAACCATAAAATTTATTTTCGTTGCTACTTCATAGCTGTAATTCTGCTACTGTTATGAATCGTAATATAATTATCTGTGTTTTTTCCGATGGTCTTAGGTGACCCTGCTAGTAGTTCTCAACCTGTGGGTTATGACCCACAGGTTGAGATCTGCTGCTATTCTCCTGATTCATTAACAGTAGCAAGATTACAGTTATGTAATTACAGTTATGTAGCAACAAAAGTAATTTTATGGTTGGGGATCACTACAACATGAGAAACTGTATTAAAGGGTCACGGTATTAGAAAGGTTGAGAACATTGGGGTAATGGAAATCAAGGCGAGAGAGGGATCATACTCTTATTTAGGACTGCACAGGCTTCATTGAAGAAGGTGACTTTTGAACAAAGCTGGAGGAGGTGTGGAAGTATCAGGAAGATGCATGATGAGAGAGACTTCCGGCAGAGGGACAGGTAGAGGAGGGAGAGGGGCCAGCAGGGCCAGAGCAGAGTTCTGGTCGAGGCTGCCTGCGGCCTCTGAGGAATGCTTTGATGGGTCACCTTGGGCAGATCGCTGCTCAATCCTGCAGATGTTGTGAGCCTTATTGGATGGCCGTTGTATATATCACGATTACTTTATCACCAAATCATAAAATAACACTGAAGAGAGATGTTACTAGACTAGAACCGCATAGTAAGATGTGACCTTGAAACATTTCTTATGTCCTTTATGGTTTGAGAGCCCACATAAATCATAGTGCCTTGGTGACAGGCGACAGTTGTTCCAGAATTCCCCATCAGGCCCCAGGGCCTGCAGATGGGCAGGTTCAAAGCTATTCACTTTGTATTCAAAGTTAGAACCCATTTAAGTCAGCTCATTAGAATGAAAGGAGTTGTATGTAAACTTCCTTAAATCTATGCTTGTACATAATAATCTATGAATATTAATTTTAAGTTAATTTTTAATTTAAAAAGTAATCTCTTTTATCTCTGATCACCTGTTTCCTTATTTCATAGTCCCTGGTCCTCTAAATTAAAATCAGGTTTTTAAATAATAACACAGCAAGGCCTGTGTCTTTTTTTTGAAAACATTGTTTTTATTTATGTTTCATATTTTTCAGCTTTTCAATACAAATGGAACTTTAAACTGGCGTCTGATACTTTAGGGACGAATTGCTTTTTATTGAGTACTAGTGGCCCGGTGCATGAAATTCATGCACAGGGGTGTGTGTCCCTCAGCCTAGCCTGCACCCTCTCCAATCTGGGACCCCTCAAGGGATGTCTGACTGCCCGTTTAGGCCTGATGTCTACTAGGATTGGGCCTAAACAGGCAGTCGGACATCCCTTTCACAATCCAGGACTGTTGGCTCCCAACTGCTCGTCTGTCTCACTTCCTGATTGCTCCTAACCGCTTCTACCTGCCACCCTGATCACCTCCTAACTGCCAGTCCAATTGCCCCAAACTGCCCTCCCCTGCAGGCCTGATTGCCCCCAATTGCCCTCCCCCGCATGCCTGGTCCCCCATTGCCCTTCCTTGCAGGCCCAGTTGCCCCCAACTTCCCTCCTCTGCCAGCCTGGTCACCCCTAACTGCCCTCCCTTGCAGGCTTGATTGCCCCCAACTGCCCTTCCTTGCAGGCCCAGTTGCCCCCAACTTTCCTCTCCTGCAGGCCTGGTTACCCACAACTGCCCTCCCCTGTAGACCTGGTCACTCCCTCCCCAAACCCCCCTGCAGGCCTGGGTTCTTTCCAACTGCCCTTCCCTGCAGGCCTAGTTGCATCTAACTTTCCTCCTCTACCGGCCTGGTCACCCCTGACTGCCCTCCCCTGCAGGCTTGATTGCTCCCAACTGCCCTCCACTGCTGGTCTGATCGCCCACAACTGCCCTCCCTTGCATGCCTGATCCCCCCAACTGCCTTCCCCTGCTGGCCATCTTGTGGTGGCCATCTTGTGTCCACATGGGTGAAGCCATCTTGTGTGTTGGAGTGACAGTCAATTTGCATATTACTCTTTTATTAGATAGGATTACAGTATGAAAATAAGTGTTTTCAGGGAAATTTTTGCTGTTTTCTGATTCTATAATTTCCTCTTTTAAATAATTAATACATATAAACTTGACAAATAGGTTTGATCACTAGTTAAAAGTGAAAATTCTCTGGTTGTGTTAAAATGGTGCCTAATTATATCATAATTTTCATGACTGAGATATGTTTATTTAGGGTAGACTCTGCCTGGGGTTGCCTAGGTGCTAACAGGGTTGTATCTCCATCTTATGCAATACATGAAGTTTATCAACACATGTAAATAAGATGGGTTTGAATATTGACTCTACCGGTTTTAAAGGTGTGCCCTTGCTCAGGTTTAATTACTTAATTCATTGAGACTCAGTTTCCCCATTTAAAAAATATCTACCTCTTGAGAATTTTGAGGAGTAAAGATGGTGTCTTTAGAATGCCAGCATAGTATTCGATACAAAGTAAGCCCCCAATAAAAGGTAGCTGCAGTTAATTTGTTAAAAAAATCATCTTATTAGCTTTTGTTTTGGATTGATTTGTTTTCATCTTTGAAGTGTTGTCTACCTAAAATTTTAAGTTTACCTATTGCTATCCTGTCCTTCAGCCTTTTGAAAATAACCATTTAAGTGTCTGATGCTTATGTTTATGAAGCAGATCCAATACTTAAAAGAATCTGAGAGAAAAGTACTTTGAGAAAGATTACCCTTTAATTAGTGTCTTTCTTTGAACGCTTGAGTTTCCTTTTTATCACCCATTTTTCCTCTGTGACCTACAACCCTTATCTCCTTGTGTTTGGCCTCCTCTTCCACCGCCCCTCTAATTACTACTCCCTCCCCACTTCCATTCTACTCTCTACATTGTTGCCAGACTGTATTTTTTAAAATCCCACTGTACTTCTTTTATTTTTATTTTATTTTTTACATTGGCCATATGTATTTCTCCTTTAGGGGAAGATCTGTTCAAGCCTTATGCCCATTTTAATTGGGTTGGTGACTTATCATGAGTGGTAGAAGTTCTTTATATTCTGGGTGTTATAAGTCTTTTGTGAATTATATGATTAAGGGATACTAGCTCATAGGAGCTTTTTTGTTCTTAGGAACCCAGAGCTAAGAACAAAATAATTATAGGAACTCCTGCAAACTTCATACATTATGTCTTTATAGGGCAATGTAAAGGTGGGAATTGTGGGGGAGAGGAGAGGCTGGGCAATAAGAGAGAACTTCTATCATTTTGTTTTCTCCTTTTATCTTCTAAGATATATTTTTCTTTTCCCCAAAGACCCTCATCTGTGGCCCTCCCTGAAAACTTGTGTCTTGTTAACAAGAACTGAGCTTCAAGAAAGGTTGGGAAAATGTCTTTAAAAACAATCTCCAGCTCTAGCTGGTTTGGTTCAGTGGATATAGCACCAGCCTGTAGACTGAAGGGTCCCAGATTTGATTCCGGTCAAGGGCACATGCCTGGGTTGTGGGCTTGATCCCCAGTTAAAGCCATCCAAACAAACAAAACCTAACCATACCTAATAGTCAAGTTTTTAAATTGATTTTAAAAGAAACACACACACACACACACACACACACACACACACACACACACACACA